>JARWIR010000086.1:1800000-2145099 GCA_029959085.1 Nemophila menziesii | reverse complement strand
TGGTAGAGTAGGCTATCTTTCTTTTCTCTCCCATCAAAAGGCTAAATTACTAATAATATTACATTCAGACCTAAATGTTTTTAAATTCCGCTAGTAAAGGAGAAAACCCATACTATATAACCATCATAGGTGACTATTCTAGGTCTATGAGAGTATATTTCCTAATAATAAAAGTGAAACAGAACATGTGTTTATAAAATATAAGTCTGAGGTTGAAACCCAACTATTTTGCTAAATCAAAAGAATTAGGGCACGAATGCTGTTCTGAATTCCTTGAAATAGCTCTGTGACAATGAAAATAACGAATTAGCGACGAACATAGTGTTTTACACACCCCCTACGTAATGACATAGCTAAAGGCTATTGATAATCGGTTCTGGGCCACTAACTCAAATGTGTGGGTACTTAGCAAAGTTAACCAAGTTCTAAGTACGGTCATTGTTGGACCGAATACAATAGACTCAATAGTCATGGGATATGACACGGATGTATAAATCGTCTCAATGAATTCATAGCCACTCATAGTGGTCCTATTGAGAAGTACTTGATAAATTAACTCATAAGGCGTATCATTCTTGAGAGAAGAAAAGGATGAGTGTTCAACTTATAATGAATTTAACCTTAAACTTAAACTTAACCATAAACTTAACCTTAAACATAACTTTAAACTTAACCTTAACATTATCCATAAACCTTATCCCCGTAACTTTAACATCAACCTTTTAACATTAACCTTGACAATATCTTTAACCTTAACTTTACCATTAACATAAATCTTAACCTTAACTTTAACCTTAAACTAAACCTTAACCTTAAAATGAATACTTTAAATCAAGCACCTTAAACCCTTAATCTTAACCTTCATCTTAACCTTAACCTTAACTTTAACCTTAATTATTATCCTTAAACCTTAAACCTTAACCTTCACATTAACTTGCACCTTAACCTTCATCTTAACTTTTTTAACCTTAACCTTAATCTTAAAGTTAAAACTTAACCTTAACTTTGAACCTTGAACCTTAAACTGTAAACTTTAACCTTAACCTTAAATTTAAGCATAACTAAACATTAACAAAAAAACCTCAAACTTTATCTTAAATGTTGAATTTGAAACCTTAACCTTATATTTCATCTTAACCTTAAACTTAACCAAATGAAGATTCATCGCGCTACTATTCAATCTTAAACCTTATATCTTATTATACCTTAACCTTAAACCTTAAACATTAAATCTTAAACCTTAATTTTAACCTAACCTTAGCCTTAAAATTAACCTTAACCTAACCTTGACCTAAGCCTTAACATTAACCTTAACCTTATTCTCAATCTCAACCTCAACCTCAACCTCAAGCTAACCTTAAATGTAATGTTACCTTAACATTAACCTTAACCAAATAAAAATTTATCGTGCTAATATTCAACCTTAAACCTTTTATCTTTTTAAACGTTAACCTTAACCTTAACCTTAACCTTCACCTAGGGAACTTGGGTTCGATTCCCGTCAATGAAATACATTTTTTCTTTAGTGTCTTCATACACAGATTTTACCTAGTACTCCTATAAGTTTAATTATGTATTTTCCAAGTTACTCTTATTTATAAATTTCTAATCCATTTAAGTAGTTAAAAAAAAAATTGACCAAGAAAAATTATAGAATTTTCTCTTAAATATTAATCCATTAAATCAAAAGCTATCAAAATTAAACATATATACAAGAAGATTAATTTTATAAGGCCCAACCCACCTTAACTTTCTTTTTTAAATCTCAAACCCAACTAGCCCATAACTACTCTTTAGAACCCAACTAAAATGTACAAAATACCCAAAAAAAACCCCTCTCCCTCTATACGTACAGTGGTCTCTTCCAAAACCAATCCAAAACCCCATTATAGGTTCTGAAAAATTCCCACCCCCTCTCTCTTCTCTCTCTCTAATACCGACCCTCACCCCCTCTCTCCCACTCTGTGAAATGGCCACCCCACAACCCCACCACCATAAAGGATCCCCCCACCATCATCACCGTGAAGCATAATCGAGACCCACCCCCTTCGATCTGAGCTTCATCCCGGATCTGCAGATGGAAGCCACCGCCGCCGCCATGGAAGCCACCTCTGTGAATAACCGACGCTAGCAAGGACGGAAGAAGAACGACGCCCCCAAACCATTAACCACCACCACCACAGTAAACAAGCTCTCATCACAGTGAACGAAAACCGCCGCCGTGAAGGCCCTGCAGAACCGAAAACCGCCGCCGTGAAAGATCTGCCACCACCACCCAGAAAACGCAACCAGCCACCCACCAAAACTTCGAATCCACCGTTCTTCACCAAAACTTCAAATCCAAGGTTCTTCACCAGAACTTCGAATCCACCTTTCTTCACCATCAGATCCGTTCGTTGCTCCAGGCGGCGCTGCTTACCTGCACCTGCTGTGATGCGTCACCAACTCGCGCCGCTGCTGCTGCCGTGGAGGTCCAGAACCAGGTTCAGGCTGTGAGAGATCCACCACCAAACCCGATGGACACCACCTCTCTGATCACCATCCCCACCCACCTCTGCTACCAGAAAAACCCTCCACTACCAGACCTCCACCGCTCACCATCACCATCGAGCATCATCACCATCCACTTCACCTTCGTAGGTTTTTGGGTCCAACCCTTTGTTTGTTGGTCCAGCCCCATTTGGGCTTAAGTTTTTGTTGTATTGTGTTTTGTTGTATTGGGTCTAGTCCCATATAGTTGTAGTAGGTAATGGAGTTGACCCATTTTGGTTTAAAGTGTTGTTCTAGATTGTAATTTTTTTTTGTTCAACATGGGTACAGCTCATATGTGTGATAATTTGGTAATGGGGCCAGCCTGGTATAGGTATAAAATGTTGGTTCAGTTTTTCTATGTTGTATTTGTTCTATATGGGTACAGCCTATATCCATGTAAAGGGTTTTTTTTTGTTTTTCATAGGCCATGCTCTATATAAAGTCATTAAAAAAACATAAACAGATTAATTAGAACGCAAAAATAACGTGTTGGGTACAGCCCCAGCCCGTATCTTTGGACGTAGTAAAAAAGAAAAAATGTATTTTGGTCCGCACCCATCACGTTATTAGCCTCCATGATAGTTCGTCTTTATGGGTCCGTACCCATAACGAACAGGGGTAAATTAGGAAACATCCAAACCAGATAGTTGGATTTGAGACTTAAAAAATAATTTTTTTAAACTAGGACTTAAAATATAAAATTCCCAAAAATTAGGAGTCAAATTGTATTTTCCTTTATATACAATAATCAAACTCATTGCACAAAATTAAGGTACAAGGATTGCCAACGTGTCAATCTCTTATACCCTAACTACTATAAAATGATGTAACAGTGTGAACTCCATTTCCATTCACATAAAAGCTTTCACCACTTCCAAAACCTCTATAAACCATTTCTCTCATCTCCCTTCAACAATGGAAGCGACAAAGCCAAGCAAAGGCGCCGGAGAAAAAAAGAAACCAGGCCTTCAATTCCCCGTCGGCCGTATCGCACGTTTCCTCAAGAAAGGTCCTCACAAAAAGAAGAAAGCTTAGATATATAGATCTCGATTCTGCTTTGGCTTTTTGCATAATTAGTTAGATCATCAAGTTTGTAATCTTCTTGATTATTTATGTAGTTTGTGCAAAAAATCAATGGAGCTCCCTTCGTCCAAAATAACTTGTTCATTTGATTTTCTATTAAAAGGTTCATAATTAGCTAACGGCATTTGTATGCCATATTAGAAATTTGAAGATATGTTGGTTCTCTTAAAGGTGTTTGTTTATTCTCTCATTTGTCAGGGTGATGATTTGGGGATCTAGGGTTTTTCAATTTAGGGCAATTTCTTTGGTATTATCCCAAGGGGTTATTTGGCTTATTAGTGTAGATTTAAGGTTTCCAGAGATAGTTTCAATAGCTTGGCATGGATTGGTAGAGAATTGGGAGTTGAATGGGTTCATATTCTTCTGGGCTTTGCTGCAATTATCAAATTCAAGCTTTAAGAACCCCTGTTTTGGCTATTGATCTGTAATCTATTTAAAGATCACTTTGTTATTGTAATTCTTGTAAATGGATGGTTTTGGCATTGGATCTTCAAATGGCAGAGGCTGTGTTGCCATCAGATTCTGACTAATTATAGCTGTTTTTAATTATCAGAATTCAGAATTATGTTCAGGGAAATTGAGCCTTTTTTGATGATTGAACCTTTTCTCCATTTATGTATGCTATTATAGTATGTTTACAAATAGTAATTGCAGAATGCTATGCTTGGAGATAATCATATGATTGGATGATTTTTGATAGTATAATTTGTGTTAATGATCACAAGGATGGCTAATATTACAGTAGTGGTTGTTCGTTAAATAATGATAGTGTAGTACTTTCAAAACTTTGACTAATATTCATAAAATAATGATATTGTAGTACTTTTGGCTAATAAATTTAGTAAAAACGATTTAGACAGATTTTTTTTTTAATAAACCAGAAGCAGGAGAAAACAAATAATTATAATGGCATGGAGAATCATCTATTGACTTTTTTTTTTTCATACATGAGAGGCTACGAAAAGCCGTTATGAATAGAGAATTATAAGAAGAACAAAAGCTCTTATCATCTATTGTCTTAAGAACGATTTCCAACACAACTAAGATGCTAAATTGTTTATAGGAACGCTCTTTACAGTTAAGGAGCATAACCACTACTATCTTGAATTTTGTAAGTTATGAACTGCTTTTTTTTTGTCAAAGGCATATTAATACAAATAGAAATAAGGTTCATACCAAAAACACTCTTAACCTATATCCATAGTGGAAGAGTATTTTTTTTTTTTAATTTAACTTTATTTTTAAAAGTAATTAGCATTTTATCACACAATAGAAAAGTTTTACAGGACTAGCACCTGGGCGGTTTCCCGGTTTCCGCCCCTCTAATAGGGGCGGTTAGCTGGGTGCCGCCCATAGCTTAATTTGTAATTAAAAGGAGGGCGGTATGGAGCATACCGCCCCTAGTTCAAAATTAAAAAAAAAAAAACGTAATTAAGTAACCAATTTTCCGCCAGGAGGCGGTAGGGAGCTTCACGCCCCTAGTTCAAATTTATAAAAAAAATAGGGGCGTTCAACGGGAAACCGCCCCTTGTTGAATATACATTCTTCCCCAATTTCTTAAACCCATTTTCTGTAAAATTAAAAAACCAATTCAAAACCGCTCCTCCCCCCACCCTCCTGCTCGTGCACGCCGCTGCCGCCGTTCAACCCTCCTTGCCGTCGCCGATCAACATGCCACCGCCTTCCAAGTGCTCCCTTTTCTATTCTTATACTTTTAATCCACAAAATTAAGGTTAGGGTTCTATTTTTATTTTTTTAAATTTCGATTAATTTGTTTGATTTAACCATGCATGTATAAGTTATGTTAGATTGTATTTTCTTTTGATGTAAATATAATGTTGAGTTAATTGATACTCTTAGGTAATTGCACAATTAATCCTTGTAACTGTTGAGATTTGCACTTTTGGTCCTTGTTGATTATAACTAGCTTCTTAATGTAATTGATAATTTTAGGTAATTGCATAAATGGTCCTTTTTAATTTTAATAATTGCATAATTGGGCCTTATAGTTTTATATAATTGCAATTTAGCCCCTACATTTTATATAAATAAAATTTTGAGTTAGTTGCTCTTTTTAGGTAATTGCACAATTGGTCCTTTAGAATTTTGATAATTGCACTATTGGTCCTTGAAGTTTTATACAATTTCATTTAAGCTCATACATTGAATAAAAATATTTTTATTCTTATTTCTTGATAGGTATAATGGCTTCGAGTAGCAATTCGAACACGCTTTTGTGGAGACAAACCAAACACGAGCACCTTAGTGAAAGGGTTTGGAGAAAAGTAAGTTTTTTTTAGTGTATTTATATAATTTAATTTAATTTATTTGTTTTTTTATCGCTTACTTTTTTTGGGTTATAGGGACGAGATGCCGGTGCCTTGATAAAACCATTAACCACAACTCCGTGGCAATTGGACCCACGGGTGGTGCCGCTTGTCGAAGAAGCCGGGTTTGGCGAGATTCGGAAGATTGAGCGGATAGTATTGGATCACGCTCTACTATTCGCGATGGCCGAAAGGTGGAGACGGGAGACTCACACCTTTCATGTGCCAGTTGGTGAGATGACCGTCACGTTACCAGATGTATCCATGATCTTAGAATTACCAATTAGAGGACAAGTGGTGACCGATCCTCCTCAGGCTAACTTTGACTTTCATGAAATGTGTCATCATTTATTTGGTGTGGTTCCGGCACCCGATAGCAATGGGCATAACGTGATATTGGTTAACTGGCTAAAGACCACATTTGGTACTACAAAACCCCGAGATGGAGCTACACCGGAAGAATTACGTCACTTCGCAACGGCCTACATTTTGTATGTAATTGGTACTTTTCTTTTTCCAAGTGGAAAACAAAACACCGTGCCTACAATATATCTTCCACTGTTGCGTGATATAAAGGGTATTAGTCGATATAGTTGGGGGTCGGCCACGTTATCATACTTATATAGTGGTCTTTGTCAAGTATGTGAGGGAAAAATTTAAACCCTGAAAGGATGTGGGGTTCAAATTTGTTATTCCCCTAATGTTTTATTCTACTAATTGATTTTTCATTAAATAGTTATGGTGTTGGGATTACCTACATACTAGACCCCGAGTTTTAGTGAACCCGGTTCTAGAAGGATACGGTCCCGCTTCTCGATAGTAAGTTAATTTTTATTTGTTAAACGAACCAATCTATGTGTTTTTAATGGTTCCGTGTTTATCAATTATTAGTTGGAATGGAGCGAAGACATGGGCGGAAAGTTGCGGTCGGACTTTGAGAATATATCGCGATGACTTAGACTTGCAAGAACAAAACCAGGTTGATTTTTTTTGGATTAATTAGAAATCTAAACACTTGTTGATTATTTTATTTTTCTCGAATAGGTTAATTGGACACCGTACGAGAATGCTAGAATTAATTTTGTTTCCGAAACCTGTTTGCAATGGCGCGAGGTGTATCTATGTGTCGTTCCACTTATCTATTTCAATAACGTTGAGTGGTACCGTCCCGATCGAGTGTTGAGGCAATTCGGGCTCGTTCAAGATATTCCCGAACCCATCGATCAAGAGCAAGATATATATCATACATCATTTGATCGTGTTGGGAAATCGGGAGAGAATTGGAGTATAAAGTACGAGAGCGAAATCAGAAGATGGACTAACGCTTCTCATTACTTGCTAACAGATTTAACACAAGGGCACGAGTGTACTCCGGAGTATGAGAAATGGTATCGCGAGAATTCTCGATTATTTATCGCACCTCCTTTTGCACGAAATTTGCCCGATGAGGGAGGACAAGAGTACCATCCACGGGGATCTCAACTTAATAAACTCGTAAGTATCCAAGACTTTGGTTTATTATTTTGTTTTACTCCATATATTCATTTGTTTTGTGTAATGCTAGATTCAAGCTTCTATTGACGGGGCATACCGTGTATGTGAGCCGGGCGTTACTATGAACGATATGAAGGCGCATATGAGACAAATGCTTGTATATTCCGGGGAACAAGACTTGATCAATCGCATACCCGGCTTGAATATCACCGAAGAGGAACCCAAAGCTGAGGAGACTAGGAGACCATCAAGGAGGAGACGAGGAAATAGAAATTAATCCATTTCGATGTAATCGTATTGTAGTACTAATCGTTTATTAGTTGTAATCGTTTTCTAGTTATAATTCTCGTAATTGGATATTTGATGAACTTGTTGATGTAGTTGGATTTGTGTTTAATGTCACGGTGTTTGGAAATTTGTTTAAGGTGTTGAAATGTGTTGTGTTGAAATAGAAATGTGTTATGATGAAATAGAAATGTGTTGTGTTGATTGCTAAACCGGAAAACATGAAAAAAAAAAAGATCTGACAAGAGGCGCGGCATGAAGACCACCGCCCCTATGGGAAGGGCGGTTTCCCGATAGCCGCCCCCAATATGCGTGTGCTCTTTAAAAGTTCTGTCTTTAGGGGCGGTATGGAGCATACCGCTCTTATTTCGATTTTTTTTTAAATAACCCCTAAAACCTTAAAAACATAACCCCTAAACCCTTAAAAACATAACCCCTAAACCCATAAAAACATAATTCGAAAAACAAGTAGCGATAATCAAAAGGATATCGTACTAAAGTAAACAAACACGTTCGATTATATAGTTAGTCGTTTTAATTCGACGATATTACATCAAAATAATAAATAAAACATAAGTGAAACTACGCCATGCCTTAGCATACGAAATGAAATGACCATAGTCCTTATGTATTTGAGTTTGAATCAATCCAATCTTCATAGCTATATCGGTACTCACCATCGCGAATATTTCATCCCTTACAAAATCCGAACTCAATTGCCGGTGATTTTTACGAGAATTCCGTGATGACACTTATGTCCTTCTAACCTAGTAATTTGCCACACATTAATACTACTATTAAAAGTACCACGAATATAAAATGGACACCCGTCTTTAGCGTGTACACAAATGCGTGTAATATATTTATTTGTTGTCCTTTCCGATTTACAATCCTTGTGGTTTTTAAGGTGCCACCTACTCACATCCAACAAAAGAGCACGCCTAGAAGCGTACCGCTCACCCAACATGAGATTAACTCCTTTCACCATGAAAGATGGTTGACTCTTTTCCCAATCATGACACTCGACTCCTTCACTCATATCAAGAGGAACAAAATTGTAATTAGTTGGATTAGAGAAATCATCATCGTCATCGCCGTCTTCACCACTAACTTCACCCTCATCACTATATCCATGATAACCCTCTTCATCGGATGCCTCCGAATCGGTTTCACTTTCACTACCATGTTCACTATCAAAATCACGAATTGTCTCGCGAATCGGCTCAAGAGGTGTGGATGTATTACCACGCTCGTAAATTTTTTTCCCTTTCTCGCGCGAATTGGACGCTTGTGTTTTCCGAATTTCTTTAACCACGGCATAAATCTCGATAGCTTGCTATTGTCCGTTCCTCGCCCCACCAATCATCGCATTGATTGTCTCATCCCCAACATCTATCGCATGATACCGTGGAGGGTTTGCCGAAACCGGAAAACGCCATTTCACATCGAAAATCACTTCATTTTCGTTCCACTTGCAATTTGAACACACGGCTTGTTTTAACCCAAGTAGCCCAATATCTCATCCGGTCATAAAAGCTTTACAATCTCCCCCGTTATATTCAACAACACCGTTACCGCTTTGAACAATATCTCCCCGATAAAAACATAACCACGTAACATTCATTTTTTCCTAAAACCCAATAAAACACACAACCAAATCAATACTAAATCAAACACAATAAATAAAACCTATTTTAAACTAATCAACTCTAAATCAAACACAATATATAAAACCTAGTTTAAACTAATCAATTTAAACCACAAAATCCTACAATTATTATTATAACAAAAAAACCATACTTTTCTTACTTAAATATATATGATATAATACAAAATGGATAGAGTAATTACCTTTAAGGTGAGATATCCAAGAATTTGATGAAATAGTTGTAGATTTTAGGATGAATTTGGGTGTAGAAGGGAGAAATGGGGAGAAAGGGAATAAATTTTCGGATTAGGGTTAGAGAATTTGGGGAAGAAGCTATATTCAACAAGGGACGGTTTCCCGTTGACCGCCCCTATTTTTTTTAAACTTGAACTAGGGGCGTGAAACTCCCTACCGCCCTCCTGGCGGAAAATTAATTACTTAATTACGTGTTTTTTTTATTTTGAACTAGGGGCGGTATGCTCCATACCGCCCTCCTTATAATTAAAATATTAGCTATGGGCGGCACCCAGTTAACCGCCCCTATTAGAGGGGCGGAAAACGGGAAACCGCCCGGGTGCTAGTCCTGTAAATCTTTTCTATTGTGTGATAAAATGCTAATTACTTTAAAAAAAAGGCTAAAATCAAAAAAAACTCATAGTGGGAGGCGAGTTAGAAAGTAAACGCGTTAACGAGAAGGGGGGGGTGGTGGAGGGGGGGGGGGGGTGGTCAACCCAATCACTTCGCAAAAAACCTAGAATCTTTTTCCTTGCAACTAAACGTATAAATATTAAGGTAGAGGAGCTTGTGTCTCGCATTAGAGGGAACTTTGGGTTGATTCAGCATGTCAATACCCACTTTGTTGTCACTCAACACTCGAATGTGTTCAAACCAGAAATTAATTGCCGAAAATAGTCCATTGTGCACCCCCTATGAACTTTGCTTCCTCTGCATTGTTACATAAAAAATTTCGAGCATGACTATGTATAAGATTTCTATTTTTATCTTGTAATATACAAACAGAAGATGAGTTAAAGTCAAATTTAAAAGAAGCATCTGAGAAATTTAGTAAAGTATTATCCTTGAGATTATCATTCCATTTACTAGTTGTGTTTTTATCTTTCTCAGAGATACCTTTAAATCCATCTCCCAATTTTTTGTTATGCTTTTCTTTTATTTCTTGCTTTGTATTTTTTTTTCTAACTCAGCCTTTTCATTTTCATTTAAACTTAAACTTCCATTTAAATTTTTTGCCATAAAATTTCTTTTGTTATATTCAGAGAATTCAATATAGGCTAAAATAACTTGTTGTAATACTTGCTTTGGAAAAGAGACTTTTCCTTTAAATTAGGACTTATTTCTTGCTTGTCAAATGTACAATATTATAAAAGGGGCAAGAGAACTTATACTCCTACCTACTATATCTTTACACCCTTGCAAGGTTTTAAGATTAAGAAACCGGTTCTCAAAACTTGAAGTACAACATGATGTAGTAAGCAGTTGTAAAGAAGAAATAAACCATAGGTCACAGTATAATAATTATAAGTATCAAATAATCACGTTTTGAAATTTGGTACTATCTAATACTATACTTATATCCAAATATCTTACTAAAATCCACAAATATAATCATCATCGCATTATAAATATTTTGTAGAGATGCATATTTAGTTTTCTATGATGATTTTTTATCGTTATATATGACATAGAGAACTAAATATGCATCTCTTGCAAAATATATAACGATAATTGATCCTTGTAATCAATGGCACATTCATGAATTTATTTTAATGGACTAAAAATTGGAATCTTTGATAGAAAATGAGTAAAACTAAAAGTATAAATATTTAATTTTTATGGAAAATTAAATTGAAGGAACGTCACGTAATATATGAAAATTTTGTTAAAGCTTTTGCCTTTTAAAAGTAATATTTGACATATTCACACTGCATCCGGGACTGAAGTGGGATGCAATTAAGGTTGGAAATCGGTCGGATCGGATCGGAAAAGGAATTGTTTGGAAATTTCTAATGTTTTTAGAAGAGTAAAATCCAATCCAATTCCAATCCAAAAAAAAAAACAGAATATAAAATTTCATTCGGATTTCGAAACACACGAAATTTTTTGGAATTTAGGAACTTTTAGAAATCCTATATTTTATTAGTTTAATTTTTTTTTAGATATCTTTGGTACATCTATTTTCATAAATTTAGGAAAGTTTAAAATTTTATATCCATTACCATTCATAAAAGTTAAAATTTGATAATTTTTATAAGCTAAAAAAAGAATAAAGTAAAATATACAAGTGAAACTTTTAGACACGAAAAACATTATTTTAAGTTTACACTGAACCTTCAAATTCAATATGATGTAAATTATTGAGTTATATTTTTAAAAATGAAATTCCAACCGTACTAAATCTTTAAATACTCATTACAGTAGCGGATTCGGCTAGTGATCATATGAAGTTTAATGATTCAAGACTTTTATTTTAAATAATTTCCTAGCAAAAACTTCATTTTCTGCAATAAAGCCTAAATACGTACCTGCGAAATAAACAAATAGTGATACATATTACAATACATAATTTTCAAAAAATAGTATAATTACATCACGAAATTCTAAAAATATGATATATATTATAGCACCTTGACAAAAAAGAATTATAGCACGAAATTCTTGTTCACACATGATAATGGCCAAATGTCTCAATCATCGAGAAATCTTTCACTAGCGAGGAAAACTTGCGTGCAAGATCCTATAAGAAAGCTAAATTAGATTCATGTTATGACGAAATATTGAATTCATTGATAAAAGAAAAAATCATTAGAAAGAATACATATTCCACAAGAAATCTAATTTTTAAACACCTTTTAGTTAACACAACCCTGCGTGTTTAGAAGAGAAAAAGTCTTTTAACTTATAAAACTCTGATCCCAAATTTTTTTTGGATTTAGAGTCTATTTAGGATTTTTTTAGATTTTTACCTATATATGAAATATATATATGTAAATATTTTTTTGTAATATAACTATATATAACAATATTTTAAAAAATATATAAACAATATTTAGGAAAAAAATTTCTGAAAAATAATTGGAAAAAAGCAGAAAAAATTGAAAATTGATTTCGAATCGAAAATTGGAATTTCCAAAATTTTAAAATGTAATTCCAATCTCAATCCAAAAAAAATCATAAAAACCGGAAATCGGAAATTCAGAATTCAGAATATAAAAACCAATTCCATCCCGAGATGCAATCCAATCCTAAATCTACCCTTGTGAGACTACGTTTCTACCATCATCTCAACATATTAAATAATACTCCATTTGTTCCTTAAAACATGTCAACCAAAGAAAAGAAAGGTTTAATTTTATAAAAAAATCACTTTGAATATCAAGCATTTTTTCATAGCCTTTTCTAATATTAATTAATTATATTAAAATATTATAAATTCGATTTTCAATAAAAATTTAAAATATTAAGATAATTTATAAATAGTATTTTAATACTACAGAGTTTAAATCTTATATTTGTATTATGTGTAAAAAATTAAGAAGATATTTGTTTGCACTTAATTAGATTCTAATCTGGTTTATTAAGACACAAAATCAATAATTTAGATCGAAATACCTCTTAACTGGTCTATTTCATTAAGATTTCAAATTAAGTCTGATTCTTTAAGACCATGTCTCTTAACAGAGACATCGTTTGATTTTTTGAAGTGATAAGTACTTAATGCTGAATAACAGCTTAATATAACTTATTATATTATGAGACAGTGTCTGAATGAATCAGACTTGGTTTAAAATCTTAATAAAACAAACCAGTTAAGAGACATTCAGATCTAAATTCTTAAGGAAAAACAAACAGTCTTATTGATCTAGTGACTTAATGAACCAGATTAAGAACTCATTAAGTGCAAACAAATACCCCGTAAGTTATATTTAGATGTTATTCAATATTTAATACTTATCACTTAAAAAAATCAAACGATACCTAAGTGTAGACAATATTAAAAAGAATTCTTCCATCTAATATTTGATGGTCTATATTATTACATGTTATGATATCAATTTATATTTTAAACTTATATAAACTAATTATAATAGAGATAATTCTCAATTAATTACACTTCCTCACTTTTCATTTTCAAAAAAAAGGAAGGAGGAAATTACTTCCTAATTACTCACAAATTTTCAACTTAATTCTCAATTGAACACATTGTCATATTTACCTTCCAATGTTACCCTTATATGATTTTTTATATTTTTTTATTGTTTTTATTTTATTATTTAATATTTATTTTTTAATATTTTTTTCAGATTTTTTTTTTTCGAATTTTTTTTAATTTTTTTAATTTTTTTTTTAGAAAATTTTCACGGTTTTTTTTTAATAATCGAAATTTCAGGTTATGTGTTGCTGTAACACACAAATATAGAACTGTGTGTTGCTGTAACACACAAATATAGATTTATGTGATTCTGTAACACACAAAGTCATAAAATCGATCTAAATGATTCTCTTCTTTAACAATATTGTTTTTTTATATTTATTAATCGCATATACCTTATTTTTATTCGTCTTTAACTATCTTGATATATTATATTTTTGTCCAACTCTTTTTTGTTATTTTGTGTTTATGTTTTAGGGTTTTGTGTTATTCCAATTTTGTGTATTCCTGGAACACACAAATCTCAGAATTGTGTATTCTTAGAACGCACAAATAAAAGATTTGTGTATTCATGGAACACACAAATCTCAATTTTGTGTATTCATAGAACACATAAAAATTGAATTTATGTATTACTAGAATACACAAAACTTGGTTTTGTTTGTTCCAATTCTGTATATTCTTGGAACACACAGTTCTCTGATTTGTGTGTTCCTGGAACACACAAGTCTCAGATTTGTGCGTTCCTGGAACACACAAGTCTCTGATATGTGTGTCCTTGGAACACACAAGTCTCTGATTTGTGCGTTCTTGGAACACACAAGTCTTGATTTGTGCCTGGAACAGACAAGTCTCTGATTTGTGCGTTCCTGGAACACATAAGTCTCTGATTTGTGCGTTCCTCGAACACACAAGTCTCTTATTTGTGCGTTCTTGGAACACACAAGTCTCTGATTTGTGCCTGGACCACACAAGTCTCTGATTTGTGTATTGATGGAACACATATAAATCAAATTCACAAAACTTGATTTTGTTTGTTCCAATTTTGTGTATTCCTGAACACACAATTCGCAAAATTGTGTACAAATCTCAGAATTGTGTGTTCATGGAACACAAAAAAAAAAACCGGAAAAAAAAATCCGATAAAAAACATTTTAAATTTTTTTTTGAAAAAACAAAATCCGAAAAAAAAAATTAAAAAAACTTCCCAAAAAAAATTAAAAAAATTTCAGGAAATTTTTTTTAAAAAAAAAAAAATTCCGAAAAAAAAAATAAAGAAAAAATCCGATAAAAAAAATTCAAAATAATCCGTAAAAAAAAATTCCAAAAAAATTTTAAAAAACAAATTTCGAAAAAAAAATAAAATAATTTATATAAATAAATAAATAATATTATAACTAAAGTAATTAATTAATTGTCTATAGGTATTTTAGTAATCTTTTATTTTTTTGTGCTTAAGCAGGAATTAAGTTGAAGTTGTAATTAATTGAGAATTTTTACACTCTCCGTGTAATTAATTGGGCATTGCCCCATTATAATAACCATTTAACTAATCTATTAACACATTGTCTTGATAAAATAATTTTTTATTATGATATAATTACTGAATTATCTAATATCAGAAAGAAGTTTTACCCACAATTTAATTATCTTTTCAAAACAAGAATAACAAAAACTACGAAAACAGATAAAATAGAAAATAAAAATACATTATAGTTCGACAACGCAGTATTGAAGAAATCACTGCAGAAGATGCAGCAGAATGGAGGAAAATTAGTGGAGTTCAACAGCGCTGGATTATGGCTGGTAGGGAGCTGGAAATTCACCGCCAGCTTTGTTATGTAAATGGTCCCCGCTGCTCGGCGAAGAATGCTGTACAGGAGTGGATACTTGGACACTTGACAGAAAAGTGCAGATACAAAGGGGTCGAAGGGATAATAATTTTTGCAGCAACCATATGGGTCTTATGGACTAGGAGAAATAAAGCCCTGTTTGAGCCTAGTTCAACGAATCTGCAGCCTGAAAGATTAAAAGCAGAAGTGCTAAGAAACACAACAGATTTTGTGATGGCGTAGGGGAGAGAGGCTGAGGGAGGTCGAATAGTTTCGCGAGGAGTTCGGTAATTAAATGGTTGAAGCCGATAAGAAGAAATAAGCTGAATGAAGATGGTAGCTTCACTGCGATAAATCGTAAGGTCGGGATAGGTGGAACATTGAGGGATGAAAAAGGTACATTTCAGGATTTACGGGTCCACGTACGGGGGAATCGTCTGGTTTTTCCGAGGTACTTGCGTTACATTTTGGTTTAAGATGGATTATAAGCAAGGGTATTGAAGAGATAGATATAGAAATTGACTCGAGAGAACTCTATGCGCTAGTGAAGGGTGGTAGGAGTTTAAAGAGTTGGAACTGTTAAATGGGTCGGGAATGTGTAGAAATAATACGAGCACATCCAGGATTCGTTCTACTTTGTACTTATCGAGAGGCAAGTTCTTGTGCGGATATTTCGACGGAAAAAGGAGCAGAAATAAATGGAGGTATAAGAGCGTTGATGGATCCACCTTACTACTTATGGAATTTGATAACGAAAGATAAGAGTGGGTGTGTGTATCTTAGGACAATAATAGATTCCCCTAGTAGGTTTTGTTAGTTGATTATTTAACTAACGGCTTTTCTTTAAGAAAGCCTCTTATGCAAAAAAAAAAAACATTATAGTTGATAGTAATTTATTTATAATTATAAAATTTTAAATATAATAAGTCCCCAATTTATATAATCTTTTAGTGAAATTTTGTAACAGACATCAAACACAAATAATAAAAGTGGATTACAAAACAGTAATTAGATCAACAGAATAAGCCCTCCATTTTCTCCTTCATGCCTTCAAGAGATGTGTTAAGGAAATCAGAATAAGCTTCATAAGTGGATCCACCTACCCCAGCAGTTGTAATTGACATTGTAAATGTGCACGAATTACTATCAACAGATAATATTTGCATAGTTGCAAAATAACTTGTAAATCCCATATTGTTATGCAGTATTGAAATGCTTAGAGAATAATCAGTTATATTTAGTCTCACCAACTCCTCACTGAACCAAAGTATAGTCTTCATATTTGCATTGGAGGGTGAAGGTGCCTTCGTAGCAACCTAACGAATTTGTCCAACTGATGGTGATGGTAACGTGGTATTAACGCAGATAGATACTTCGGCATGAACTATTTTAAAAACGTTGCAGTAGTCGGCCATGAAAGGCCATAATTTATCTGATGAAGGACCCTTTATTGTTGCATTTAAATTGTATTTCCATTCAGTAGCCATTATAATTTGTCCAAAAAGAAGTAAGTAAGAAAAAAATATTATTAGAGAATGAAAAGGAAATGATTTTGTATGATTCGGCATGAACTAGTTTCTCCGTTTCTTTTAAATTTTTCCTTTTTGGATGATTTTGTATGAAACATTAGATCAAGATCCACTTATTATATAGAGCATTATATACATTTCTTAGGTAAAAATATCATTTTTTTTCATGAGGTTTGAGATATTCCTCATAATTTTCCATATAATTTAATACTACCTAGAATTCTTAACATTAATTAATGTCAAAGATTTTCTTAAAAAATTAAAAGAGATTTTAACATTCTCAACTATTAAAATAGAATATCATGAATATTATTGACCTAAAAAAAAGAAATGACAGTCACGAAGAGTTAAAATGCTCTCACCTAGCTCTAGTTAGTTATTTGAACTTTCTCCCTCATAAAACAATCTCCCCCCCACCACCCAAAATTCTACCCCGACCACCATCACTCATCACCTTCTATCCCTTGTTCCTTCTTTTTCTTATATTTTCTTACTTTTTGTTTGTATGAGGTTGAGATTCTAATAGTATCTAGACGAGATAAGGTTAGACATATCACTAAAGAAATATTCAATCCAAACGATTCGAATACAATGTTTTTCAGATATGTAAGCTCACCGGCAATTTCTCCTTTATGTTTCAAACGATGACTCAACAACCTCTAATATTGAGTTTCTAGAGTTGAGTAATGTAAGTAAAAATGAAAGTCACCGGTTTTCAAAACAGAAGAAATGAAATTCCAGAAAGATACTTCAATTAAAGTAAACTAACTATTACAGAATCGGAAGTACAATTAAAAAAGAAACACCTACACGGAAAAAAAGACCTGTTACAGGGGTCTTGAGAATTTTGCAGCTACAAGAAATCCATAAAAAAGACCTGTTACAGGGGTCTTTAGCGAAAAAAGTATAAAAATAAATAATGAGGCGGATGGTTTGAGCGTGAATATGGCGAGAATGGGGTGCAATAATGGGACTAACTTGGTGATTGAATAAATGAGTGGTCAGTAGGGGATTTGTAAGGAGGTGGAATTTTCTAGAGCTAGTACTAATGCAGCTCGTGCAAATAAACACATCAGCTCGGCTAAGGGGAGTTTGGAAGGTACATGCCTTGTGAATAATGACACAGGGACCAATAGTGCAATCAATGAAAGTGAGGATTTTTTGGGTAAGCAATGGGTAATAAAATCATGTGGGGCAGTGGGCATAGCATGCGATAGAGTTGGTTTTGGTAAACAACAGACATCGAAGGTCGATATGAGCGAAAGTCTATTTGAAGATGGAGGTGCTCCTGATGGATTATATGTGGAATATTAGTGGTGTGCTAGTTAATATCGATGTTCTGTAATTACCGGTGTTGGACATAAGTTCAAACTCCGGTCTTGATGGGTTGCTTTTTAACTTGTGATGGTGTAACAAGGAAAAACAAAGGGTTATACACATTGCACATGAAATATTCAATTTTCTGTTTCTGATGGGTTACGTGTAGAATATTAATGGTGTGATAGTTAATATCAGTGGTTTGTAATTACTGATGCAATTTTATTTGTAATTACTACGCAAATATTAAAGATATACATTCATTGAATTCTATTCGTTTTATTCGTTTTCTTTTGTACTTTAATTTAATGTTTTGACAATTTTTTCTTTTTTGTTTTGATATTAATTGATTGGTTGCATATAATTAGGAAATTAGTTTTGATAAGTCAAAAGATATTAATGGAGCAAAAGGGCAATCCAGACTTTTTGAGTGGAGTGGATCTGATGGGCAATTGACAATAAGTTGTGGACTCTGTCAATCAATCACCCTTTTTTTAAATAAAATAAAATTGCCTAATTGCCTCTATGTATAAGTATAATTTTAATACGAATAAGATTTCAGACTATCAAACCCACTATTTTATTTTTATATTCTACATACAGTCAATGGAAATTAATTAAAAACCAATTCAATCAAATATGTTAATCCCAAATTCAATTAAAACAAAAAAGATAATCAATTGTTCATATAATTACAATAATAAAAGAGAAATTGTGCATAATGTACTTTGTAATGAATAGTTTAGAAATAAATTATAGACAAAAAAAATTTAATAATAATTTATCCAAAGCATAGAGATGGAGAATTGAAAAATTGATGTGGTGAAACTCCAACTCTTGATTTTTCTTTCTCTAGATCCTTTTGTTTAATTTTATGATAAATTGTGGATGAATACTAAGCTATGGCGGCCAAGGGATGATTTTCTAATCTTAGGAGCTGATATTATATAGGTAAAAATCATTCTAGGGTTTCCATGGGCTAGGTTTTAGAATTCTAATCCAACTCAAACTCGTTTTCATAATAAAGTAGACTGGTTGGCCCATAGAGTGTGTAAAAATCACAACTCCTTTGTTACAACTCCAAATTGCTTGATCTTGGTATCCACACGACCGCAGTTCAAAGACTTTCTGGATATGAAAGGGGTCCCACAAATTCCTTGTCTATTTTATGCAGCATTAAAAACTCTACACGTCTCCAAAACTGGACAACAACTGTTGATACCTTTTACACTTTCCTAAAACAACTTTCTTTCCTTTTAACTCTTGATTTTGTCTTAGATATTCCTTACACAACATCTTCTCCAAGTCTTGGCATATAATATCATCTTTGTAACTAAGAGCTTCACATTTAACACACAAATTACGCACAAATAGCGCAAAAAGTTGACAAATCTCCAAAATAAGGCAAGAAACAAAAAATATATAAAATAATAGTGAAAACTCCATCAATTAAGCACCTAATGCACCTAAAAATATGTCTCACAGTGATATTTAGTTATCACAAAAAGGGAGACATCAAGAACCCCAACTCAAAATTTGTCTTCCCGACAAATAAAAATAAGAACACTAGGGAAGTCTCTAAAATATTAGCGAAGAAAAATAAGCAAGAGAAAAGGAGAGTGTAAAGAATATTTATAAAGCAACTACTAGCGAGTATCATGTAATAATATTTACAAAGTATATCATATATACACTTATCATACAAACAATCAACACAATTTAATTTTAAGATCAGATTAGCTTTGCAATGCACAAAGGATATATCTTTCACGCAGTTTGATATGGAGGCTATAGAGTGTTTATCGATCCTAACAAAGTCTCCAATGATCCGTCTAACTACTCTCTATTGGTTCAATCGCTTCTAGATCACATATCTAAGAATCATTCTTTATGGTTGTAATGTTAGGCTTAGGGACGGTATGATCGTATATTTGGATGTTGTAGAGTGAGTTTTTTGCTCTCTCCTCACTAGCCATCAATGAGTCTCTATATTGCTTGAGTTATCTCATAAATGTTTTCACTCAACCCAAGATTTAATGCACTTAATATGTATCCCCAATAACCCAATATAAAGCATCAAGACGATCACATAAAAATTCTACTTTGCTGGTCCAATTCATATAATATTTTTCATACTTTGTTCTTTTCAAGTTAGCTATGACTTTCTTTTTTATGTGAGATATCGTGATACTGCCTTTGTCATCATATTTCTTTTCTTTTTATGACTCTTTTCGTTTTATAACCTTTTTCTTTTACTTTTACCCCGGTAAAGGGTTACAATATAAAAGAGTGATTCATCATCAAAATCACAATTACATAGCTTCAAAAACCCGCCCAAGTGTTTCCCATAATCATATCCCACTACCCCAAACTCAAGCTCTTGAGACGACTGTCTTAGCATCACGATTTTAGTGCGGGTCATATGAAAAAGTCCTATAATATAAGGGGTATGGCTTGTAACATGGATAATAAAAGGATTTAGAAAGGCTAGAAGGGGTTGAGACGGATAATAATTAATTAAATTTGGACATCAAGGTAAAAGGTAACAAGGGTATTATCAAAGAACCGCCTTAATCACTTTCTAAGCTATGAAATTTTGTTACTTTCTCACCTCTAGCACGTTCATTAAATGGGTTTATCAACTAGCTCGTATCTTGCGGTCTATACACCCTTCAAGTCGCCCTAAGATCAGCTTACTTCTATCGCATTGTTTACTAATCGTTGCTTTACTTTTAAGGTGTGTTTTCATGTTCATATTTCAAAGCATACAATATAACTAGTTTATAAACAAATTACTTACTATCATTAATTCACTAAATCTTATGATTTTAGGCCATTATACACAATCCACATCTTATTCCATCTCTAGAAAATTTTAATTTTACCTAGAAAGAAGTAAATTACATATAATGGAGATGAGGGACAACGAATCCCGACACCCGAACTAAAAAATGAGTCGTGTCCTCATGACTCGAAACACACTCTATAAAAAATTTAAAACTAATGCATATATTGCAAATAAACAAATTGTAGGGAAGGGAGATAACATTCTCTTCGAGGCTAGTTCCTTGCGTGATAAATACCCAAGATAAGGTGCAGTGCTTTTCTTATATATAAACGTCTTGTATCACCACATTTCCATTCACTTACCTCCTAGTGTGATGCATCCCAATCAATCGACCAACTCTAGAAATCTTTTGTGTTTACCTTTTTCTAACTTTGTTCTCAAATTTGTGTTGCAATAACTATTAGGCCCCTTAGAAGCTTCGCTTGTTTTACTCTTGTTCTCACCCAAGAGAAAGGTTTAGAAAATTTGGAAAAAGTTTATGGAAAATTTTGGATTTTGATTCTTGATTCTAGTTGTTGTGGAATGATTTGGGTGGGTAAATATTATTTGCAGGCGTGTAAGGACGGATTGAGATATGAAATTATGGTGATTTTGTGCTGTTTTAATGTGAGGTGAGGTTTGGTGAAGTTTTAATGGAGTTTGGGTGCTTAGAGAAGAAGAAGGCTTAAGGTGTGTGAGTTGTAATGTGAAAATCCCTCCTTTATCTTGAAATGTCACGACCCGCATCGGTGTGCCGCCTGTAGGGCCGGTATACCGGTCTTTCTTTTCCTTAATTGACCGTGACACAGATTGTTAACATGGTTCGACGGGTCGGTTTTCCGCCTTTAGGGACGACATGCTACTCGAGCTCTCGTACAGTTTCTGACCTCAAAGCATGGCCTATACCGTCACAACCCTTCGTTGACACACTGGTATGTCGGTTTCATATTTGCAACTTTCTAACTTGAAACTGTCATGACCCTTTGTCGAGAATGACGAAACGGTATGGACTCGAAGAGCCTCTTAGAGGGCTGGTATACCAGTCCTCGTATTTAACTTTCTGACTTTGAATGTGGCGTGAGCAATCATGACCCATTGGGAAGTGCCGGCATGTTGCCAATAGGGCCGGCAAGCCGCTCTGCTGTTGTGACTTTGGGTTTTTGCGATCTTGTTCAAATTAAACTCATATTATATGTTACCTACACATCAAAAACACTTTTACCTTCCTCATTACTATAATATTGATTAAAAACAACTAATCTAACCAAAAATTAAAACATAAAAGCATTAAAATATTGTAGGTTGTCTCTCGGTAAGCATCCTTGTTTAACGTCGTTTAAAGTTTGATGTGTTACCTCGATTATTCCTTGAGTATGTAGCCTCCCTAGAAATGGGTGAGGATATGAATGTCTACTATACAAAGCTTTTGACCTTTTGTGGGTCGTATCTCTAGCAATTTTTCTGTCACCACTCGAGTAATGATGAATGGTCCCATCCACACATTCTTGAACCCCTGTGGCCTATTCTCTTGTTTAAAGGCCTTCCAAAGCAACCTCGTTTTCAACCCCAAACTCATATTTTTCTCTCTTCTTTACAATTTCATGGTCGTGGTCCTTTTCTTTAACGTGTGGGTCACTATCGGAATAATGGGGAACTCAAGTGACTCCTCCTCAAGCTTCTTGTCCAAAACATGGATTCTTTCATATTGGAAAAATTACTTCACAACTTAGAAAAATACTGACAGTTAATTGGGAAGGAATTTGAGCATGCCTTTTGGCAGAAGGTATCCCTTGGATTCTAGTTTGTGTGATAATAAACAGCGCGTAATTCCAAGTTAAAATGAAGAAATTATGAAACTTTAGCCAAGATTATTTGAGCAGTCCAGATTTACTAAAGAAGTCCACAAGTCACCTTTGACCTATTTTGTGGGCCAGCAGTAAGACTTACGAATTTCCTAGCATATATTAGTAGATTTCCAACTTTTTATACATACTTTGCTTAGGGATCAAAAATTTTATCTAACTGCAAAAATATAAAAACCCAAAACCATAACCATTTATTTTTTCAAAAACCACAGTCTAACGATATTGACCATCGGTATTGTAGTTTTTAACCGTTAGGTTTTGGGTTTTAAATAATTTGGTTTAACCATAACCACACATATAAGAAAACTCTTCAAAGTATATACAAAATTGTGTTGGTCTTTGATTAAATTGGATAATTGTTATTCAATTGGTTAAATCATTTATTTAGATTTTGGTTTTAGGATTTGAATATTTTTTTTTCACTAGAATATTATAAAATATGAAAATATATATGGTACTAAACATTTTTTGGTTATTCATATTTAATTTTATCCAAAATTATAACCTAACGATTTTAACCATCAGTTACACTTTTAAAACCATAACCTAATTGTTTTAACCTCGGTTATATAATTGGTTTTCAATTGGTTGGGTTACCATCAATTGTTTTTAACCATAACCATTTCCCTACTCATCGTTACTTATTATTAAGTTTTGGAGCGAGAGAGAAGCATGGAGAGCCATGAAAACAATACAATTACTTCTAATTTGTAATTCTTCTTCCCTTAGACTCCTAATTATGTCTTTACTATTATTTATTTTATTTCAAGCATGAGCTAAACTTTTAATTATTTTGGGATGTGTTATTTATGAACTGTATTAAAAATTGTATTGATTATTTATGATTATTGGAATTTTCAAGGTTTAAATAAATTGGGTATTGTTCCACTGATTATTATTTTGCTTCTGGTGTCGCCTAGGGTGTGATAAAATTAATACAAAATAAGACCAAGAAATTACGCACTCTCACCCTAGACAGGCACAGTACTGCAAGTATTACAGGACGTATGCAAGTTTTAATGATAAATAGAGTTCGTTCTCAGGGACTTAAGTGTGTTAATCGCGTGAGTATAAATATCGAGTAAAAGTAAATAATTAGAAGACAGAAAAGTAAAGGGAATAGATTTCGAGCTTATGAATTAAAACTAAGAAAATAAAGACAATAAAGTAAAGTACGAAGAATATGAGATGAGAAGTATAGCTTAGGTTTTGCTAGTATGCACTAATCCTTCTAATTCTATCTATGAATCTAGTTAATAAGGGAGAGTATTAGCTCTTGGTATACTTAGTCAGGATTCTAAATTCCACTACCTTAGACCTTGAGAGCGACTAAGGGGGCTACGGCACAACCAGGAAGTGTTTCTTAGGGTTATCAAACGCCACCAAGGTCCTAAGCAAATACTGCAATCCTGGTGATATGGTGATTAAAACAAACCCTAATGACTATCTAGTTAGAATCATGTTTTGTCATAACTAATATCGACACTAGACGTTATGTGGTGGTTCAATAGTTAAACACCCTGTCAAGGAGACCATCTAACTACTATTAAAACAATCCTAAAGTGATCAGTTCTAGGAAAGAATTAAATCAAAACACATAAACAAATATAAAGTAAGTTGCTAATATCAAATTAAAACATATAGTTTCCAAAGAAACTTAGATAGAAGAATTAGAATTCATAGATTATACATTATGCAAAACCCAAGCTATGGGGAGTTTAGTTCATACCTGAAGGAAATAAACTAAAAGAAATTACAAAAGACATCATCTTGCTCTCTACAATAAACTGGAAGAATAAAACCTTAAGAACTAATTACTATGAGGCAAGGATGATTTACAAGTGATATAAGGGTGTATTTATAGGTGTTTAGAAGACCTAATTCGTTTTCTTGAGGAAGAGGTAAGGTAATGGACTTCTAGCCAACCTCAAATTCGTATGGAAATAAAGATAAACACTGCTGCACCGTTTTGAGCATATCTTCTTCGTTATTGGTCGGTTTGAGCTCCATAAGATACCAAAAGAATCGCAACAGAATTATCTTGACCCTTTAGAAGGAAATTACTAAAATCAGCCTATTTTTAGGTAAAAACGCATATATTTGGACGTGTATGCAGAATCCCAGATTTAGGCAGCTTTTCCTTTTCCATCTTTTTAGCAATTGTTTCCTTATCTCCAATTACCATGCAAATCTCTTTCCATAAGTTGTTGTCTTTGACTTGGACTCTAATTAATCTCCATAATTATCTTTAAAGCTACACACTAAATAAACAATTAAACCCAATATGCTCTAAAAATAATAATTCTACAAATCAAGACTCAAAATAGGAAAGTGCACTAAAACTCAAGAAAATCGACATTATTGACTTCTAAATCACTTAAAATGATGTCCCATCCTAGCATTAATCTATCAAAAATGAGGAGACATCAAGACCCCCAACTCAAAGTTGTATCGTCCCGATACAATAAAGATAAAAACATAGGGAAGTCTAGAAATACACACTTATAAAATTCTTAACACAATGGGAAAAAGCATATCAGAATATATAGAATAAACCTAAAGCACATAACTCAGAAAATTTCATGCAATAATATTCATAAACTACATACATGTACACTTCTCATTTTCACAGTCAACACGGCTTGAATTCAAGATCAGATTAGTTTCGCAATGTAAGAAGGATTGGGACTTTACTCAGTTCCCCAAGAGAGCGATAGATTGTTCATCGATTTTCACTAGTATCCAAGGATCCACTCAACTAATCTCTAATGGCTCAATCACTTCTAAATTACATAGCAAAGAATTAAAAGGTCTTTAAGGTTGTAATGTAGGCTTAGGGACGGGTATGATCATATATTTGGATAATTTGGAGTGAGCTTTTGGCTCTCTCCTCACTAGCCATCAACGAATCGCCCTAGAGCTTGAGTTACTCTCATAAAACGTTTCTCACTCAACCCAATGAATTCCTTGATGCACAATTTAGCATCCCCAATAACCCAATTAAAGCTTTAGATGTTCACATAAAAATCCACTTTGCCGGTCCGAATATATATATTTTTCTTTTCTTTTAAAATCAATTTCTTTTATAGTTGAGATATCACGCTATTTTCTCATATATATATTTTTTCTTTTACTTGCCCTTGTTGGCAACATTAGCTCGTAGCTTCTTTTTCATTCACTATTACCCCGGCAAAGGGTTACAATACAAATCTGTGAAACATCATCAATATAAATCACAAAGCACAATTAATAAGCTCAAAAATCCTAACCTACTAACAATTTCCATAATGGTGGACCCACCACCCCAAACTCAAGCTCTAAAACAACTGTCTATGCATCGCGATTCGAGTGCGGGTCATATGGAAAAGTCCTAATATCTAAAGGGATATGGCTTATAACGTGTTTCAATAAAAAGCTTTAGAAAAGCTAGAAGGGGCTGAGAAGGATATAGCATATAAAACAAAAATCACAAGGTGAGAAGGTATACAAAGGCTTCAAGGGCTTCAAATATGAAAGAACCGCCTTAATCACTTTCTACACTATGTAATTTCGTTATTTTCTTACCTTTAGCTCTTTCATCAAATGGGTTTTCAACTAGCTTGGATCTCACGGCCTACACACTTTTCAAGGTTCCCTGAGATCGAACATACTTTCTATCGCATTGCTCACTAATCTTTTCTTTACTATCAACGTGTGTTTTCCTGCAAATACTCAAAGCATACAAATACATAGCTCATAAACATATTACTTACTATCATCAATCTACTGAGCTTATTCTTTCAAGCTATTAAACATACTCTACATCTAATTCCCATGTATCAAAAAATTTAATTTCACCCAAAAAACAGAAAAATGGAGATGAGAGACAACGAATCCCCACATCCCCAACTCAAAAATGAGCCGTGTCCCCACGACTCGAAAAAGACTCGAAAAAGACTCGAAAAAGACTCGAAAAATAGAAATTAAAATTAGCAGATAGACATATTTACAGAAATGGTAAGGAAGAAAGAGAACATACTCTCGAGGCTATTGCCTCGCATCATTGACATCCAAGGTTGGAATTGCTGGACCTTTCGTTAATTGCTCAAGGAGTTTCATGATGTGCACTTGATTAGCGTTGATTTGTGCCACATCATTGACTAAGGAAGTTTGAGCTGCTTCAAAATTCGTTAAACGCTCCCCCATCTTCTCTTGCCAATTTTCCTCCTTTTCTTCTTTCGAGACTTGCGTAGAACCCGCTCTCCGAAAGATATACTTGATCCAAGCATTATCAATATAACTCGTCTTAAACTCGAGTTTCTCTTCTTCACCCAATGTAACATTCGCTTTTCGCACAAGACACGTGATCATAGTTGGAAATTTAATATTATAAACCGATTTAGGAGAGACCAAAAATCGTATCACCTCCTCATAGATCAACTGTGCCACATCAACTTCTTCTCCTCTTAAAATACAATCCAACAGTAGAGCGTACTTCATAGTCACATCCAAAGTTCGTGTGTTCCCAAAGATATTAGGGACAAGGAAATTGTGCCAAATTCGCGCATCCGCTTGAAGATATTTGTAAGGCCAAGGTGCCTTCAATTCTCCCTTATGTGATTTCACTTTCTCTGTGTCTAATACATGCTCAAAATGTAATTCCTCATCAAAGATTTTTTGCTTAGCAACTGATTCTTCAAATTTGCAAAAACCTTTCAATTTCTTAAACTTGAAGTGGTTTCTAATCTCCTCAACTGTGAAAGGAACTAGCTTTCCTCTAATCGGAACACAACCTTTACTATCTCGGCTAAAGAGGCCTAAATAGAATTCCAAAACTAATTCATGACATAATTCAGAACGTCTTACCATGAACGTAGACCAACCCAATTTCTCACCAAGCTCTAACAATCTTTTGTATTCTCCATCTCTAATTTCTTCCTTGAATACTTTCTCATAAGCAAAAGGTAGTTCTTTTAACTGTTTCTCTGCAGAAGTCTTCAGGGCCCTTGAAGTATCCTCTTTCTCTTTGGGTGCAGGATCTTGTTGAGGTTGTGTTTTCTCCTTTGCATAAGAGTAAATCTTTTTACCATTACGATCAAACAAAGGTATCCCACTCTTCTCAACTTTCTCTTTACCCTTTGATTTAGAACTAGCACCTTTGTCAATTGATTTCATCTTGTTTAAATCCAAACCCTTGTTGCTCTTCACCTCCCTCTTGTTAGCTAAAATTGTTGTTCTATTAGTCATCCTCAATCAACCCCCTACTCAAAGCTTTAGCAACCCTTGAAATTTAAACTTGTGAATTAATGGTTGAACAAGCTTGAATTGGCCTAGGATAGGTGAATTGATGATGGATCTCTATGTGGGTGAGGTGGATTTGTAATGGGTTGGCTTGGATTTTAGAAATTGTAGGATGAATTTTGAAAATTTGGCTCATTGATTCTTCAATTTGAATGAATTTGGTGAAGATTGGGTGCTTGATTCTCTCTTGTAATGATGTGGAGAGAAGGTTTGATGTGTTATTCTTGATGATTGGGTAGTGTTTTGGTGATTGATGAAGGTTTTGATGAGCTTCAATGGAGTTAGGAGAGTTTTGGAGAGAAGAAAGAGGTTTAAGGTTTAATAAATTCGGAATAATGAGCATTAGATCTTCATATAACCTTGAAACCCTTTATTTTCTCTCTCTGGCGGCTCGTGTGGACTACCCCTGCGGACCATGGGGTGTACCGCGACATCTGATGGTTGAATTTTTTTTTGCTCACTGGTTAACACCCGTGGGAGGACCCCGTGGCACGTGTTTCCGAGCTGCGGACCAGGGTGCGGTACACCGGAGGGTACCCCGCGCCTTCTGTAGCTTTCTCCGTCAAAATACCCGTGGACCTCACCCCGTGGCACGTGTTTGGACCTTGCGAACCATGGCACGGACCATGGGGAAGTCCGCGGGTCGATTTTTCTCGGTTTCTGGATCAAACCCGTGGCTCCACCCGTGGCACGTGTTTGGACCACGCGGACCATCCCTGCGGTATAGGGGGTACACCGTGGGGTAGTCCGCGCAGTTCATTCTTGCGCTCCACAAATTTTCGTTTTCTTCCCTAACTCGATTTCTCCAATTCCTACACACCAAAAACACTAATACCTTTCTCAAATATGCATTATCAACTAAAAACAACTAAAATAAACTTAAACTAAAAACGTAAAAGACATGAAAACATTAAAAAAACTACGGGTTGTCTCCCGTACGACACTTTTGTTTTACGTCTTTCAAAGTTAGACGTGTTACCTCTGTCAAGACTTGCGAATATAGCCTCCCCAACAACGAGTAAGGCTATGAACGTCAACTAATCTGCGCTTGACCCCAGTTTTGGGGCGAATTTCTATCACCTTGGCTGAAACAACCTTAGTGACAATGAATGGTCCCATCCACGAGTCTTTGAAACTTCGTGGCCTATTCTCGCGTTTGTGGGCTTTCCATAGAACTTCATGGCCAACCCCAAACTCAATGTTTGGCTCAGTATCCACAGGCTTTAAGTGGATCTCCTCAGGAGGGACTTTGTGATGTGAAAGGCTGTGGATGATAGGGACTGTGGCATCTAACTTCCTCGGTTTCTTACCCAAGACATAGAAGGTCTCGGATACATTCTTTGCATGAAGGGTGATGGTCCCTTCTTGGAAGTTGATCACACTCTAACTTGTGGCCATGAAAGGCTGTCCAAGTATGATTGGAACCTGCTTATCTGCATCAAATTCAAGTATAACAAAGTCAGTAGGGATGGCGATATTACCTGCTCGGACTAAGACGTCCTCCACTGTTCCCCATGTCCTTTTAACTGAGTTGTCAGCAAACTGCAACTTCACTGGAGTTTTCTCTGATTTCTGAAGTCCAAGTCTCTCGAACACGGACTTAGGCATAAGATTCACACCAGAACCCACATCGTACATAGCTTTCACTTTGAGCATACCATGTAATTGAATAGGAAGGTTGAAACTTCCCGGATCTTTAAGCTTGGTAGGTAGCTCTCTTTCACTTCTTCTCGAAACCCTCAGGTTCTCTCTTGGGATCTCTACACTCGCCTCTTTCTCAGGACTAATTTGCGTAAAAACTTGTTGCGGTGTAAGTCCTCGTTTTGCAATCTCAAGCATTTGGGCGTTGATATTTTCAGGTTGGTACGCCTCTACAAATGCTTTGAGAACAGTGTCATCTTTAGGATTTGTATCAGGAATAGTTGATGACACTGGTTGAACAATAGGTGGCGGTTCCACCTTCTCTTCTACTTCCTCTTCATGCACAACAGGTGCAACTTCATCTTCTTTTTCTTGTGAGGCTTCTTCCTCTTTTTCTTTAGCCAACTCAGCTGCATAATCTACTACCGATCGAATCTCCTCTTGCATCTTCCTCAGTAGCTCTATAAACTCAGCTTTCTCTTGATCGTCCACATAAACTTCAGAATAGTCAGATTCCACGGGGTTAGACTCGGTTGGTTCTTCTACAGTACTTGGAACTTCCACGGCACTAACGGCAGCATGTGGTGCTTCCTCTTTTGCTTCTTCAATTTCAAGGCAAATAGCCTTGCAAGCTTCGAATCCAACATTGTTTTCACCTCCTTCGATTGCCTTTACTTCCTGTTGTTCTACAAAGCTTGTTAAAACTTTGTTCATCTGTTCTACTTGAGTACGTATTATCTGAAGTACGGCATCGTGTCCTCTGATCTTCTCGTCTTGAGCGTTCATATTCGTGGTCAAACGGGCTAGAGTTTGTTGATCCACGGATCCTTCTTGAGGGTATTGAGGCAAAGCCTTTTGATCTAATGAATCGGTATAGGCATCTTGATCAGGTTGTTGTGGGGGAGCATGTCTATTCTGATTTTGGTACTGCCCTCTCTGTTGGTAAGAGTTGTTCTGGGGACGCTTTTGATAATGACCAGGATTAGCGGCCCCTTGTGGATTTGAATACTGCATACCCGGATGGTTTCGGTTACCCCATTGATAACCTCCGCGATTGGATATAAAGTAAACAGATTGAGGATTTGATTCGCACTCTTCCCATGTGTGATCGTTAACACCACATTGTTGACAACCTTGTGCTTCTTGTACTACTTTTGTTGTGGCTACATTTTTCTCCATTGCTATCTTCAGCTCTTTGATTTGATTTTCTAAAGCAGATATTTGAGCTGAGTTTGTAGTTTCTGCATCTAAACGAAGCGTTCCTCGGGTATTTGCTACAGAAGCTCGCGTTGAGGGCCAACTTCTCTCTTGTTCCATAATGTTTTCTAACACCTCGGAAGCTTCATTGTGATTCATGGACACGAAATTACCCTTTCCAATGTTATCCACCTTTTCTCTACCTTTATCATTAAGACCTTCATAGAATATAGCAAGTTGTAGAGCAGGTGTATACCCATGGAGCGGACATCTAGCTAATTTTTGTTGAAACCTTGTCCATGCTTCTCCCACTGTTTCTCCATCCTCTTGGGAAAATCTTGCAAGATCGGCTTGATCTTTAAGTCTCATGCTCTTCGGATAAAATAAGTTAAAGAACGCGGCTTGAAGTTCTCTCCAAGAGTGAATGGTTCCATGTGGTTGTCTTTCTAGCCAATCGCTAGCTCTTCCGATCAAGAAAAACGAAAACATATGACAATACAGTTGCTCGCGTGTAATGCCAGGAGTAATGTAGGCATCACAAATCTACATGAACTTCTGAATCAATTTTACCGGATCTTGAATAGCTGTACCAGTATAGAATCCGAAACTTTGAAATTGACTGAGCATACCCGGATCAGGTCTAAATTTGATATTCGGAATCTCAGGAGGGCGGTAACCGATGGGTTGAACATGGAATGGTACATTAAGGCCAGGAAGGTCTTGTTCAACTCGGTTCTGTTGATTATTAAGATTATTCTGCCCATTAACTCCTCCTGCTGGTAATTGTTGTCCTTCTTGTCCACCGAGTGGTGGATCTTGAACACCAAGAGGAGGATCTTGTTGACCCCCTCCAAGTGGTGCACCGAGTGGTGGATCTTGGGCTGCCATTGATCTTCTTAAGGCTCTTTCCTCACGAACTCGTTTGTTGTAAGGTCTGAAGCTCCTCTCAGGCTCCGATAAGGGAGGCCAAGAATTAAACACTGTGAAACCTGAAAAAGACTAAAGCAAACCACAAGCGTAAATCTGGAAAAAATAAAAACGAAACTAAAAACTGAAAAGTAAAAACTAATTAAAAACTACTACTCGAAATAGATAACCCACACGCTAACGAGACACAAGTCCCCAGCAGCGGCGCCAAAAACTTGGTGTCGCCTAGGGTGTGATAAAATTAATACAAAATAAGACCAAGAAATTACGCACTCTCACCCTAGACAGGCACAGTACTGCAAGTATTACCAGACGTATGCAAGTTTTAATGATAAATAGAGTTCGTTCTCAGGGACTTAAGTGTGTTAATCGCGTGAGTAGAAATATCGAGTAAAAGTAAATAATTAGAAGACAGAAAAGTAAAGAGAATAGATTTCGAGCTTATGAATTAAAACTAAGAAAATAAAGACAATAAAGTAAAGTACGAAGAATATGAGATGAGAAGTATAGCTTAGGTTTTGCTAGTATGCACTAATCCTTCTAATTCTATCTATGAATCTAGTTAATAAGGGAGAATATTAGCTCTTGGTATACTTAGTCAGGATTCTAAATTCCACTACCTTAGACCTTGAGAGCGACTAAGGGGGCTACGGCACAACCAGGAAGTGTTTCTTAGGGTTATCAAACGCCACTAAGGTCCTAAGCAAATACTGCAATCCTGGTGATATGGTGATTAAAACAAACCCTAATGACTATCTAGTTAGAATCATGTTTTGTCATAACTAATATCGACACTAGACGTTATGTGGTGGTTCAATAGTTAAACACCCTGTCAAGGAGACCATCTAACTACTATTAAAACAATCCTAAAGTGATCAGTTCTAGGAAAGACATTAAATCAAAACACATAAACAAATATAAAGTAAGTAGCTAATATCAAATTAAAACATATAATTCCCATAGAAACTTAGATAGAAGAATAAAATTCATAGATTATACATTATGCAAAACCCAAGATATGGGGAGTTTAGTTCATACCTGAAGGAAATAAACTAAAAGAAATTACAAAAGACATCATCTTGCTCTCTACAATAAACTGGAAGAATAAAACCTTAAGAACTAATTACTATGAGGCAAGGATGATTTACAAGTGATATAAGGGTGTATTTATAGGTGTTTAGAAGACCTAATTCGTTTTCTTGAGGAAGAGGTAAGGTAATGGACTTCTAGCCCAACTCAAATTCGTATGGAAATAAAGATAAACACTGCTGCACCGTTTTGAGCATATCTTCTTCGTTATTGGTCGGTTTGAGCTCCATAAGATACCAAAAGAATCGCAACAGAATTATCTTGACCCCGTAGAAGGAAATTACCAAAATCGGCCTATTTATTAGGTAAAAACGCATATCTTTGGACGTGTATGCAGAATCCCAGATTTAGGCAGCTTTTCCTTTTCCATCTTTTTAGCAATTGTTTCCTTATCTCCAATTACCATGCAAATCTCTTTCCATAAGTTGTTGTCTTTGACTTGGACTCTAATTAATCTCCATAATTATCTTTAAAGCTACACACTAAATAAACAATTAAACCCAATATGCTCTAAAAATAATAATTCTACAAATCAAGACTCAAAATAGGAAAGTGCACTAAAACTCAAGAAAATCGACATTATTGACTTCTAAATCGCTTAAAATGATGTCTCATCCTAACATTAATCTATCACAAATGAGGAGACATCAGCTTCAATGCGAATTTGTTTATAAATGACACATAAATTGAATTTCTTAGTTATGAACTACCCTTTAAAGGGGTATTGATAGGTGGATATATATAATAAATGTAAAATTCGTCTTAAGAATTAGAAAATCTAGATAGTTTATATAGTCGTTAAGTGGGTTTAAACTAAAACGTGTCATATAAAGTGTGTAAGTGATGTCATACGTGATAGATTAATCTAGTCACGAGACATCTTTTTATGGTTACGTTGTGCTTATTTTAGGGATTATTCTTGATCTTTATATAGTTTCTCATTTCTTGTGTAGTTTTGGATAATTATTACTCCCTCCGTTTCAAAATGTTTGTCCACTTTGCTTTTCACACAAATTAAGAAATATCATTATTACATTCCCTATTACAAAAGTACCCTTTATAATGTGTCTTGATATCTTAAATGTGCATTGGAAACATAAATTTTAATTTTTTAATAGGGGTAATAGTGGAAAAAAGAGGGAAAAAGTGTCTTGATATTCTAAATGGACAAACATTTTGAAACTATATTTTTAGTAAGTGGACAAATATTATGAAACGGAGGGAGTACATTTAGAACTATTTGTGTGTAATTAGTGTGTTAAGTGTGCAGTTTGTTGGATCCAAAAGTGTGATATAATAATAAATGTGAAAATCAAACGCACACATCACGGAAACCAAGATTAACATTTTCGCAAGTGTACAAATCGTTACAAGTAATAAGTAAGTAATAAGTGTTTATTCTCAGGGATTTAGGTAGTTACTCTAATTCATGATCAATATTAGCTTAGGTGGTTTTAAGTGTTCAGATTAAGAGCAATTAAACTGAATATATGTTTTGTTTCCTAAACTAATAAAACTAATTATGCACGAAAGAATAAAGCTAAGGATGCTAGTATGAATCTATCATACTGAAACGTGTTTCTATGAATAAGGGTGAATAGGCGAAGTTTCACATTAATCGGAACTCAAATTAATCTGAGTCCTCACAAGGGCAGATCTAGCTCTCTACCTTAATCATCCTCTCGGCTATCAGGTAGGCTTAAATCCCGATTACCCTATTGACTACCTAGTGTGCTAATATCGTGTGATAAAAGGCATTAGGCACCTGTATTCTAGTTCTGTAATCTTTCCCCCCACTCGGGTGTTAGGAAAATTACGACGGCTCCTGTTTATCAATTTGAATTTTAGATGTGTGGAATGGTAGAGTAGGCTATCTTTCTTTTCTCTCCCATCAAAAGGCTAAATTACTAATAATATTACATTCGGACCTAAATGTTTTTAAATTCCGCTAGTAAAGGAGAAAACCCATACTATATAACCATCATAGGTGACTATTCTAGGTCTATGAGAGTATATTTCCTAATAATAAAAGTGAAACAGAACATGTGTTTATAAAATATAAGTCTGAGGTTGAAACCCAACTATTTTGCTAAATCAAAAGAATTAGGGCACGAATGCAGTTCTGAATTCCTTGAAATAGCTCTGTGACAATGACAATAACGAATTAGCGACGAACATAGTGTTTTACACACCCCTACGTAATGACATAGCTAAAGGCTATTGATAATCGGTTCTGGGCCACTAACTCAAATGTGTGTGTACTTAGCAAAGTTAACCAAGTTCTAAGTACGGTCATTGTTGGACCGAATACAATAGACTCAATAGTCATGGGATATGACACAGATGTATAAATCGTCTCAATGAATTCATAGCCACTCATAGTGGTCCTATTGAGAAGTACTTGATGAATTAACTCATAAGGCGTATCATTCTTGAGAGAAGAAAAGGATGAGTGTTCAACTTATAATGAATTAAACCTTAAACTTAAACTTAACCATAAACTTAACCTTAAACTTAACCTTAAACATAACTTTAAACTTAACCTTAACATTATCCATAAACCTTATCCCCTTAACTTTAACATCAACCTTTTAACATTAACCTTGACAATATCTTTAACCTTAACTTTACCATTAACATAAATCTTAACCTTAACTTTAACCTTAAACTAAACCTTAACCTTAAAATGAATACTTTAAATCAAGCACCTTAAACCCTTAATCTTAACCTTCATCTTAACCTTAACTTTAACCTTAATTATTATCCTTAAACCTTAAACCTTAACCTTCACATTAACCTGCACCTTAACCTTCATCTTAACTTTTTTAACCTTAACCTTAATCTTAAAGTTAAAACTTAACCTTAACTTTGAACCTTGAACCTTAAACTGTAAACTTTAACCTTAACCTTAAATTTAAGCATAACTAAACATTAATAAAAAACCTCAAACTTTATCTTAAACGTTGAATTTGAAACCTTAACCTTATATTTCATCTTAACCTCAACCTTAACCAAATGAAGATTCATCGCGCTACTATTCAATCTTAAACCTTATATCTTATTATACCTTAACCTTAAACCTTAAACATTAAATCTTAAACCTTAATTTTAACCTAACCTTAGCCTTAAAATTAACCTTAACCTAACCTTGACCTAAGCCTTAACATTAACCTTAACCTTATTCTCAATCTCAACCTCAACCTCAACCTCAAGCTAACCTTAAATGTAATGTTACCTTAACATTAACCTTAACCAAATAAAAATTTATCGTGCTAATAATCAACCTTAAACCTTTTATCTTTTTAAACGTTAACCTTAACCTTAACCTTAACCTTCACCTGGGGAACTTGGGTTCGATTCCCGTCAATGAAATACATTTTTTCTTTAGTGTCTTCATACACAGATTTTACCTAGTAATCCTATAAGTTTACTTATGTATTTTCCAAGTTACTCTTATTTATAAATTTCTAATCCATTTAAGTAGTTAAAAAAAAATTGACCAAGAAAAATTATAGAATTTTCTCTTAAATATTAATCCATTAAATCAAAAGCTATCAAAATTAAACATATATACAAGAAGATTAATTTTATAAGGCCCAACCCACCTTAACTTTCTTTTTTAAATCTCAAACCCAACTAGCCCATAACTACTCTTTAGAACCCAACTAAAATGTACAAAATACCCAAAAAAAACCCCTCTCCCTCTATACGTACAGTGGTCTCTTCCAAAACCAATCCAAAACCCCATTATAGGTTCTGAAAAATTCTCACCCCCTCTCTCTTCTCTCTCTCTAATACCGACCCCCCACCCCCTCTCTCCCTCTCTGTGAAATGGCCACCCCACCACCCCACCACCATAAAGGAGCCCCCCACCATCATCACCGTGAAGCATAATGAGACCCACCCCCTTCGATCTGAGCTTCATCCCGGATCTGCAGATGGAAGCCACCGCCGCCGCCATGGAAGCCACCTCTGTGAATAACCGACGCTAGCAAGGACGGAAGAAGAACGGCGCCCCCAAACCATTAACCACCACCACCACAGTAAACAAGCTCTCGTCACAGTGAACGAAAAACGCCGCCGTGAAGGCCCTGCAGAACCAAAAACCGCCGCCGTGAAAGATCTGCCACCACCACCCAGAAAACGCAACCAGCCACCCACCAAAACTTCGAATCCACCGTTCTTCACCAAAACTTCAAATCCAAGGTTCTTCACCAGAACTTCGAATCCACCTTTCTTCACCATCAGATCCGTTCATTGCTCCAGGCGGCGCTGCTTACCTGCACCTGCTGTGATGCGTCACCAACTCGCGCCGCTGCTGTTGCCGTGGAGGTCCAGACCCAGGTTCAGGCTGTGAGAGATCCACCACCAAACCCGATGGACACCACCTCTCTGATCACCATCCCCACCCACCTCTGCTACCAGAAAATCCCTCCACTACCAGACCTCCACCGCTCACCATCACCATCGAGCATCATCACCATCCACTTCACCTTCGTAGGTTTTTGGGTCCAACCCTTTGTTTGTTGGTCCAGCCCCATTTGGGCTTAAGTTTTTGTTGTATTGTGTTTTGTGGTATTGTTGTATTGGGTCTAGTCCCATATAGTTGTAGTAGGTAATGGAGTTGACCCATTTTGGTTTAAAGTGTTGTTCTAGATTGTAATTTTTTTTTGTTCAACATGGGTACAGCTCATATGTGTGATAATTTGGTAATGGGGCCAGCCTGGTATAGGTATAAAATGTTGGTTCAGTTTTCTATGTTGTATTTGTTCTATATGGGTACAGCCTATATCCATGTAAAGAGTTTTTTTTGTTTTTCATAGGCCATGCTATATATAAAGTCATTAAAAAAACATAAACAGATTAATTAGAACGCAAAAATAACGTGTTGGGTACAGCCCCAGCCTGTATCTTTGGACGTAGTAAAAAAGAAAAAATGTATTTTGGTCCGCACCCATCACGTTATTAGCCTCCATGATAGTTCGTCTTTATGGGTCCGTACCCATAACGAACAGGGGTAAATTAGGAAACATCCAAACCAGATAGTTGGATTTGAGACTTGAAAAATAATTTTTTTAAACTAGGACTTAAAATATAAAATTCCCAAAAATTAGGAGTCAAATTGTATTTTCCTCTATATACAATAATCAAACTCATTGCACAAAATTAAGGTACAAGGATTGCCAACGTGTCAATCTCTTATACCCTAACTACTACTCCCTCCGTTTCATAATGTTTGTCCACTTACTAAAAATGTAGTTTCAAAATGTTTGTCCACTTAGGATATCAAGACACTTTTTCCCTCTTTTTTCCACTATTACCCCCATTAAAAAATTAAAATTTATGTTTCCAATACACATTTAAGATATCAAGACACTTTATGAGGGGTACTTTTGTAATAGGGAGTGTAATAATTATATTTCTTAATTCGTGTGAAAAGCAAAGTGGACAAACATTTTGAAACGGAGGGGGTATAAAATGATGTAACAGTGTGAACTCCATTTCGATTCACATAAAAGCTTTCACCACTTCCAAAACCTCTATAAACCATTTCTCTCATCTCCCTTCAACAATGGAAGCGACAAAGCCAAGCAAAGGCGCCGGAAAAAAAAAGAAATCAGGCCTTCAATTCCCCGTCGGCCGTATCGCACGTTTCCTCAAGAAAGGTCCTCACAAAAAGAAGAAAGCTTAGATATATAGATCTCGATTCTGCTTTGGCTTTTTGCATAATTAGTTAGATCATCAAGTTTGTAATCTTCTTGATTATTTATGTAGTTTGTGCAAAAAATCAATGGAGCTCCCTTCGTCCAAAATAACTTGTTCATTTGATTTTCTATTAAAAGGTTCATAATTAGCTAACGGCATTTGTATGCCATATTAGAAATTTGAAGATAGGTTGGTTCTCTTAAAGGTGTTTGTTTATTCTCTCATTTGTCAGGGTGATGATTTGGGGATCTAGGGTTTTTCAATTTAGGGCAATTTCTTTGGTATTATCCCAAGGGGTTATTTGGCTTATTAGTGTAGATTTAAGGTTTCCAGAGATAGTTTCAATAGCTTGGCATGGATTGGTAGAGAATTGGGAGTTGAATGGGTTCATATTCTTCTGGGCTTTGCTGCAATTATCAAATTCAAGCTTTAAGAACCCCTGTTTTGGCTATTGATCTGTAATCTATTTAAAGATCACTTTGTTATTGTAATTCTTGTAAATGGATGGTTTTGGCATTGGATCTTCAAATGGCAGAGGCTGTGTTGCCATCAGATTCTGACTAATTATAGCTGTTTTTAATTATCAGAATTCAGAATTATGTTCAGGGAAATTGAGCCTTTTTTGATGATTGAACCTTTTCTCCATTTATGTATGCTATTATAGTATGTTTACAAATAGTAATTGCAGAATGCTATGCTTGGAGATAATCATATGATTGGATGATTTTTGATAGTATAATTTGTGTTAATGATCACAAGGATGGCTAATATTACAGTAGTGGTTGTTCGTTAAATAATGATAGTGTAGTACTTTCAAAACTTTGACTAATATTCATAAAATAATGATATTGTAGTACTTTTGGCTAATAAATTTAGTAAAAACGATTTAGACAGATTTTTTTTTTAATAAACCAGAAGCAGGAGAAAACAAATAATTATAATGGCATGGAGAATCATCTATTGTCTTTTTTTTTTTTCATACATGATAGGCTACGAAAAGCCGTTATAAATAGAGAATTACAAGAAGAACAAAAGCTCTTATCATCTATTGTCTTAAGAACGATTTCCAGCACAACTAAGATGCTAAATTGTTTATAGGAACGCTCTTTACAGTTAAGGAGCATAACCACTACTATCTTTACTCGTTTTCATTCAAAAAAAAAAAAAAAGGAATCTGTATTATATCACTAAGGAAAAAGAAGAGAATGAGAATTTTGTAAGTTATGAACTGCTTTTTTTTGTCAAAGGCATATTAATACAAATAGAAATAAGGTTCATACAAAAAACACTCTTAACCTATATCCATAGTGGAAGAGTTTTTTTTTTTTTCAATTTAGCTTTATTTTTAAAAGTAATTAGCATTTTATCACACAATAGAAAAGTTTTACAGGACTAGCACCCGGGCGGTTTTCCGGTTTCCGCCCCTCTAATAGGGGCGGTTAGCTGGGTGTCGCCCATAGCTTAATTTGTAATTAAAAGGAGGGCGGTATGGAGCATACCGCCCCTAGTTCAAAATTAAAAAAAAAGAAACGTAATTAAGTAATCAATTTTCCGCCAGGAGGGCGGTAGGGAGCTTCACGCCCCTAGTTCAAATTTTAAAAAAAAATAGGGGCGGTCAACGGGAAACCGCCCCTTGTTGAATATACCTTCTTCCCCAATTTCTTAAACCCATTTTCTGTAAAATTAAAAAACCAATTCAAAACCGCTCTCCCCCCACCCTCCTGCTCGTGCACGCCGCTGCCGCCGTTCAACCCTCCTTGCCGTCGCCGATCAACGTGCCACCGCCTTCCAAGTGCTCCCTTTTCTATTCTTATACTTTTAATCCACAAAATTAAGGTTAGGGTTCTATTTTTTTTTTTAATTTCGATTAATTTGTTTGATTTATCCATGCATGTATAAGTTATGTTAGATTGTATTTTCTTTTGACTTGTAAGCTGATCATTTCCGTAGTATCATAAGATGACTCTGGAGTAACTTTAAATTTAAATCCGGACATATTCCCTATACATGGAGGAATTGAGCCTGAAAAGTTATTTTTTGAAAGGTCTAACACATGGAGACCAGGAAGTCTGCATAATTGAGAAGGAATATTCCCTGTGAATGAATTATTTCGGACTCGAAGTATCGATAAATCCGACATGTGTACACCTATCCACGCTGGAAGATTTCCAGAAATTTGATTGTCACCAATGTCAAGTGACCTCATATCCATGCAAGTTTTCAAGATGGATGGAAATTTTCCAAAAAGGTTATTCGCATTTAATCTTAACGCAAGCAGACCACAAGACCCATTGGAGCTTGGAAGTAAACCAGTCAGGATGTTATTTGACATGTCAACACCCTGAAGTAAATCCCAAATTGGAGGAATTTTTCCTGAAAGCCGGTTGTTGGATATATCTAGCTGATTAAGCTGCGACATATTACTTAGAGACAATGGGACACTTCCACGTAGGAAGTTGTTGGAGATATCTAATACTTGAAGTTTGGGCATTCTCATACCAATATTTAATACTTGAAGTAGGTTAGGGTGCCACCTACTCACATCCAACAAAAGAGCACGCCTAGAAGCGTACCGCTCACCCAACATGAGATTAACTCCTTTCACCATGAAAGATGGTTGACTCTTTTCCCAATCATGACACTCGACTCCTTCACTCATATCAAGAGGACCAAAATTGTAATTAGTTGGATTAGAGCAATCATCATCGTCATCGCCGTCTTCACCACTAACTTCACCCTCATCACTATATCCATGATAACCCTCTTCACCGGATGCCTCAGAATCGGTTTCACTTACACTACCATGTTCACTATCAAAATCACGAATTGTCTCGCGAATCGGCTCAAGAGGTGTGGATGTATTACCACGCTCGTAAATTTTTTTCCCTTTCTCGCGCGAATTGGACGCTTGTGTTTTCCGGATTTCTTTAACCACGGCATAAATCTCGATAGCTTGGTATTGTCCGTTCCTCGCCCCACCAATCATCGCATTGATTGTCTCCTCCCCAACATCTATCGCATGATACCGTGGAGGGTTTGCCGAAACCGGACAACGCCATTTCAAATCGAAAATCACTTCATTTTTGTTCCACTTGCAATTTGAACACACGACTTGTTTTAACCCAAGTAGCTCAATATCTCCTCCGGTCATAAAAGCTTTACAATCTCCCCCGTTATATTCAACAACACCGTTACCGCTTTGAACAATATCTCCCCGATAAAAACATAACCACGTAACATTCATTTTTCCTTAAAACCCAATAAAACACACAACCAAATCAATACTAAATCAAACACAATAAATAAAACCTATTTTAAACTAATCAACTCTAAATCAAACACAATATATAAAACCAATTTTAAACTAATCAATTTAAACCACAAAATCCTACAATTATTATTATAACAAAAAAACCATACTTTTCTTACTTAAATATATATGATATAATACAAAATGGATAGAGTAATTACCTTTAAGGTGGGATATCCAAGAATTTGATGAAATAGTTGTAGATTTTAGGATGAATTTGGGTGTAGAAGAGAGAAATGGGGAGAGGGGGAATAAATTGTCGGATTAGGGTTAGAGAATTTGGGGAATAAGCTATATTCAACAAGGGGCGGTTTCCCGTTGACCGCCCCTATTTTTTTTTAAACTTGAACTAGGGGCGTGAAGCTCCCTACCACCCTCCTGGCGAAAAATTAATTACTTAATTACATTTTTTTTTAATTTTGAACTAGGGGCGGTATGCTCCATACCGCCCTCCTTATAATTAAAAAATTAGCTATAGGCGGCACCCAGTTAACCGCCCCTATTAGAGGGGCGGAAAACGGGAAACCGCCCGGGTGCTAGTCCTGTAAATCTTTTCTATTGTGTGATAAAATGCTAATTACTTTTAAAAAAAGGCTAAAAAAAACTCATAGTGGGAGGCGAGTTAGAAAGTAAACGCGTTAACGAGAGGGGTGGGGGGTGGGGGGGGGGGGGGGGGTCAACCCAATCACTTGGCAAAAAACCTAGAATCTTTTTCCTTGCAACTAAACGTATAAATATTAAGGTAGAGGAGCTTGTGTCTCGCATTAGAGGGAACTTTGGGTTGATTCAGCATGTCAATACCCACTTTGTTGTCACTCAACACTCGAATGTGTTCAAACCAGAAATTAATTGCCGAAAATAGTCCATTGTGCACCCTTATGAACTTTGCTTTCTCTGCATTGTTACACAAAAAATTTCGAGCATGACTATGTATAAGATTTCTATTTTTATCTTGTAATATACAAACAGAAGATGAGTTAAAGTCAAATTTAAAAGAAGCATCTGAGAAATTTAGTAATGTATTATCCTTGAGATTATCATTCCATTTACTAGTTGTGTTTTTAGCTTTCTCAGAGATACCTTTAAATCCATCTCCCATTTTTTTGTTATGCTTTTCTTTTATTTCTTGCTTTGTATTTTTTTTCTAACTCAGCCTTTTCATTTTCATTTAAACTTAAACTTCCATTTAAATTTTTTGCCACAGAATTTCTTTTGTTATATTCAGAGAATTCAATATAGGCTAAAATAACTTGTTGTAATACTTGCTTTGGAAAAGAGACTTTTCCTTTAAATTAGGACTTATTTCTTGCTTGTCAAATGTACTATATTATAAAAGGGGCAAGAGAACTTATACTTCTACCTACTATATCTTTACACCCTTGCAAGGTTTTAAGATTAAGAAACCGGTTCTCAAAACTTGAAGTACAACATGATGTAGTAAGCAGTTGTAAAGAAGAAATAAACCATAGGTCACAATATAATAATTATAAGTATCAAATAATCACGTTTTGAAATTTGGTACTATCTAATACTATACTTATATCCAAATATCTTACTAAAATCCACAAATATAATCATCATCGCATTATAAATATTTTGTAGAGATGCATATTTAGTTTTCTATGATGATTTTTTTATCGTTATATATGACATAGAGAACTAAATATGCATCTATACAAAATATATAACGATAATTGATCCTTGTAATCAATGGCACATTCATGAATTTATTTTAATGGACTAAAAATTGGAATCATTGATAGAAAATGAGTAAAACTAAAAGTATAAATATTTAATTTTTATGGAAAATTAAATTGAAGGAACGTCACGTAATATATGAAAATTTTGTTAAAGCTTTTGCCTTTTAAAAGTAATATTTGACATATTCACACTGCATCCGGGACTGAAGTGGGATGCAATTAAGGGTGGAAATCGGTCGGATCGGATCGGAAAAGGAATTGTTTGGAAATTTCTAATGTTTTTAGAAGAGTAAAATCCAATCCAATTTCAATCCAAAAAAAAACAGAATATAAAATTTCATTCCGATTTCGGAACACACGAAATTTTTTGGAATTTCGGAACTTTTAGAAATCCTATATTTTATTAGTTTAATTTTTTTTTAGATATCTTTGGTACATCTATTTTCATAAATTTAGGAAAGTTTAAAATTTTATATCCATTACCATTCATAAAAGTTAAAATTTGATAATTTTATAAGCTAAAAAAAGAATAAAGTAAAATATACAAGTGAAACTTTTAGACACGAAAAACATTATTTTAAGTTTCCACTGAACCTTCAAATTCAATATGATGTAAATTATTGAGTTATATTTTTAAAAATGAAATTCCAACCGTACTAAATCTTTAAATACTCATTACAGTAGCGGATTCGGCTAGTGATCATATGACGTTTAATGATTCAAGACTTCTATTTTAAATAATTTACTAGCAAAAACTTCATTTCCTGCAATAAAGCCTAAATACGTACCTGCGAAATAAACAAATAGTGATACATATTACAATACATAATTTTCAAAAAATAGTTTAATTACATCACGAAATTCTAAAAATATGATATATATTATAGCACCTTGACAAAAATGAATTATAGCACGAAATTCTTGTTCACGCATGATAATGGCCAAATGTCTCAATCATCGAGAAATCTTTCACTAGCGAGGAAGACTTGCGTGCAAGATCCTATAAGAAAGCTAAATTAGATTCATGTTATGACGAAATATTGAATTCATTGATAAAAGAAAAAATCATTAGAAAGAATACATATTCCACAAGAAATCTAATTCTTAAACACCTTTTAGTTAACACAACCCTGCGTGTTTAGAAGAGAAAAAGTCTTTTAACTTATAAAACTCTGATCCCAAATTTTTGGATTTAGAGTTTATTTAGGATTTTTTTAGATTTTTACCTATATATGAAATATATATATGTAAATATTTTTTTGTTAATATAACTATATATAACAATATTTTAAAAAACATATAAATTATATTTAGGAAAAAAAATTCTGAAAAAAAATTGGAAAAAAGCAGAAAAAATTGAAAATTGATTTCGAATTGGAAATTGGAATTTCCAAAATTTTAAAATGTAATTCCAATCTCAATCCAAAAAAAATCATAAAAACCGGAAATCGGAAATTCAGAATTCAGAATATGAAAACCAATTCCATCCCGAGATGCAACCCAATCCTAAATCTACCCTTGTGAGACTACGTTTCTACCATCAACTCAACATATTAAATAATACTCCATTTGTTCCTTAAAACATGTCAACCAAAGAAAAGAAAGGTTCAATTTTATAAAAAAATAACTTTGAATATCAAGCATTTTTTCATAGCGTTTTCTAATATTAATTAATTATATTAAAATATTATAAATTCGATTTTCAATAAAAATTTAAAATATTAAGATAATTTATAAATAGTATTTTAATACTACAGAGTTTAAATCTTATATTTGTATTATGTGTAAAAAATTAAGAAGATATTTGTTTGCACTTAATTAGATTCTAATCTGGTTTATTAAGACACAAAATCAATAATTTAGATCGAAATACCTCTTAACTGGTCTATTTCATTAAGATTTCAAATCAAGTTTGATTCTTTAAGACCATGCCTCTTAACAGAGACATCGTTTGATTTTTTGAAGTGATAAGTACTTAATGCTGAATAACAGCTTAATAGAACTTATTATATTATGAGACAGTGTCTGAATGAATCAGACTTGGTTTAAAATCTTAATAAAACAAACCAGTCTAGAGACATTCAGATCTAAATTCATTAGGAAAAACAAACAGTCTTATTGATCTAGTGACTTAATGAACCATATTAAGAACTCATTAAGTGCAAACAAATACCCCGTAAGTTATATTTAGATGTTATTCAATATTTAATACTTATCACTTAAAAAAATCAAACGATACCTAAGTGTATATGTTTTGGAATGACATGAGGACAATATTAAAAAGAATTCTTCCATTTAATATTTGATGGTCTATATTATTACATGTTATGATATCAATTTATATTTTAAACTTATATAAACTAATTATAATAGAGATAATTCCCAATTAATTACACTTCCTCACTTTTCATTCTCAAAAAAAAGGAAGGAGGAAATTACTTCCTAATTACTCACAAATTTTCAACTTAATTCTCAATTGAACACATTGTCATATTTACCTTCCAATGTTACCCTTATATGATTTTTTATATTTTTTTATTGTTTTTATTTTATTATTTAATATTTAATTTTTAATATTTTTTTCAGATTTTTTTTCGAATTTTTTTAAATTTTTTTTTCGGAATTTTTTTTAGAAAATTTTCACGGTTTTTTTAAATAATCGAAATTTCAGGTTATGTGTTGCTATAACACACAAATATAGAACTGTGTGTTGCTGTAACACACAAATATAGATTTATGTGATTCTGTAACACAAAGTCATAAAATCGATCTAAATGATTCTCTTCTTTAACAATATTGTTTTTTTATATTTATTAATCGCATATACCTTATTTTTATTCGTCTTTAACTATCTTGATATATTATATTTTTGTCCAACTCTTTTTTGTTATTTTGTGTTTATGTTTTAGGGTTTTGTGTTATTCCAAACTTTTTATACATACTTTGCTTAGGGATCGAAAATTTTATCTAACTGCAAAAATATAAAAACCCAAAACCATAACCATTTATTTTTTCAAAAACCACAGTCTAACGATATTGACCATCGGTATTGTAGTTTTTAACCGTTAGGTTTTGGATTTTAAATAATTTGGTTTAACCTTAACCACACATATAAGAAAACTCTTCAAAGTATATACAAAATTGTGTTGGTCTTTGATTAAATTGTATAATTGTTATTCAATTGGTTAAATCATTTATTTAGATTTTGGTTTTAGGATTTGAATATTTTTTTTCACTAGAATATTATAAAATATGAAAATATATATGGTACTAAACGTTTTTTGGTTATTCATATTTAATTTTATCCAAAATTACAACCTAACGGTTTTAACCATCAGTTACACTTTTAAAACCATAACCTAATTGTTTTAACCTCGGTTATATAATTGGTTTTCAATCGGTTGGGTTACCATCAATTGTTTTTAACCATAACCATTTCCCTACTCATCGTTACTTATTATTAAGTTTTGGAGCGAGAGAGAAGCAAGGAGAGCCATGAAAACAACACAATTACTTCTAATTTGTAATTCTTCTTCCCTTAGACTCCTAATTATGTCTTTACTATTATTTATTTTATTTCAAGCATGAGCTAAACTTTTAATTATTTTGGGATGTGTTATTTATGAACTGTATTAAAAATTGTATTGATTATTTATGATTATTGGATTTTTCAAGGTTTAAATAAATTGGGTATTGTTCCACTGATTCTTATTTTGCTTCAATGCGAATTTGTTTATAAATGACACATAAATTGAATTTCTTAGTTATGAACTACCCTTGAAAGGGGTATTGATAGGTGGATATATATAATAAATGTAAATTTCGTCTTAAGAATTGGAAGATCTAGATAGTTTATATAGTCGTTAAGTGGGTTTAAACTAAAACGTGTCATATAAAGTGTGTAAGTGATGTCATACGTGATAGATTAATCTAGTCACGAGACATCTTTTTATGGTTACGTTGTGCTTATTTTAGGGATTATTCTTGATCTTTATATAGTTTCTCATTTCTTGTGTAGTTTTGGATAATTATTACTTTTAGAACTATTTGTGTGTAATTAGTGTGTAAGTGTGCAGTTTGTTGGATCCAAAAGTGTGATATAATAATAAATGTGAAAATCAAACGCACACATCACGGAAACCAAGATTAACATTTTCGCAAGTGTACAAATCGTTACAAGTAATAAGTAAGTAATAAGTGTTTATTCTCAGGGATTTAGGTAGTTACTCTAACTCATGATCAATATTAGCTTAGGTGGTTTTAAGTGTTCAGATTAAGAGCAATTAAACTGAATATATGTTTTGTTTCCTAAACTAATAAAACTAATTATGCACGAAAGAATAAAGCTAAGGATGCTAGTAAGAATCTATCATATTGAAACGTGTTTCTATGAATAAGGGTGAATAGGTGAAGTTTCACATTAATCGGAATTCAAATTAATCTGAGTCCTCACAAGGGCAGATCTAGCTCTCTACCTTAATCATCCTCTCGGCTATCAGGTAGGCTTAAATCCCGATTACCCTATTGACTACCTAGCGTGCTAATATCGTGTGATAAAAGGCATTAGGCACTTGTATTCTAGTTCTGTAATCTTTCCCCCCACTCGGGTGTAAGGAAAATTACGACGGCTCCTGTTTATCAATTTGAATTTTAGATGTGTGGAATGGTAGAGTAGGCTATCTTTCTTTTCTCTCCCATCAAAAGGCTAAATTACTAATAATATTACATTCAGACCTAAATGTTTTTAAATTCCGCTAGTAAAGGAGAAAACCCATACTATATAACCATCATAGGTGACTATTCTAGGTCTATGAGAGTATATTTCCTAATAATAAAAGTGAAACAGAACATGTGTTTATAAAATATAAGTCTGGGGATGAAACCCAACTATTTTGCTAAATCAAAAGAATTAGGGCACGAATGCTGTTCTGAATTCCTTGAAATAGCTCTGTGACAATGACAATAACGAATTAGCGATGAACATAGTGTTTTACACACCCCTACGTAATGACATAGCTAAAGGCTATTGATAATCGGTTCTGGGCCACTAACTCAAATGTGTGGGTACTTAGCAAAGTTAACCAAGTTCTAAGTACGGTCATTGTTGGACCGAATACAATAGACTCAATAGTCATGGGATATGACACGGATGTATAAATCGTCTCAATGAATTCATAGCCACTCATAGTGGTCCTATTGAGAAGTACTTGATAAATTAACTCATAAGGCGTATCATTCTTGAGAGAAGAAAAGGATGAGTGTTCAACTTATAATGAATTTATCCTTAAACTTAAACTTAACCATAAACTTAACCTTAAACTTAACCTTAAACATAACTTTAAACTTAACCTTAACATTATCCATAAACCTTATCCTCGTAACTTTAACATCAACCTTTTAACATTAACCTTGACAATATCTTTAACCTTAACTTTACCATTAACATAAATCTTAACCTTAACTTTAACCTTAAACTAAACCTTAACCTTAAAATGAATACTTTAAATCAAGCACCTTAAACCCTTAATCTTAACCTTCATCTTAACCTTAACTTTAACCTTAATTATTATCCTTAAACCTTAAACCTTAACCTTCACATTAACTTGCACCTTAACCTTCATCTTAACTTTTTTAACCTTAACCTTAATCTTAAAGTTAAAACTTAACCTTAACTTTGAACCTTGAACCTTAAACTGTAAACTTTAACCTTAACCTTAAATTTAAGCATAACTAAACATTAACAAAAAAACCTCAAACTTTATCTTAAATGTTGAATTTGAAACCTTAACCTTATATTTCATCTTAACCTTAAACTTAACCAAATGAAGATTCATCGCGCTACTATTCAATCTTAAACCTTATATCTTATTATACCTTAACCTTAAACCTTAAACATTAAATCTTAAACCTTAATTTTAACCTAACCTTAGCCTTAAAATTAACCTTAACCTAACCTTGACCTAAGCCTTAACATTAACCTTAACCTTATTCTCAATCTCAACCTCAACCTCAACCTCAAGCTAACCTTAAATGTAATGTTACCTTAACATTAACCTTAACCAAATAAAAATTTATCGTGCTAATATTCAACCTTAAACCTTTTATCTTTTTAAACGTTAACCTTAACCTTAACCTTAACCTTCACCTAGGGAACTTGGGTTCGATTCCCGTCAATGAAATACATTTTTTCTTTAGTGTCTTCATACACAGATTTTACCTAGTACTCCTATAAGTTTAATTATGTATTTTCCAAGTTACTCTTATTTATAGATTTCTAATCCATTTAAGTAGTTAAAAAAAAATTGACCAAGAAAAATTATAGAATTTTCTCTTAAATATTAATCCATTAAATCAAAAGCTATCAAAATTAAACATATATACAAGAAGATTAATTTTATAAGGCCCAACCCACCTTAACTTTCTTTTTTAAATCTCAAACCCAACTAGCCCATAACTACTCTTTAGAACTCAACTAAAATGTACAAAATACCCAAAAAAACCCCTCTCCCTCTATACGTACAGTGGTCTCTTCCAAAACCAATCCAAAACCCCATTATAGGTTCTGAAAAATTCCCACCCCCTCTCTCTTCTCTCTCTCTAATACCGACCCCCACCCCCTCTCTCCCTCTCTGTGAAATGGGCACCCCACAACCCCACCACCATAAAGGAGCCCCCCCACCATCATCACCGTGAAGCATAATCGAGACCCACCCCCTTCGATCTGAGCTTCATCCCGGATCTGCAGATGGAAGCCACCGCCGCCGCCATGGAAGCCACCTCTGTGAATAACCGACGCTAGCAAGGACGGAAGAAGAACGACGCCCCCAAACCATTAACCACCACCACCACCACAGTAAACAAGCTCTCATCACAGTGAACGAAAACCGCCGCCGTGAAGGCCCTGCAGAACCGAAAACCGCCGTCGTGAAAGATCTGCCACCACCACCCAGAAAACGCAACCAGCCACCCACCAAAACTTCGAATCCACCGTTCTTCACCAAAACTTCAAATCCAAGGTTCTTCACCAGAACTTCGAATCCACCTTTCTTCACCATCAGATCCGTTCGTTGCTCCAGGCGGCGCTGCTTACCTGCACCTGCTGTGATGCGTCACCAACTCGTGCCGCTGCTGCTGCCGTGGAGGTCCAGACCCAGGTTCAGGCTGTGAGAGATCCACCACCAAACCCGATGGACACCACCTCTCTGATCACCATCCCCACCCACCTCTGCTACCAGAAAAACCCTCCACTACCAGACCTCCACTGCTCACCATCACCATCGAGCATCATCACCATCCACTTCACCTTCGTAGGTTTTTGGGTCCAACCCTTTGTTTGTTGGTCCATCCCCATTTGGGCTTAAGTTTTTGTTGTATTGTGTTTTGTTGTATTGGGTCTAGTCCCATATAGTTGTAGTAGGTAATGGAGTTGGCCCATTTTGGTTTAAAGTGTTGTTTTAGATTGTAATTTTTTTTGTTCAACATGGGTACAGCTCATATGTGTGATAATTTGGTAATGGGGCCAGCCTGGTATAGGTATAAAATGTTGGTTCAGTTTTTCTATGTTGTATTTGTTCTATATGGGTACAGCCTATATCCATGTAAAGGGTTTTTTTGTTTTTCATAGGCCATGCTCTATATAAAGTCATTAAAAAAACATAAACAGATTAATTAGAACGCAAAAATAACGTGTTGGGTACAGCCCCAGCCCGTATCTTTGGACGTAGTAAAAAAGAAAAAATGTATTTTGGTCCGCACCCATCACGTTATTAGCCTCCATGATAGTTCGTTTTTATGGGTCCGTACCCATAACGAACAGGGGTAAATTAGGAAACATCCAAACTAGAAAGTTGGATTTGAGACTTAAAAAATAATTTTTTTGAACTAGGACTTAAAATATAAAGTTCCCAAAAATTAGGAGTCAAATTGTATTTTCCTCTATATACAATAATCAAACTTATTGCACAAAATTAAAGTACAAGGATTGCCAACGTGTCAATCTCTTATACCCTAACTACTATAAAATGATGTAATAGTGTGAACTCCATTTCGATTCACATAAAAGCTTTCACCACTTCCAAAACCTCTATAAACCATTTCTCTCATCTCCCTTCAACAATGGAAGCGACAAAGCCAAGCAAAGGCGCCGGAGAAAAAAAGAAATCAGGCCTTCACCCCTTCCAAAACCTCTATAAACCATTTCTCTCTTCTGGGCTTTGCTGCAATTATCAAATTCAAGCTTTAAGAACCCCTGTTTTGGCTATTGATCTGTAATCTATTTAAAGATCACTTTGTTATTGTAATTCTTGTAAATGGATGGTTTTGGCATTGGATCTTCAAATGGCAGAGGCTGTGTTGCCATCAGATTCTGACTAATTATAGCTGTTTTTAATTATCAGAATTCAGAATTATGTTCAGGGAAATTGAACCTTTTTTGATGATTGAACCTTTTCTCCATTTATGTATGCTATTATAGTATGTTTACAAATAGTAATTGCAGAATGCTATGCTTGGAGATAATCATATGATTGGATGATTTTTGATAGTATAATTTGTGTTAATGATCACAAGGATGGCTAATATTACAGTAGTGGTTGTTCGTTAAATAATGATAGTGTAGTACTTTCAAAACTTTGACTAATATTCATAAAATAATGATATTGTAGTACTTTTGGCTAATAAATTTAGTAAAAACGATTTAGACAGATTTTTTTTTTAATAAACCAGAAGCAGGAGAAAACAAATAATTATAATGGCATGGAGAATCATCTATTGACTTTTTTTTTTGCATACATGAGAGGCTACGAAAAGCCGTTATGAATAGAGAATTATAAGAAGAACAAAAGCTCTTATCATCTATTGTCTTAAGAACGATTTCCAACACAACTAAGATGCTAAATTGTTTATAGGAATGCTCTTTACAGTTAAGGAGCATAACCACTACTATCTTGAATTTTGTAAGTTATGAACTGCTTTTTTTTTTGTCAAAGGCATATTAATACAAATAGAAATAAGGTTCATACCAAAAACACTCTTAACCTATATCACACAATAGTGGAAGAGTTTTTTTTTTTAATTTAACTTTATTTTTAAAAGTAATTAGCATTTTATCACACAATAGAAAAGTTTTACAGGACTAGCACCTGGGCGGTTTCCCGGTTTCCGCCCCTCTAATAGGGGCGGTTAGCTGGGTGCCGCCCATAGCTTAATTTGTAATTAAAAGGAGGGCGGTATGGAGCATACCGCCCCTAGTTCAAAATTAAAAAAAAAAGAAACGTAATTAAGTAACCAATTTTCCGCCAGGAGGCGGTAGGGAGCTTCACGCCCCTAGTTCAAATTTATAAAAAAAATAGGGGCGTTCAACAGGAAACCGCCCCTTGTTGAATATACATTCTTCCCCAATTTCTTAAACCCATTTTCTGTAAAATTAAAAAACCAATTCAAAACCGCTCCTCCCCCCACCCTCCTGCTCGTGCACGCCGCTGCCGCCGTTCAACCCTCCTTGCCGTCGCCGATCAACATGCCACCGCCTTCCAAGTGCTCCCTTTTCTATTCTTATACTTTTAATCCACAAAATTAAGGTTAGGGTTCTATTTTTATTTTTTTAAATTTCGATTAATTTGTTTGATTTAACCATACATGTATAAGTTATGTTAGATTGTATTTTCTTTTGATGTAAATATAATGTTGAGTTAATTGATACTCTTAGGTAATTGCACAATTAATCCTTGTAACTGTTGAGATTTGCACTTTTGGTCCTTGTTGATTATAACTAGCTTCTTAATGTAATTGATAATTTTAGGTAATTGCATAAATGGTCCTTTTTAATTTTAATAATTGCATAATTGGGCCTTATAGTTTTATATAATTGCAATTTAGCCCCTACATTTTATATAAATAAAATTTTGAGTTAGTTGCTCTTTTTAAGTAATTGCACAATTGGTCCTTTAGAATTTTGATAATTGCACTATTGGTCCTTGAAGTTTTATACAATTTCATTTAAGCTCATACATTGAATAAAAATATTTTTATTCTTATTTCTTGATAGGTATAATGGCTTCGAGTAGCAATTCGAACACGCTTTTGTGGAGACAAACCAAACACGAGCACCTTAGTGAAAGGGTTTGGAGAAAAGTAAGTTTTTTTTAGTGTATTTATATAATTTAATTTAATTTATTTGTTTTTTTATCGCTTACTTTTTTTGGGTTATAGGGACGAGATGCCGGTGCCTTGATAAAACCATTAACCACAACTCCGTGGCAATTGGGCCCACGGGTGGTGCCGCTTGTCGAAGAAGCCGGGTTTGGCGAGATTCGGAAGATTGAGCGGATAGTATTGGATCACGCTCTACTATTCGCGATGGCCGAAAGGTGGAGAAGGGAGACTCACACCTTTTATGTGCCAGTTGGTGAGATGACCGTCACGTTACCAGATGTATCCATGATCTTGGAATTACCAATTAGAGGACAAGTGGTGACCGATCCTCCTCAGGCTAACTTTGACTTTCATGAAATGTGTCATCATTTATTTGGTGTGGTTCCGGCACCCGATAGCAATGGGCATAACGTGATATTGGTTAACTGGCTAAAGACCACATTTGGTACTACAAAACCCCGAGATGGAGCTACACCGGAAGAATTACGTCACTTCGCAACGGCCTACATTTTGTATGTAATTGGTACTTTTCTTTTTCCAAGTGGAAAACAAAACACCGTGCCTACAATATATCTTCCACTGTTGCGTGATATAAAGGGTATTAGTCGATATAGTTGGGGGTCAGCCACGTTATCATACTTATATAGTGGTCTTTGTCAAGTATGTGAGGGAAAAATTTCAACCCTGAAAGGATGTGGGGTTCAAATTTGTTATTCCCCTAATGTTTTATTCTACTAATTGATTTTTCATTAAATAGTTATGGTGTTGGGATTACCTACATACTAGACCCCGAGTTTTAGTGAACCCGGTTCTAGAAGGATACGGTCCCGCTTCTCGATAGTAAGTTAATTTTTATTTGTTAAACGAACCAATCTATGTGTTTTTAATGGTTCCGTGTTTATCAATTATTAGTTGGAATGGAGCGAAGACATGGGCGGAAAGTTGCGGTCGGACTTTGAGAATATATCGCGATGACTTAGACTTGCAAGAACAAAACCAGGTTGATTTTTTTTGGATTAATTAGAAATCTAAACACTTGTTGATTATTTTATTTTTCTCGAATAGGTTAATTGGACACCGTACGAGAATGCTAGAATTAATTTTGTTTCCGAAACCTGTTTGCAATGGCGCGAGGTGTATCTATGTGTCGTTCCACTTATCTATTTCAATAACGTTGAGTGGTACCGTCCCGATCGAGTGTTGAGGCAATTCGGGCTCGTTCAAGATATTCCCGAACCCATCGATCAAGAGCAAGATAAATATCATACATCATTTGATCGTGTTGGGAAATCGGGAGAGAATTGGAGTATAAAGTACGAGAGCGAAATCAAAAGATGGACTAACGCTTCTCATTACTTGCTAACAGATTTAACACAAGGGCACGAGTGTACTCCGGAGTATGAGAAATGGTATCGCGAGAATTCTCGATTATTTATCGCACCTCCTTTTGCACGAAATTTGCCCGATGAGGGAGGACAAGAGTACCATCCACGGGGATCTCAACTTAATAAACTCGTAAGTATCCAAGACTTTGGTTTATTATTTTGTTTTACTCCATATATTCATTTGTTTTGTGTAATGCTAGATTCAAGCTTCTATTGACGGGGCATACCGTGTATGTGAGCCTGGCGTTACTATGAACGATATGAAGGCGCATATGAGACAAATGCTTGTATATTCCGGGGAACAAGACTTGATCAATCGCATACCCGGCTTGAATATCACCGAAGAGGAACCCGAAGCTGAGGAGACTAGGAGACCATCAAGGAGGAGACGAGGAAATAGAAATTAATCCATTTCGATGTAATCGTATTGTAGTACTAATCGTTTATTAGTTGTAATCGTTTTCTAGTTATAATTCTCGTAATTGGATATTTGATGAACTTGTTGATGTAGTTGGATTTGTGTTTAATGTCACGGTGTTTGGAAATTTGTTTAAGGTGTTGAAATGTGTTGTGTTGAAATAGAAATGTGTTATGATGAAATAGAAATGTGTTGTGTTGATTGCTAAACCGGAAAACATGAAAAAAAAAAAGATCTGACAAGAGGCGCGGCATGAAGACCACCGCCCCTATGGGAAGGGCGGTTTCCCGATAGCCGCCCCCAATATGCGTGTGCTCTTTAAAAGTTCTGTCTTTAGGGGCGGTATGGAGCATACCGCTCTTATTTCGATTTTTTTTTAAATAACCCCTAAAACCTTAAAAACATAACCCCTAAACCCTTAAAAACATAACCCCTAAACCCATAAAAACATAATTCGAAAAACAAGTAGCGATAATCAAAAGGATATCGTACTAAAGTAAACAAACACGTTCGATTATATAGTTAGTCGTTTTAATTCGACGATATTACATCAAAATAATAAATAAAACATAAGTGAAACTACGCCATGCCTTAGCATACGAAATGAAATGACCATAGTCCTTATGTATTTGAGTTTGAATCAATCCAATCTTCATAGCTATATCGGTACTCACCATCGCGAATATTTCATCCCTTACAAAATCCGAACTCAATTGCCGGTGATTTTTACGAGAATTCCGTGATGACACTTATGTCCTTCTAACCTAGTAATTTGCCACACATTAATACTACTATTAAAAGTACCACGAATATAAAATGGACACCCGTCTTTAGCGTGTACACAAATGCGTGTAATATATTTATTTGTTGTCCTTTCCGATTTACAATCCTTGTGGTTTTTAAGGTGCCACCTACTCACATCCAACAAAAGAGCACGCCTAGAAGCGTACCGCTCACCCAACATGAGATTAACTCCTTTCACCATGAAAGATGGTTGACTCTTTTCCCAATCATGACACTCGACTCCTTCACTCATATCAAGAGGACCAAAATTGTAATTAGTTGGATTAGAGCAATCATCATCGTCATCGCCGTCTTCACCACTAACTTCACCCTCATCACTATATCCATGATAACCCTCTTCATCGGATGCCTCCGAATCGGTTTCACTTTCACTACCATGTTCACTATCAAAATCACGAATTGTCTCGCGAATCGGCTCAAGAGGTGTGGATGTATTACCACGCTCGTAAATTTTTTTTCCCTTTCTCGCGCGAATTGGACGCTTGTGTTTTCCGAATTTCTTTAACCACGGCATAAATCTCGATAGCTTCCTATTGTCCGTTCCTCGCCCCACCAATCATCGCATTGATTGTCTCATCCCCAACATCTATCGCATGATACCGTGGAGGGTTTGCCGAAACCGGAAAACGCCATTTCACATCGAAAATCACTTCATTTTCGTTCCACTTGCAATTTGAACACACGGCTTGTTTTAACCCAAGTAGCCCAATATCTCATCCGGTCATAAAAGCTTTACAATCTCCCCCGTTATATTCAACAACACCGTTACCGCTTTGAACAATATCTCCCCGATAAAAACATAACCACGTAACATTCATTTTTTCCTAAAACCCAATAAAACACACAACCAAATCAATACTAAATCAAACACAATAAATAAAACCTATTTTAAACTAATCAACTCTAAATCAAACACAATATATAAAACCTAGTTTAAACTAATCAATTTAAACCACAAAATCCTACAATTATTATTATAACAAAAAAACCATACTTTTCTTACTTAAATATATATGATATAATACAAAATGGATAGAGTAATTACCTTTAAGGTGAGATATCCAAGAATTTGATGAAATAGTTGTAGATTTTAGGATGAATTTGGGTGTAGAAGGGAGAAATGGGGAGAAAGGGAATAAATTTTCGGATTAGGGTTAGAGAATTTGGGGAAGAAGCTATATTCAACAAGGGACGGTTTCCCGTTGACCGCCCCTATTTTTTTTAAACTTGAACTAGGGGCGTGAAACTCCCTACCGCCCTCCTGGCGGAAAATTAATTATTTAATTACGTGTTTTTTTTATTTTGAACTAGGGGCGGTATGCTCCATACCGCCCTCCTTATAATTAAAATATTAGCTATGGGCGGCACCCAGTTAACCGCCCCTATTAGAGGGGCGGAAAACGGGAAACCGCCCGGGTGCTAGTCCTGTAAATCTTTTCTATTGTGTGATAAAATGCTAATTACTTTAAAAAAAAAGGCTAAAATAAAAAAAAACTCATAGTGGGAGGCGAGTTAGAAAGTAAACGCGTTAACGAGAAGGGGGGGTGGTGGAGGGGGGGGGGGGGTGGTCAACCCAATCACTTCGCAAAAAACCTAGAATCTTTTTCCTTGCAACTAAACGTATAAATATTAAGGTAGAGGAGCTTGTGTCTCGCATTAGAGGGAACTTTGGGTTGATTCAGCATGTCAATACCCACTTTGTTGTCACTCAACACTCGAATGTGTTCAAACCAGAAATTAATTGCCGAAAATAGTCCATTGTGCACCCCCTATGAACTTTGCTTCCTCTGCATTGTTACACAAAAAATTTCGAGCATGACTATGTATAAGATTTCTATTTTTATCTTGTAATATACAAACAGAAGATGAGTTAAAGTCAAATTTAAAAGAAGCATCTGAGAAATTTAGTAAAGTATTATCCTTGAGATTATCATTCCATTTACTAGTTGTGTTTTTATCTTTCTCAGAGATACCTTTAAATCCATCTCCCAATTTTTTGTTATGCTTTTCTTTTATTTCTTGCTTTGTATTTTTTTTTCTAACTCAGCCTTTTCATTTTCATTTAAACTTAAACTTCCATTTAAATTTTTTGCCACAAAATTTCTTTTGTTATATTCAGAGAATTCAATATAGGCTAAAATAACTTGTTGTAATACTTGCTTTGGAAAAGAGACTTTTCCTTTAAATTAGGACTTATTTCTTGCTTGTCAAATGTACAATATTATAAAAGGGGCAAGAGAACTTATACTCCTACCTACTATATCTTTACACCCTTGCAAGGTTTTAAGATTAAGAAACCGGTTCTCAAAACTTGAAGTACAACATGATGTAGTAAGCAGTTGTAAAGAAGAAATAAACCATAGGTCACAGTATAATAATTATAAGTATCAAATAATCACGTTTTGAAATTTGGTACTATCTAATACTATACTTATATCCAAATATCTTACTAAAATCCACAAATATAATCATCATCGCATTATAAATATTTTGTAGAGATGCATATTTAGTTTTCTATGATGATTTTTTATCGTTATATATGACATAGAGAACTAAATATGCATCTCTTGCAAAATATATAACGATAATTGATCCTTGTAATCAATGGCACATTCATGAATTTATTTTAATGGACTAAAAATTGGAATCTTTGATAGAAAATGAGTAAAACTAAAAGTATAAATATTTAATTTTTATGGAAAATTAAATTGAAGGAACGTCACGTAATATATGAAAATTTTGTTAAAGCTTTTGCCTTTTAAAAGTAATATTTGACATATTCACACTGCATCCGGGACTGAAGTGGGATGCAATTAAGGTTGGAAATCGGTCGGATCGGATCGGAAAAGGAATTGTTTGGAAATTTCTAATGTTTTTAGAAGAGTAAAATCCAATCCAATTCCAATCCAAAAAAAAACAGAATATAAAATTTCATTCGGATTTCGGAACACACGAAATTTTTTGGAATTTAGGAACTTTTAGAAATCCTATATTTTATTAGTTTAATTTTTTTTTAGATATCTTTGGTACATCTATTTTCATAAATTTAGGAAAGTTTAAAATTTTATATCCATTACCATTCATAAAAGTTAAAATTTGATAATTTTTATAAGCTAAAAAAAGAATAAAGTAAAATATACAAGTGAAACTTTTAGACACGAAAAACATTATTTTAAGTTTCCACTGAACCTTCAAATTCAATATGATGTAAATTATTGAGTTATATTTTTAAAAATGAAATTCTAACCGTACTAAATCTTTAAATACTCATTACAGTAGCGGATTCGGCTAGTGATCATATGAAGTTTAATGATTCAAGACTTTTATTTTAAATAATTTCCTAGCAAAAACTTCATTTCCTGCAATAAAGCCTAAATACGTACCTGCGAAATAAACAAATAGTGATACATATTACAATACATAATTTTCAAAAAATAGTATAATTACATCACGAAATTCTAAAAATATGATATATATTATAGCACCTTGACAAAAAAGAATTATAGCACGAAATTCTTGTTCACACATGATAATGGCCAAATGTCTCAATCATCGAGAAATCTTTCACTAGCGAGGAAAACTTGCGTGCAAGATCCTATAAGAAAGCTAAATTAGATTCATGTTATGACGAAATATTGAATTCATTGATAAAAGAAAAAATCATTAGAAAGAATACATATTCCACAAGAAATCTAATTTTTAAACACCTTTTAGTTAACACAACCCTGCGTGTTTAGAAGAGAAAAAGTCTTTTAACTTATAAAACTCTGATCCCAAATTTTTTTTGGATTTAGAGTTTATTTAGGATTTTTTTAGATTTTTACCTATATATGAAATATATATATGTAAATATTTTTTTGTAATATAACTATATATAACAATATTTTAAAAAATATATAAACAATATTTAGGAAAAAAAATTCTGAAAAATAATTGGAAAAAAGCAGAAAAAATTGAAAATTGATTTCGAATCGAAAATTGGAATTTCCAAAATTTTAAAATGTAATTCCAATCTCAATCCAAAAAAAATCATAAAAACCGGAAATCGGAAATTCAGAATTCAGAATATAAAAACCAATTCCATCCCGAGATGCAATCCAATCCTAAATCTACCCTTGTGAGACTACGTTTCTACCATCATCTCAACATATTAAATAATACTCCATTTGTTCCTTAAAACATGTCAACCAAAGAAAAGAAAGGTTTAATTTTATAAAAAAATCACTTTGAATATCAAGCATTTTTTCATAGCCTTTTCTAATATTAATTAATTATATTAAAATATTATAAATTCGATTTTCAATAAAAATTTAAAATATTAAGATAATTTATAAATAGTATTTTAATACTACAGAGTTTAAATCTTATATTTGTATTATGTGTAAAAAATTAAGAAGATATCTGTTTGCACTTAATTAGATTCTAATCTGGTTTATTAAGACACAAAATCAATAATTTAGATCGAAATACCTCTTAACTGGTCTATTTCATTAAGATTTCAAATTAAGTCTGATTCTTTAAGACCATGCCTCTTAACAGAGACATCGTTTGATTTTTTGAAGTGATAAGTACTTAATGCTGAATAACAGCTTAATATAACTTATTATATTATGAGACAGTGTCTGAATGAATCAGACTTGGTTTAAAATCTTAATAAAACAAACCAGTTAAGAGACATTCAGATCTAAATTCATAAGGAAAAACAAACAGTCTTATTGATCTAGTGACTTAATGAACCAGATTAAGAACTCATTAAGTGCAAACAAATACCCCGTAAGTTATATTTAGATGTTATTCAATATTTAATACTTATCACTTAAAAAAATCAAACGATACCTAAGTGTAGACAATATTAAAAAGAATTCTTCCATCTAATATTTGATGGTCTATATTATTACATGTTATGATATCAATTTATATTTTAAACTTATATAAACTAATTATAATAGAGATAATTCTCAATTAATTACACTTCCTCACTTTTCATTTTCAAAAAAAAGGAAGGAGGAAATTACTTCCTAATTACTCACAAATTTTCAACTTAATTCTCAATTGAACACATTGTCATATTTACCTTCCAATGTTACCCTTATATGATTTTTTATATTTTTTTATTGTTTTTATTTTATTATTTAATATTTATTTTTTAATATTTTTTTATTGTTTTTATTTTATTATTTAATATTTATTTTTTAATATTTTTTTCAGATTTTTTTTTTTCGAATTTTTTTTAATTTTTTTTTTCCGGAAATTTTTTTTAAATTTTTTTTTAGAAAATTTTCACGGTTTTTTTTAATAATCGAAATTTCAGGTTATGTGTTGCTGTAACACACAAATATAGAACTGTGTGTTGCTGTAACACACAAATATAGATTTATGTGATTCTGTAACACACAAAGTCATAAAATCGATCTAAATGATTCTCTTCTTTAACAATATTGTTTTTTTATATTTATTAATCGCATATACCTTATTTTTATTCGTCTTTAACTATCTTGATATATTATATTTTTGTCCAACTCTTTTTTGTTATTTTGTGTTTATGTTTTAGGGTTTTGTGTTATTCCAATTCTGTGTATTCCTGGAACACACAAATCTCAGAATTGTGTATTCTTAGAACGCACAAATAAAAGATTTGTGTATTCATGGAACACACAAATCTCAATTTTGTGTATTCATAGAACACATAAAAATTGAATTTATGTATTACTAGAATACACAAAACTTGGTTTTGTTTGTTCCAATTCTGTATATTCTTGGAACACACAGTTCTCTGATTTGTGTGTTCCTGGAACACACAAGTCTCAGATTTGTGCGTTCCTGGAACACACAAGTCTCTGATATGTGTGTCCTTGGAACACACAAGTCTCTGATTTGTGCGTTCTTGGAACACACAAGTCTTGATTTGTGCCTGGAACAGACAAGTCTCTGATTTGTGCGTTCCTGGAACACATAAGTCTCTGATTTGTGCGTTCCTCGAACACACAAGTCTCTTATTTGTGCGTTCTTGGAACACACAAGTCTCTGATTTGTGCCTGGACCACACAAGTCTCTGATTTGTGTATTGATGGAACACATATAAATCAAATTCACAAAACTTGATTTTGTTTGTTCCAATTTTGTGTATTCCTGAACACACAATTCGCAAAATTGTGTACAAATCTCAGAATTGTGTGTTCATGGAACACAAAAAAAAAAACCGGAAAAAAAAATCCGATAAAAAACATTTTAAATTTTTTTTTGAAAAAACAAAATCCGAAAAAAAAAATTAAAAAAACTTCCCAAAAAAAATTAAAAAAATTTCAGGAAATTTTTTTTAAAAAAAAAAAAATTCCGAAAAAAAAAATAAAGAAAAAATCCGATAAAAAAAATTCAAAATAATCCGTAAAAAAAAATTCCAAAAAAATTTTAAAAAACAAATTTCGAAAAAAAAATAAAATAATTTATATAAATAAATAAATAATATTATAACTAAAGTAATTAATTAATTGTCTATAGGTATTTTAGTAATCTTTTATTTTTTTGTGCTTAAGCAGGAATTAAGTTGAAGTTGTAATTAATTGAGAATTTTTACACTCTCCGTGTAATTAATTGGGCATTGCCCCATTATAATAACCATTTAACTAATCTATTAACACATTGTCTTGATAAAATAATTTTTTATTATGATATAATTACTGAATTATCTAATATCAGAAAGAAGTTTTACCCACAATTTAATTATCTTTTCAAAACAAGAATAACAAAAACTACGAAAACAGATAAAATAGAAAATAAAAATACATTATAGTTCGACAACGCAGTATTGAAGAAATCACTGCAGAAGATGCAGCAGAATGGAGGAAAATTAGTGGAGTTCAACAGCGCTGGATTATGGCTGGTAGGGAGCTGGAAATTCACCGCCAGCTTTGTTATGTAAATGGTCCCCGCTGCTCGGCGAAGAATGCTGTACAGGAGTGGATACTTGGACACTTGACAGAAAAGTGCAGATACAAAGGGGTCGAAGGGATAATAATTTTTGCAGCAACCATATGGGTCTTATGGACTAGGAGAAATAAAGCCCTGTTTGAGCCTAGTTCAACGAATCTGCAGCCTGAAAGATTAAAAGCAGAAGTGCTAAGAAACACAACAGATTTTGTGATGGCGTAGGGGAGAGAGGCTGAGGGAGGTCGAATAGTTTCGCGAGGAGTTCGGTAATTAAATGGTTGAAGCCGATAAGAAGAAATAAGCTGAATGAAGATGGTAGCTTCACTGCGATAAATCGTAAGGTCGGGATAGGTGGAACATTGAGGGATGAAAAAGGTACATTTCAGGATTTACGGGTCCACGTACGGGGGAATCGTCTGGTTTTTCCGAGGTACTTGCGTTACATTTTGGTTTAAGATGGATTATAAGCAAGGGTATTGAAGAGATAGATATAGAAATTGACTCGAGAGAACTCTATGCGCTAGTGAAGGGTGGTAGGAGTTTAAAGAGTTGGAACTGTTAAATGGGTCGGGAATGTGTAGAAATAATACGAGCACATCCAGGATTCGTTCTACTTTGTACTTATCGAGAGGCAAGTTCTTGTGCGGATATTTCGACGGAAAAAGGAGCAGAAATAAATGGAGGTATAAGAGCGTTGATGGATCCACCTTACTACTTATGGAATTTGATAACGAAAGATAAGAGTGGGTGTGTGTATCTTAGGACAATAATAGATTCCCCTAGTAGGTTTTGTTAGTTGATTATTTAACTAACGGCTTTTCTTTAAGAAAGCCTCTTATGCAAAAAAAAAAAACATTATAGTTGATAGTAATTTATTTATAATTATAAAATTTTAAATATAATAAGTCCCCAATTTATATAATCTTTTAGTGAAATTTTGTAACAGACATCAAACACAAATAATAAAAGTGGATTACAAAACAGTAATTAGATCAACAGAATAAGCCCTCCATTTTCTCCTTCATGCCTTCAAGAGATGTGTTAAGGAAATCAGAATAAGCTTCATAAGTGGATCCACCTACCCCAGCAGTTGTAATTGACATTGTAAATGTGCACGAATTACTATCAACAGATAATATTTGCATAGTTGCAAAATAACTTGTAAATCCCATATTGTTATGCAGTATTGAAATGCTTAGAGAATAATCAGTTATATTTAGTCTCACCAACTCCTCACTGAACCAAAGTATAGTCTTCATATTTGCATTGGAGGGTGAAGGTGCCTTCGTAGCAACCTAACGAATTTGTCCAACTGATGGTGATGGTAACGTGGTATTAACGCAGATAGATACTTCGGCATGAACTATTTTAAAAACGTTGCAGTAGTCGGCCATGAAAGGCCATAATTTATCTGATGAAGGACCCTTTATTGTTGCATTTAAATTGTATTTCCATTCAGTAGCCATTATAATTTGTCCAAAAAGAAGTAAGTAAGAAAAAAATATTATTAGAGAATGAAAAGGAAATGATTTTGTATGATTCGGCATGAACTAGTTTCTCCGTTTCTTTTAAATTTTTCCTTTTTGGATGATTTTGTATGAAACATTAGATCAAGATCCACTTATTATATAGAGCATTATATACATTTCTTAGGTAAAAATATCATTTTTTTTCATGAGGTTTGAGATATTCCTCATAATTTTCCATATAATTTAATACTACCTAGAATTCTTAACATTAATTAATGTCAAAGATTTTCTTAAAAAATTAAAAGAGATTTTAACATTCTCAACTATTAAAATAGAATATCATGAATATTATTGACCTAAAAAAAAGAAATGACAGTCACGAAGAGTTAAAATGCTCTCACCTAGCTCTAGTTAGTTATTTGAACTTTCTCCCTCATAAAACAATCTCCCCCCCACCACCCAAAATTCTACCCCGACCACCATCACTCATCACCTTCTATCCCTTGTTCCTTCTTTTTCTTATATTTTCTTACTTTTTGTTTGTATGAGGTTGAGATTCTAATAGTATCTAGACGAGATAAGGTTAGACATATCACTAAAGAAATATTCAATCCAAACGATTCGAATACAATGTTTTTCAGATATGTAAGCTCACCGGCAATTTCTCCTTTATGTTTCAAACGATGACTCAACAACCTCTAATATTGAGTTTCTAGAGTTGAGTAATGTAAGTAAAAATGAAAGTCACCGGTTTTCAAAACAGAAGAAATGAAATTCCAGAAAGATACTTCAATTAAAGTAAACTAACTATTACAGAATCGGAAGTACAATTAAAAAAGAAACACCTACACGGAAAAAAAGACCTGTTACAGGGGTCTTGAGAATTTTGCAGCTACAAGAAATCCATAAAAAAGACCTGTTACAGGGGTCTTGAGCGAAAAAAGTATAAAAATAAATAATGAGGCGGATAGTTTGAGCGTGAATATGGCGAGAATGGGGTGCAATAATGGGACTAACTTGGTGATTGAATAAATGAGTGGTCAGTAGGGGATTTGTAAGGAGGTGGAATTTTCTAGAGCTAGTACTAATGCAGCTCGTGCAAATAAACACATCAGCTCGGCTAAGGGGAGTTTGGAAGGTACATGCCTTGTGAATAATGACACAGGGACCAATAGTGCAATCAATGAAAGTGAGGATTTTTTGGGTAAGCAATGGGTAATAAAATCATGTGGGGCAGTGGGCATAGCATGCGATAGAGTTGGTTTTGGTAAACAACAGACATCGAAGGTCGATATGAGCGAAAGTCTATTTGAAGATGGAGGTGCTCCTGATGGATTATATGTGGAATATTAGTGGTGTGCTAGTTAATATCGATGTTCTGTAATTACCGGTGTTGGACATAAGTTTAAACTCCGGTCTTGATGGGTTGCTTTTTAACTTGTGATGGTGTAACAAGGAAAAACAAAGGGTTATACACATTGCACATGAAATATTCAATTTTCTGTTTCTGATGGGTTACGTGTAGAATATTAATGGTGTGATAGTTAATATCAGTGGTTTGTAATTACTGATGCAATTTTATTTGTAATTACTACGCAAATATTAAAGATATACATTCATTGAATTCTATTCGTTTTATTCGTTTTCTTTTGTACCTTTAATTTAATGTTTTGACAATTTTTTCTTTTTTGTTTTGATATTAATTGATTGGTTGCATATAATTAGGAAATTAGTTTTGATAAGTCAAAAGATATTAATGGAGCAAAAGGGCAATCCAGACTTTTTGAGTGGAGTGGATCTGATGGGCAATTGACAATAAGTTGTGGACTCTGTCAATCAATCACCCTTTTTTTAAATAAAATAAAATTGCCTAATTGCCTCTATGTATAAGTATAATTTTAATACGAATAAGATTTCAGACTATCAAACCCACTATTTTATTTTTATATTCTACATACAGTCAATGGAAATTAATTAAAAACCAATTCAATCAAATATGTTAATCCCAAATTCAATTAAAACAAAAAAGATAATCAATTGTTCATATAATTACAATAATAAAAGAGAAATTGTGCATTATGTAGTTTGTAATGAATAGTTTAGAAATAAATTATAGACAAAAAAAATTTAATAATAATTTATCCAAAGCATAGAGATGGAGAATTGAAAAATTGATGTGGTGAAACTCCAACTCTTGATTTTTCTTTCTCTAGATCCTTTTGTTTAATTTTATGATAAATTGTGGATGAATACTAAGCTATGGCGGCCAAGGGATAATTTTCTAATCTTAGGAGCTGATATTATATAGGTAAAAATCATTCTAGGGTTTCCATGGGCTAGGTTTTAGAATTCTAATCCAACTCAAACTCGTTTTCATAATAAAGTAGACTGGTTGGCCCATAGAGTGTGTAAAAATCACAACTCCTTTGTTACAACTCCAAATTGCTTGATCTTGTTATCCACACGACCGCAGTTCAAAGACTTTCTGGATATGAAAGGGGTCCCACAAATTCCTTGTCTATTTTATGCAGCATTAAAAACTCTACACGTCTCCAAAACTGGACAACAACTGTTGATACCTTTTACACTTTCCTAAAACAACTTTCTTTCCTTTTAACTCTTGATTTTGTCTTAGATATTCCTTACACAACATCTTCTCCAAGTCTTGGCATATAATATCATCTTTGTAACTAAGAGCTTCACATTTAACACACAAATTACGCACAAATAGCGCAAAAAGTTGACAAATCTCCAAAATAAGGCAAGAAACAAAGAATATATAAAATAATAGTGAAAACTCCATCAATTAAGCACCTAATGCACCTAAAAATATGTCTCACAGTGATATTTAGTTATCACAAAAAGGGAGACATCAAGAACCCCAACTCAAAATTTGTCTTCCCGACAAATAAAAATAAGAACACTAGGGAAGTCTCTAAAATATTAGCGAAGAAAAATAAGCAAGAGAAAAGGAGAGTGTAAAGAATATTTATAAAGCAACTACTAGCGAGTATCATGTAATAATATTTACAAAGTAAATCATATATACACTTATCATACAAACAATCAACACAATTTAATTTTAAGATCAGATTAGCTTTGCAATGCACAAAGGATATATCTTTCACGCAGTTTGATATGGAGGCTATAGAGTGTTTATCGATCCTAACAAAGTCTCCAATGATCAGTCTAACTACTCTCTATTGGTTCAATCGCTTCTAGATCACATATTTAAGAATCATTCTTTATGGTTGTAATGTTAGGCTTAGGGACGGTATGATCGTATATTTGGATGTTGTAGAGTGAGTTTTTTGCTCTCTCCTCACTAGCCATCAATGAGTCTCTATATTGCTTGAGTTATCTCATAAATGTTTTCACTCAACCCAAGATTTAATGCACTTAATATGTATCCCCAATAACCCAATATAAAGCATCAAGACGATCACATAAAAATTCTACTTTGCTGGTCCAATTCATATAATATTTTTCATACTTTGTTCTTTTCAAGTTAGCTATGACTTTCTTTTTTATGTGAGATATCGTGATACTGCCTTTGTCATCATATTTCTTTTCTTTTTATGACTCTTTTCTTTTTATAACTTTTTTCTTTTACTTTTACCCCGGTAAAGGGTTACAATATAAAAGAGTGATTCATCATCAAAATCACAATTACATAGCTTCAAAAACCCGCCCAAGTGTTTCCCATAATCATATCCCACTACCCCAAACTCAAGCTCTTGAGACGACTGTCTTAGCATCACGATTTTAGTGCGGGTCATATGAAAAAGTCCTATAATATAAGGGGTATGGCTTGTAACATGGATAATAAAAGGATTTAGAAAGGCTAGAAGGGGTTGAGACGGATAATAATTAATTAAATTTGGACATCAAGGTAAAAGGTAACAAGGGTATTATCAAAGAACCGCCTTAATCACTTTCTAAGCTATGAAATTTTGTTACTTTCTCACCTCTAGCACGTTCATTAAATGGGTTTATCAACTAGCTCGTATCTTGCGGTCTATACACCCTTCAAGTCGCCCTAAGATCAGCTTACTTCTATCGCATTGTTTACTAATCGTTGCTTTACTTTTAAGGTGTGTTTTCATGTTCATATTTCAAAGCATACAATATAACTAGTTTATAAACAAATTACTTACTATCATTAATTCACTAAATCTTATGATTTTAGGCCATTATACACAATCCACATCTTATTCCATCTCTAGAAAATTTTAATTTTACCTAGAAAGAAGTAAATTACATATAATGGAGATGAGGGACAACGAATCCCGACACCCGAACTAAAAAATGAGTCGTGTCCTCATGACTCGAAACACACTCTATAAAAAATTTAAAACTAATGCATATATTGCAAATAAACAAATTGTAGGGAAGGGAGATAACATTCTCTTCGAGGCTAGTTCCTTGCGTGATAAATACCCAAGATAAGGTGCAGTGCTTTTCTTATATATAAACGTCTTGTATCACCACATTTCCATTCACTTACCTCCTAGTGTGATGCATCCCAATCAATCGACCAACTCTAGAAATCTTTTGTGTTTACCTTTTTCTAACTTTGTTCTCAAATTTGTGTTGCAATAACTATTAGGCCCCTTAGAAGCTTCGCTTGTTTTACTCTTGTTCTCACCCAAGAGAAAGGTTTAGAAAATTTGGAAAAAGTTTATGGAAAATTTTGGATTTTGATTCTTGATTCTAGTTGTTGTGGAATGATTTGGGTGGGTAAATATTATTTGCAGGCGTGTAAGGACGGATTGAGATATGAAATTATGGTGATTTTGTGCTGTTTTAATGTGAGGTGAGGTTTGGTGAAGTTTTAATGGAGTTTGGGTGCTTAGAGAAGAAGAAGGCTTAAGGTGTGTGAGTTGTAATGTGAAAATCCCTCCTTTATCTTGAAATGTCACGACCCGCATCGGTGTGCCGCCTGTAGGGCCGGTATACCGGTCTTTCTTTTCCTTAATTGACCGTGACACAGATTGTTAACATGGTTCGACGGGTCGGTTTTCCGCCTTTAGGGACGACATGCTACTCGAGCTCTCGTACAGTTTCTGACCTCAAAGCATGGCCTATACCGTCACAACCCTTCGTTGACACACTGGTATGTCGGTTTCATATTTGCAACTTTCTAACTTGAAACTGTCATGACCCTTTGTCGAGAATGACGAAACGGTATGGACTCGAAGAGCCTCTTAGAGGGCTGGTATACCAGTCCTCGTATTTAACTTTCTGACTTTGAATGTGGCGTGAGCAATCATGACCCATTGGGAAGTGCCGGCATGTTGCCAATAGGGCCGGCAAGCCGCTCTGCTGTTGTGACTTTGGGTTTTTGCGATCTTGTTCAAATTAAACTCATATTCTATGTTACCTACACATCAAAAACACTTTTACCTTCCTCATTACTATAATATTGATTAAAAACAACTAATCTAACCAAAAATTAAAACATAAAAGCATTAAAATATTGTAGGTTGTCTCTCGGTAAGCATTCTTGTTTAACGTCGTTTAAAGTTTGATGTGTTACCTCGATTATTCCTTGAGTATGTAGCCTCCCTAGAAATGGGTGAGGATATGAATGTCTACTATACAAAGCTTTTGACCTTTTGTGGGTCGTATCTCTAGCAATTTTTCTGTCACCACTCGAGTAATGATGAATGGTCCCATCCACACATTCTTGAACCCCTGTGGCCTATTCTCTTGTTTAAAGGCCTTCCAAAGCAACCTCGTTTTCAACCCCAAACTCATATTTTTCTCTCTTCTTTACAATTTCATGGTCGTGGTCCTTTTCTTTAACGTGTGGGTCACTATCGGAATAATGGGGAACTCAAGTGACTCCTCCTCAAGCTTCTTGTCCAAAACATGGATTCTTTCATATTGGAAAAATTACTTCACAACTTAGAAAAATACTGACAGTTAATTGGGAAGGAATTTGAGCATGCCTTTTGGCAGAAGGTATCCCTTGGATTCTAGTTTGTGTGATAATAAACGGCGCGTAATTCCAAGTTAAAATGAAGAAATTATGAAACTTTAGCCAAGATTATTTGAGCAGTCCAGATTTACTAAAGAAGTCCACAAGTCACCTTTGACCTATTTTGTGGGCCAGCAGTAAGACTTACGAATTTCCTAGCATATATTAGTAGATTTCCAACTTTTTATACATACTTTGCTTAGGGATCAAAAATTTTATCTAACTGCATAAATATAAAAACCCAAAACCATAACCATTTATTTTTTCAAAAACCACAGTCTAACGATATTGACCATCGGTATTGTAGTTTTTAACCGTTAGGTTTTGGGTTTTAAATAATTTGGTTTAACCATAACCACACATATAAGAAAACTCTTCAAAGTATATACAAAATTGTGTTGGTCTTTGATTAAATTGGATAATTGTTATTCAATTGGTTAAATCATTTATTTAGATTTTGGTTTTAGGATTTGAATATTTTTTTTCACTAGAATATTATAAAATATGAAAATATATATGGTACTAAACATTTTTTGGTTATTCATATTTAATTTTATCCAAAATTATAACCTAACGATTTTAACCATCAGTTACACTTTTAAAACCATAACCTAATTGTTTTAACCTCGGTTATATAATTGGTTTTCAATTGGTTGGGTTACCATCAATTGTTTTTAACCATAACCATTTCCCTACTCATCGTTACTTATTATTAAGTTTTGGAGCGAGAGAGAAGCATGGAGAGCCATGAAAACAATACAATTACTTCTAATTTGTAATTCTTCTTCCCTTAGACTCCTAATTATGTCTTTACTATTATTTATTTTATTTCAAGCATGAGCTAAACTTTTAATTATTTTGGGATGTGTTATTTATGAACTGTATTAAAAATTTTATTGATTATTTATGATTATTGGAATTTTCAAGGTTTAAATAAATTGGGTATTGTTCCACTGATTATTATTTTGCTTCTGGTGTCGCCTAGGGTGTGATAAAATTAATACAAAATAAGACCAAGAAATTACGCACTCTCACCCTAGACAGGCACAGTACTGCAAGTATTACAGGACGTATGCAAGTTTTAATGATAAATAGAGTTCGTTCTCAGGGACTTAAGTGTGTTAATCGCGTGAGTATAAATATCGAGTAAAAGTAAATAATTAGAAGACAGAAAAGTAAAGGGAATAGATTTCGAGCTTATGAATTAAAACTAAGAAAATAAAGACAATAAAGTAAAGTACGAAGAATATGAGATGAGAAGTATAGCTTAGGTTTTGCTAGTATGCACTAATCCTTCTAATTCTATCTATGAATCTAGTTAATAAGGGAGAGTATTAGCTCTTGGTATACTTAGTCAGGATTCTAAATTCCACTACCTTAGACCTTGAGAGCGACTAAGGGGGCTACGGCACAACCAGGAAGTGTTTCTTAGGGTTATCAAACGCCACCAAGGTCCTAAGCAAATACTGCAATCCTGGTGATATGGTGATTAAAACAAACCCTAATGACTATCTAGTTAGAATCATGTTTTGTCATAACTAATATCGACACTAGACGTTATGTGGTGGTTCAATAGTTAAACACCCTGTCAAGGAGACCATCTAACTACTATTAAAACAATCCTAAAGTGATCAGTTCTAGGAAAGACATTAAATCAAAACACATAAACAAATATAAAGTAAGTAGCTAATATCAAATTAAAACATATAATTTCCAAAGAAACTTAGATAGAAGAATTAGAATTCATTGATTATACATTATGCAAAACCCAAGCTATGGGGAGTTTAGTTCATACCTGAAGGAAATAAACTAAAAGAAATTACAAAAGACATCATCTTACTCTCTACAATAAACTGGAAGAATAAAACCTTAAGAACTAATTACTATGAGGCAAGGATGATTTACAAGTGATATAAGGGTGTATTTATAGGTGTTTAGAAGACCTAATTCGTTTTCTTGAGGAAGAGGTAAGGTAATGGACTTCTAGCCAACCTCAAATTCGTATGGAAATAAAGATAAACACTGCTGCACCGTTTTGAGCATATCTTCTTCGTTATTGGTCGGTTTGAGCTCCATAAGATACCAAAATAATCGCAACAGAATTATCTTGACCCTTTAGAAGGAAATTACTAAAATCAGCCTATTTTTAGGTAAAAACGCATATATTTGGACGTGTATGCAGAATCCCAGATTTAGGCAGCTTTTCCTTTTCCATCTTTTTAGCAATTGTTTCCTTATCTCCAATTACCATGCAAATCTCTTTCCATAAGTTGTTGTCTTTGACTTGGACTCTAATTAATCTCCATAATTATCTTTAAAGCTACACACTAAATAAACAATTAAACCCAATATGCTCTAAAAATAATAATTCTACAAATCAAGACTCAAAATAGGAAAGTGCACTAAAACTCAAGAAAATCGACATTATTGACTTCTAAATCACTTAAAATGATGTCTCATCCTAGCATTAATCTATCACAAATGAGGAAACATCAAGACCCCCAACTCAAAGTTGTATCGTCCCGATACAATAAAGATAAAAACATAGGGAAGTCTAGAAATACACACTTATAAAATTCTTAACACAATGGGAAAAAGCATATCAGAATATATAGAATAAACCTAAAGCACATAACTCAGAAAATTTCATGCAATAATATTCATAAACTACATACATGCACACTTCTCATATTCACAGTCAACACGGCTTGAATTCAAGATCAGATTAGTTTCGCAATGTAAGAAGGATTGGGACTTTACTCAGTTCCCCAAGAGAGCTATAGATTGTTCATCGATTTTCACTAGTATCCAAGGATCCACTCAACTAATCTCTAATGGCTCGATCACTTCTAAATTACATAGCAAAGAATCAAAAGGTCTTTAAGGTTGTAATGTAGGCTTAGGGACGGGTATGATCATATATTTGGATAATTTGGAGTGAGCTTTTGGCTCTCTCCTCACTAGCCATCAACGAATCACCCTAGAGCTTGAGTTACTCTCATAAAACGTTTCTCACTCAACCCAATGAATTCCTTGATGCACAATTTAGCATCCCCAATAACCCAATTAAAGCTTTAGATGTTCACATAAAAATCCACTTTGCCGGTCCGAATATATATATTTTTCTTTTCTTTTAAAATCAATTTCTTTTATAGTTGAGATATCACGCTATTTTCTCATATATATTTTTTCTTTTACTTGCCCTTGTTGGCAACATTAGCTCGTAGCTTCTTTTTCATTCACTATTACCCCGGCAAAGGGTTACAATACAAATCTGTGAAACATCATCAATATAAATCACAAAGCACAATTAATAAGCTCAAAAATCCTAACCTACTAACAATTTCCATAATGGTGGACCCACCACCCCAAACTCAAGCTCTAAAACAACTGTCTATGCATCGCGATTCGAGTGCGGGTCATATGGAAAAGTCCTAATATCTAAAGGGATATGGATTATAACGTGTTTCAATAAAAAGCTTTAGAAAGGCTAGAAGGGGCTGAGAAGGATATAGCATATAAAACAAAAATCACAAGGTGAGAAGGTATACAAAGGCTTCAAGGGCTTCAAATATGAAAGAACCGCCTTAATCACTTTCTACACTATGTAATTTCGTTATTTTCTTACCTTTAGCTCTTTCATCAAATGGGTTTTCAACTAGCTTGGATCTCACGGCCTACACACTTTTCAAGGTTCCCTGAGATCGAACATACTTTCTATCGCATTGCTCACTAATCTTTTCTTTACTATCAACGTGTGTTTTCCAGCAAATACTCAAAGCATACAAATACATAGCTCATAAACATATTACTTACTATCATCAATCTACTGAGCTTATTCTTTCAAGCTATTAAACATACTCTACATCTAATTCCCATGTATCAAAAAATTTAATTTCACCCAAAAAACAGAAAAATGGAGATGAGAGACAACGAATCCCCACATCCCCAACTCAAAAATGAGCCGTGTCCCCACGACTCGAAAAAGACTCGAAAAATAGAAATTAAAATTAGCAGATAGACATATTTACAGAAATGGTAAGGAAGAAAGAGAACATACTCTCGAGGCTATTGCCTCGCATCATTGACATCCAAGGTTGGAATTGCTGGACCTTTCGTTAATTGCTCAAGGAGTTTCATGATGTGCACTTGATTAGCGTTGATTTGTGCCACATCATTGACTAAGGAAGTTTGAGCTGCTTCAAAATTCGTTAAACGCTCCCCCATCTTCTCTTGCCAATTTTCCTCCTTTTCTTCTTTCGAGACTTGCGTAGAACCCGCTCTCCGAAAGATATCCTTGATCCAAGCATTATCAATATAACTCGTCTTAAACTCGAGTTTCTCTTCTTCACCCAATGTAACATTCGCTTTTCGCACAAGACACGTGATCATAGTTGGAAATTTAATATTATAAACCGATTTAGGAGAGACCAAAAATCGTATCACCTCCTCATAGATCAACTGTGCCACATCAACTTCTTCTCCTCTTAAAATACAATCCAACAGTAGAGCGTACTTCATAGTCACATCCAAAGTTCGTGTGTTCCCAAAGATATTAGGGACAAGGAAATTGTGCCAAATTCGCGCATCCGCTTGAAGATATTTGTAAGGCCAAGGTGCCTTCAATTCTCCCTTATGTGATTTCACTTTCTCTGTGTCTAATACATGCTCAAAAAGTAATTCCTCATCAAAGATTTTTCGCTTAGCAACTGATTCTTCAAATTTGCAAAAACCTTTCAATTTCTTAATCTTGAAGTGGTTTCTAATCTCCTCAACTGTGAAAGGAACTAGCTTTCCTCTAATCGGAACACAACCTTTACTATCTCGGCTAAAGAGGCCTAAATAGAATTCCAAAACTAATTCATGACATAATTCAGAACGTCTTACCATGAACGTAGACCAACCCAATTTCTCACCAAGCTCTAAGAATCTTTTGTATTCTCCATCTCTAATTTCTTCCTTGAATACTTTCTCATAAGCAAAAGGTAGTTCTTTTAACTGTTTCTCTGCAGAAGTCTTCAGGGCCCTTGAAGTATCCTCTTTCTCTTTGGGTGCAGGATCTTGTTGAGGTTGTGTTTTCTCCTTTGCATAAGAGTAAATCTTTTTACCATTACGATCAAACAAAGGTATCCCACTCTTCTCAACTTTCTCTTTACCCTTTGATTTAGAACTAGCACCTTTGTCAATTGATTTCATCTTGTTTAAATCCAAACCCTTGTTGCTCTTCACCTCCCTCTTGTTAGCTAAAATTGTTGTTCTATTAGTCATCCTCAATCAACCCCCTACTCAAAGCTTTAGCAACCCTTGAAATTTAAACTTGTGAATTAATGGTTGAACAAGCTTGAATTGGCCTAGGATAGGTGAATTGATGACGGATCTCTATGTGGGTGAGGTGGATTTGTAATGGGTTGGGTTGGATTTTAGAAATTGTAGGATGAATTTTGAAAATTTGGCTCTTTGATTCTTCAATTTGAATGAATTTGGTGAAGATTGGGTGCTTGATTCTCTCTTGTAATGATGTGGAGAGAAGGTTTGATGTGTTATTCTTGATGATTGGGTAGTGTTTTGGTGATTGATGAAGGTTTTGATGAGCTTCAATGGAGTTAGGAGAGTTTTGGAGAGAAGAAAGAGGTTTAAGGTTTAATAAATTTGGAATAATGAGCATTAGATCTTCATATAACCTTGAAACCCTTTATTTTCTCTATCTGGCGGCTCGTGTGGACTACCCCTGCGGACCATGGGGTGTACCGCGACATCTGATGGTTGAAATTTTTTTTGCTCACTGGTTAACACCCGTGGGAGGACCCCGTGGCACGTGTTTCTGAGCTGCGGACCAGGGTGCGGTACACCGGAGGGTACCCCGCGCCTTCTGTAGCTTTCTCCGTCAAAATACCCGTGGACCTCACCCCGTGGTACGTGTTTGGACCTTGCGGACCATGGCACGGACCATGGGGAAGTCCGCGGGTCGATTTTTCTCGGTTTCTGGATCAAACCCGTGGCTCCACCCGTGGCTCCACCCGTGGCACGTGTTTGGACCACGCGGACCATCCCTGCGGTATAGGGGGTACACCGTGGGGTAGTCCGCGCAGTTCATTCTTGCGCTCCACAAATTTTCGTTTTCTTCCCTAACTCGATTTCTCCAATTCCTACACACCAAAAACACTAATACCTTTCTCAAATATGCATTATCAACTAAAAACAACTAAAATAAACTTAAACTAAAAACGTAAAAGACATGAAAACATTAAAAAAACTACGGGTTGTCTCCCGTACGACACTTTTGTTTTACGTCTTTCAAAGTTAGACGTGTTACCTCTGTCAAGACTTGCGAATATAGCCTCCCCAACAACGAGTAAGGCTATGAACGTCAACTAATCTGCGCTTGACCCCAGTTTTGGGGCGAATTTCTATCACCTTGGCTGAAACAACCTTAGTGACAATGAATGGTCCCATCCACGAGTCTTTGAAACTTCGTGGTCTATTCTCGCGTTTGTGGGCTTTCCATAGAACTTCATGGCCAACCCCAAACTCAATGTTTGGCTCAGTATCCACAGGCTTTAAGTGGATCTCCTCAGGAGGGACTTTGTGATGTGAAAGGCTGTGGATGATAGGGACTGTGGCATCTAACTTCCTCGGTTTCTTACCCAAGACATAGAAGGTCTCGGATACATTCTTTGCATGAAGGGTGATGGTCCCTTCTTGGAAGTTGATCACACTCTAACTTGTGGCCATGAAAGGCTGTCCAAGTATGATTGGAACCTGCTTATCTGCATCAAATTCAAGTATAACAAAGTCAGTAGGGATGGCGATATTACCTGCTCGGACTAAGACGTCCTCCACTGTTCCCCATGTCCTTTTAACTGAGTTGTCAGCAAACTGCAACTTCACTGGAGTTTTCTCTGATTTCTGAAGTCCAAGTCTCTCGAACACGGACTTAGGCATAAGATTCACACCAGAACCCACATCGTACATAGCTTTCACTTTGAGCATACCATGTAATTGAATAGGAAGGTTGAAACTTCCCGGATCTTTAAGCTTGGTAGGTAGCTCTCTTTCACTTCTTCTCGAAACCCTCAGGTTCTCTCTTGGGATCTCTACACTCGCCTCTTTCTCAGGACTAATTTGCGTAAAAACTTGTTGCGGTGTAAGTCCTCGTTTTGCAATCTCAAGCATTTGGGCGTTGATATTTTCAGGTTGGTACGCCTCTACAAATGCTTTGAGAACAGTGTCATCTTTAGGATTTGTATCAGGAATAGTTGATGACACTGGTTGAACAATAGGTGGCGGTTCCACCTTCTCTTCTACTTCCTTTTCATGCACAACAGGTGCAACTTCATCTTCTTTTTCTTGTGAGGCTTCTTCCTCTTTTTCTTTAGCCAACTCAGCTGCATAATCTACTACCGATCGAATCTCCTCTTGCATCTTCCTCAGTAGCTCTATAAACTCAGCTTTCTCTTGATCGTCCACATAAACTTCAGAATAGTCAGATTCCACGGGGTTAGACTCGGTTGGTTCTTCTACAGTACTTGGAACTTCCACGGCACTAACGGCAGCATGTGGTGCTTCCTCTTTTGCTTCTTCAATTTCAAGGCAAATAGCCTTGCAAGCTTCGAATCCAACATTGTTTTCACCTCCTTCGATTGCCTTTACTTCCTGTTGTTCTACAAAGCTTGTTAAAACTTTGTTCATCTGTTCTACTTGAGTACGTATTATCTGAAGTACGGCATCGTGTCCTCTGATCTTCTCGTCTTGAGCGTTCATATTCGTGGTCAAACGGGCTAGAGTTTGTTGATCCACGGATCCTTCTTGAGGGTATTGAGGCAAAGCCTTTTGATCTAATGAATCGGTATAGGCATCTTGATCGGGTTGTTGTGGGGGAGCATGTCTATTCTGATTTTGGTACTGCCCTCTCTGTTGGTAAGAGTTGTTCTGGGGACGCTTTTGATAATGACCAGGATTAGCGGCCCCTTGTGGATTTGAATACTGCATACCCGGATGGTTTCGGTTACCCCATTGATAACCTCCGCGATTGGATATAAAGTAAACAGATTGAGGATTTGATTCGCACTCTTCCCATGTATGATCGTTAACACCACATTGTTGACAACCTTGTGCTTCTTGTACTACTTTTGTTGTGGCTACATTTTTCTCCATTGCTATCTTCAGCTCTTTGATTTGATTTTCTAAAGCAGATATTTGAGCTGAGTTTGTAGTTTCTGCATCTAAACGAAGCGTTCCTCGGGTCTTTGCTACAGAAGCTCGCGTTGAGGGCCAACTTCTCTCTTGTTCCATAATGTTTTCTAACACCTCGGAAGCTTCATTGTGATTCATGGACACGAAATTACCCTTTCCAATGTTATCCACCTTTTCTCTACCTTTATCATTAAGACCTTCATAGAATATAGCAAGTTGTAGAGCAGGTGTATACCCATGGAGCGGACATCTAGCTAATTTTTGTTGAAACCTTGTCCATGCTTCTCCCACTGTTTCTCCATCCTCTTGGGAAAATCTTGCAAGCTCGGCTTGATCTTTAAGTCTCATGCTCTTCGGATAAAATAATTTAAAGAACGCGCCTTGAAGTTCTCTCCAAGAGTGAATGGTTCCATGTGGTTGTCTTTCTAGCCAATCGCTAGCTCTTCCGATCAAGAAAAACGAAAACATATGACAATACAGTTGCTCGCGTGTAATGCCAGGAGTAATGTAGGCATCACAAATCTACATGAACTTCTGAATCAATTTTACCGGATCTTGAATAGCTGTACCAGTATAGAGTCCGAAACTTTGAAATTGACTGAGCATACCCGGATCAGGTCTAAATTTGATATTCGGAATCTCAGGAGGGCGGTAACCGATGGGTTGAACATGGAATGGTACATTAAGGCCAGGAAGGTCTTGTTCAACTCGGTTCTGTTGATTATTAAGATTATTCTGCCCATTAACTCCTCCTGCTGGTAATTGTTGTCCTTCTTGTCCACCGAGTGGTGGATCTTGAACTCCAAGAGGAGGATCTTGTTGACCCCCTCCAAGTGGTGCACCGAGTGGTGGATCTTGGGCTGCCATTGATCTTCTTAAGGCTCTTTCCTCACGAACTCGTTTGTTGTAAGGTCTGAAGCTCCTCTCAGGCTCCGATAAGGGAGGCCAAGAATTAAACACTGTGAAACCTGAAAAAGACTAAAGCAAACCACAAGCGTAAATCTGGAAAAAATAAAAACTTAACTAAAAACTGAAAAGTAAAAACTAATTAAAAACTACTACTCGAAATAGATAACCCACACGCTAACGAGACACAAGTCCCCGGCAGCGGCGCCAAAAACTTGGTGTCGCCTAGGGTGTGATAAAATTAATACAAAATAAGACCAAGAAATTACGCACTCTCACCCTAGGCAGGCACAGTACTACAAGTATTACCAGACGTATGCAAGTTTTAATGATAAATAGAGTTCGTTCTCAGGGACTTAAGTGTGTTAATCGCGTGAGTAGAAATATCGAGTAAAAGTAAATAATTAGAAGACAGAAAAGTAAAGGGAATAGATTTCGAGCTTATGAATTAAAACTAAGAAAATAAAGACAATAAAGTAAAGTACGAAGAATATGAGATGAGAAGTATAGCTTAGGTTTTGCTAGTATGCACTAATCCTTCTAATTCTATCTATGAATCTAGTTAATAAGGGAGAATATTAGCTCTTGGTATACTTAGTCAGGATTCTAAATTCCACTACCTTAGACCTTGAGAGCGACTAAGGGGGCTACGACACAACCAGGAAGTGTTTCTTAGGGTTATCAAACGCCACTAAGGTCCTAAGCAAATACTGCAATCCTGGTGATATGGTGATTAAAACAAACCCTAATGACTATCTAGTTAGAATCATGTTTTGTCATAACTAATATCGACACTAGACGTTATGTGGTGGTTCAATAGTTAAACACCCTGTCAAGGAGACCATCTAACTACTATTAAAACAATCCTAAAGTGATCAGTTCTAGGAAAGACATTAAATCAAAACACATAAACAAATATAAAGTAAGTAGCTAATATCAAATTAAAACATATAATTCCCATAGAAACTTAGATAGAAGAATAAAATTCATAGATTATACATTATGCAAAACCCAAGATATGGGGAGTTTAGTTCATACCTGAAGGAAATAAACTAAAAGAAATTACAAACGACATCATCTTGCTCTCTACAATAAACTGGAAGAATAAAACCTTAAGAACTAATTACTATGAGGCAAGGATGATTTACAAGTGATATAAGGGTGTATTTATAGGTGTTTAGAAGACCTAATTCGTTTTCTTGAGGAAGAGGTAAGGTAATGGACTTCTAGCCCAACTCAAATTCGTATGGAAATAAAGATAAACACTGCTGCACCGTTTTGAGCATATCTTCTTCGTTATTGGTCGGTTTGAGCTCCATAAGATACCAAAAGAATCGCAACAGAATTATCTTGACCCCGTAGAAGGAAATTACCAAAATCGGCCTATTTATTAGGTAAAAACGCATATCTTTGGACGTGTATGCAGAATCCCAGATTTAGGCAGCTTTTCCTTTTCCATCTTTTTAGCAATTGTTTCCTTATCTCCAATTACCATGCAAATCTCTTTCCATAAGTTGTTGTCTTTGACTTGGACTCTAATAAATCTCCATAATTATCTTTAAATCTACACACTAAATAAACAATTAAACCCAATATGCTCTAAAAATAATAATTCTACAAATCAAGACTCAAAATAGGAAAGTGCACTAAAACTCAAGAAAATCGACATTATTGACTTCTAAATCACTTAAAATGATGTCTCATCCTAACATTAATCTATCACAAATGAGGAGACATCAGCTTCAATGCGAATTTGTTTATAAATGACACATAAATTGAATTTCTTAGTTATGAACTACCCTTTAAAGGGGTATTGATAGGTGGATATATATAATAAATGTAAAATTCGTCTTAAGAATTAGAAGATCTAGATAGTTTATATAGTCGTTAAGTGGGTTTAAACTAAAACGTGTCATATAAAGTGTGTAAGTGATGTCATACGTGATAGATTAATCTAGTCACGAGACATCTTTTTATGGTTACGTTGTGCTTATTTTAGGGATTATTCTTGATCTTTATATAGTTTCTCATTTCTTGTGTAGTTTTGGATAATTATTACATTTAGAACTATTTGTGTGTAATTAGTGTGTTAAGTGTGCAGTTTGTTGGATCCAAAAGTGTGATATAATAATAAATGTGAAAATCAAACGCACACATCACGGAAACCAAGATTAACATTTTCGCAAGTGTACAAATCGTTACAAGTAATAAGTAAGTAATAAGTGTTTATTCTCAGGGATTTAGGTAGTTACTCTAATTCATGATCAATATTAGCTTAGGTGGTTTTAAGTGTTCAGATTAAGAGCAATTAAACTGAATATATGTTTTGTTTCCTAAACTAATAAAACTAATTATGCACGAAAGAATAAAGCTAAGGATGCTAGTATGAATCTATCATACTGAAACGTGTTTCTATGAATAAGGGTGAATAGGCGAAGTTTCACATTAATCGGAACTCAAATTAATCTGAGTCCTCACAAGGGCAGATCTAGCTCTCTACCTTAATCATCCTCTCGGCTATCAGGTAGGCTTAAATCCCGATTACCCTATTGACTACCTAGCGTGCTAATATCGTGTGATAAAAGGCATTAGGCATCTGTATTCTAGTTCTGTAATCTTTCCCCCCACTCGGGTGTTAGGAAAATTACGACGGCTCCTGTTTATCAATTTGAATTTTAGATGTGTGGAATGGTAGAGTAGGCTATCTTTCTTTTCTCTCCCATCAAAAGGCTAAATTACTAATAATATTACATTCGGACATAAATGTTTTTAAATTCCGCTAGTAAAGGAGAAAACCCATACTATATAACCATCATAGGTGACTATTCTAGGTCTATGAGAGTATATTTCCTAATAATAAAAGTGAAACAGAACATGTGTTTATAAAATATAAGTCTGAGGTTGAAACCCAACTATTTTGCTAAATCAAAAGAATTAGGGCACGAATGCTGTTCTGAATTCCTTGAAATAGCTCTGTGACAATGACAATAACGAATTAGCGACGAACATAGTGTTTTACACACCCCTACGTAATGACATAGCTAAAGGCTATTGATAATCGGTTCTGGGCCACTAACTCAAATGTGTGTGTACTTAGCAAAGTTAGCCAAGTTCTAAGTACGGTCATTGTTGGACCGAATACAATAGACTCAATAGTCATGGGATATGACACAGATGTATAAATCGTCTCAATGAATTCATAGCCACTCATAGTGGTCCTATTGAGAAGTACTTGATGAATTAACTCATAAGGCGTATCATTCTTGAGAGAAGAAAAGGATGAGTGTTCAACTTATAATGAATTAAACCTTAAACTTAAACTTAACCATAAACTTAACCTTAAACTTAACCTTAAACATAACTTTAAACTTAACCTTAACATTATCCATAAACCTTATCCCCTTAACTTTAACATCAACCTTTTAACATTAACCTTGACAATATCTTTAACCTTAACTTTACCATTAACATAAATCTTAACCTTAACTTTAACCTTAAACTAAACCTTAACCTTAAAATGAATACTTTAAATCAAGCACCTTAAAACCTTAATCTTAACCTTCATCTTAACCTTAACTTTAACCTTAATTATTATCCTTAAACCTTAAACCTTAACCTTCACATTAACCTGCACCTTAACCTTCATCTTAACTTTTTGAACCTTAACCTTAATCTTAAAGTTAAAACTTAACCTTAACTTTGAACCTTGAACCTTAAACTGTAAACTTTAACCTTAACCTTAAATTTAAGCATAACTAAACATTAATAAAAAACCTCAAACTTTATCTTAAACGTTGAATTTGAAACCTTAACCTTATATTTCATCTTAACCTCAACCTTAACCAAATGAAGATTCATCGCGCTACTATTCAATCTTAAACCTTATATCTTATTATACCTTAACCTTAAACCTTAAACATTAAATCTTAAACCTTAATTTTAACCTAACCTTAGCCTTAAAATTAACCTTAACCTAACCTTGACCTAACCCTTAACATTAACCTTAACCTTATTCTCAATCTCAACCTCAACCTCAACCTCAAGCTAACCTTAAATGTAATGTTACCTTAACATTAACCTTAACCAAATAAAAATTTATCGTGCTAATAATCAACCTTAAACCTTTTATCTTTTTAAACGTTAACCTTAACCTTAACCTTAACCTTCACCTAGGGAACTTGGGTTCGATTCCCGTCAATGAAATACATTTTTTCTTTAGTGTCTTCATACACAGATTTTACCTAGTAATCCTATAAGTTTACTTATGTATTTTTCCAAGTTACTCTTATTTATAAATTTCTAATCCATTTAAGTAGTTAAAAAAAAAAATTGACCAAGAAAAATTATAGAATTTTCTCTTAAATATTAATCCATTAAATCAAAAGCTATCAAAATTAAACATATATACAAGAAGATTAATTTTATAAGGCCCAACCCACCTTAACTTTCTTTTTTAAATCTCAAACCCAACTAGCCCATAACTACTCTTTAGAACCCAACTAAAATGTACAAAATACCCAAAAAAAAACCCTCTCCCTCTATACGTACAGTGGTCTCTTCCAAAACCAATCCAAAACCCCATTATAGGTTCTGAAAAATTCTCACCCCCTCTCTCTTCTCTCTCTCTAATACCGACCCCCCACCCCCTCTCTCCCTCTCTGTGAAATGGCCACCCCACCACCCCACCACCATAAAGGAGCCCCCCCACCATCATCACCGTGAAGCATAATCGAGACCCACCCCCTTCGATCTGAGCTTCATCCCGGATCTGCAGATGGAAGCCACCGCCACCGCCATGGAAGCCACCTCTGTGAATAACCGACGCTAGCAAGGACGGAAGAAGAACGGCGCCCCCAAACCATTAACCACCACCACCACAGTAAACAAGCTCTCGTCACAGTGAACGAAAAACGCCGCCGTGAAGGCCCTGCAGAACCGAAAACCGCCGCCGTGAAAGATCTGCCACCACCACCCAGAAAACGCAACCAGCCACCCACCAAAACTTCGAATCCACCGTTCTTCACCAAAACTTCAAATCCAAGGTTCTTCACCAGAACTTCGAATCCACCTTTCTTCACCATCAGATCCGTTCATTGCTCCAGGCGGCGCTGCTTACCTGCACCTGCTGTGATGCGTCACCAACTCGCGCCGCTGCTGTTGCCGTGGAGGTCCAGACCCAGGTTCAGGCTGTGAGAGATCCACCACCAAACCCGATGGACACCACCTCTCTGATCACCATCCCCACCCACCTCTGCTACCAGAAAATCCCTCCACTACCAGACCTCCACCGCTCACCATCACCATCGAGCATCATCACCATCCACTTCACCTTCGTAGGTTTTTGGGTCCAACCCTTTGTTTGTTGGTCCAGCCCCATTTGGGCTTAAGTTTTTGTTGTATTGTGTTTTGTTGTATTGGGTCTAGTCCCATATAGTTGTAGTAGGTAATGGAGTTGACCCATTTTGGTTTAAAGTGTTGTTCTAGATTGTAATTTTTTTTTTGTTCAACATGGGTACAGCTCATATGTGTGATAATTTGGTAATGGGGCCAGCCTGGTATAGGTATAAAATGTTGGTTCAGTTTTTCTATGTTGTATTTGTTCTATATGGGTACAGCCTATATCCATGTAAAGGGTTTTTTTTGTTTTTCATAGGCCATGCTCTATATAAAGTCATTAAAAAAACATAAACAGATTAATTAGAACGCAAAAATAACGTGTTGGGTACAGCCCCAGCCTGTATCTTTGGACGTAGTAAAAAAGAAAAAATGTATTTTGGTCCGCACCCATCACGTTATTAGCCTCCATGATAGTTCGTCTTTATGGGTCCGTACCCATAACGAACAGGGGTAAATTAGGAAACATTCAAACCAGATAGTTGGATTTGAGACTTAAAAAATAATTTTTTTAAACTAGGACTTAAAATATAAAATTCCCAAAAATTGGGAGTCAAATTGTATTTTCCTCTATATACAATAATCAAACTCATTGCACAAAATTAAGGTACAAGGATTGCCAACGTGTCAATCTCTTAAACCCTAACTACTATAAAATGATGTAACAGTGTGAACTCCATTTCGATTCACATAAAAGCTTTCACCACTTCCAAAACCTCTATAAACCATTTCTCTCATCTCCCTTCAACAATGGAAGCGACAAAGCCAAGCAAAGGCGCCGGAAAAAAAAAGAAATCAGGCCTTCAATTCCCCGTCGGCCGTATCGCACGTTTCCTCAAGAAAGGTCCTCACAAAAAGAAGAAAGCTTAGATATATAGATCTCGATTCTGCTTTGGCTTTTTGCATAATTAGTTAGATCATCAAGTTTGTAATCTTCTTGATTATTTATGTAGTTTGTGCAAAAAATCAATGGAGCTCCCTTCGTCCAAAATAACTTGTTCATTTGATTTTCTATTAAAAGGTTCATAATTAGCTAACGGCATTTGTATGCCATATTAGAAATTTGAAGATATGTTGGTTCTCTTAAAGGTGTTTGTTTATTCTCTCATTTGTCAGGGTGATGATTTGGGGATCTAGGGTTTTTCAATTTAGGGCAATTTCTTTGGTATTATCCCAAGGGGTTATTTGGCTTATTAGTGTAGATTTAAGGTTTCCAGAGATAGTTTCAATAGCTTGGCATGGATTGGTAGAGAATTGGGAGTTGAATGGGTTCATATTCTTCTGGGCTTTGCTGCAATTATCAAATTCAAGCTTTAAGAACCCCTGTTTTGGCTATTGATCTGTAATCTATTTAAAGATCACTTTGTTATTGTAATTCTTGTAAATGGATGGTTTTGGCATTGGATCTTCAAATGGCAGAGGCTGTGTTGCCATCAGATTCTGACTAATTATAGCTGTTTTTAATTATCAGAATTCAGAATTATGTTCAGGGAAATTGAGCCTTTTTTGATGATTGAACCTTTTCTCCATTTATGTATGCTATTATAGTATGTTTACAAATAGTAATTGCAGAATGCTATGCTTGGAGATAATCATATGATTGGATGATTTTTGATAGTATAATTTGTGTTAATGATCACAAGGATGGCTAATATTACAGTAGTGGTTGTTCGTTAAATAATGATAGTGTAGTACTTTCAAAACTTTGACTAATATTCATAAAATAATGATATTGTAGTACTTTTGGCTAATAAATTTAGTAAAAACGATTTAGACAGATTTTTTTTTTAATAAACCAGAAGCAGGAGAAAACAAATAATTATAATGGCATGGAGAATCATCTATTGTCTTTTTTTTTTCATACATGAGAGGCTACGAAAAGCCGTTATGAATAGAGAATTACAAGAAGAACAAAAGCTCTTATCATCTATTGTCTTAAGAACGATTTCCAGCACAACTAAGATGCTAAATTGTTTATAGGAACGCTCTTTACAGTTAAGGAGCATAACCACTACTATCTTTACTCGTTTTTATTCAAAAAAAAAAAAAAAGGGAATCTGTATTATATCACTAAGGAAAAAGAAGAGAATGAGAATTTTGTAAGTTATAAACTGTTTTTTTTTTGTCAAAGGCATATTAATACAAATAGAAATAAGGTTCATACAAAAAACACTCTTAACCTATATCCATAGTGGAAGAGTTTTTTTTTTTTTTTTAATTTAGCTTTATTTTTAAAAGTAATTAGCATTTTATCACACAATAGAAAAGTTTTACAGGACTAGCACCCGGGCGGTTTCCCGGTTTCCGCCCCTCTAATAGGGGCGGTTAGCTGGGTGTCGCCCATAGCTTAATTTGTAATTAAAAGGAGGGCGGTATGGAGCATACCGCCCCTAGTTCAAAATTAAAAAAAAAAGAAACGTAATTAAGTAATCAATTTTCCGCCAGGAGGGCGGTAGGGAGCTTTACGCCCCTAGTTCAAATGTTTAAAAAAAATAGGGGCGGTCAACGGGAAACCGCCCCTTGTTGAATATACCTTCTTCCCCAATTTCTTAAACCCATTTTCTGTAAAATTAAAAAACCAATTCAAAACCGCTCCTCCCCCCACCCTCCTGCTCGTGCACGCCGCTGCCGCCGTTCAACCCTCCTTGCCGTCGCCGATCAACGTGCCACCGCCTTCCAAGTGCTCCCTTTTCTATTCTTATACTTTTAATCCACAAAATTAAGGTTAGGGTTCTATTTTTTTTTTTAATTTCGATTAATTTGTTTGATTTATCCATGCATGTATAAGTTATGTTAGATTGTATTTTCTTTTGACTTGTAAGCTGATCATTTCCGTAGTATCATAAGATGACTCTGGAGTAACTTTAAATTTAAATCCGGACATATTCCCTATACATGGAGGAATTGAGCCTGAAAAGTTATTTTTTGAAAGGTCTAACACATGGAGACCAGAAAGTCTGCATAATTGAGAAGGAATATTCCCTGTGAATGAATTATTTCGGACTCGGAGTATCGATAAATCCGACATGTGTACACCTATCCACGCTGGAAGATTTCCAGAAATTTGATTGTCACCAATGTCAAGTGACCTCATATCCATGCAAGTTTTCAAGATGGATGGAAATTTTCGAAAAAGGTTATTCGCATTTAATCTTAACGCAAGCAGACCACAAGACCCATTGGAGCTTGGAAGTAAACCAGTCAGGATGTTATTTGACATGTCAACACCCTGAAGTAAATCCCAAATTGGAGGAATTTTTCCTGAAAGCCGGTTGTTGGATATATCTAGCTGATTAAGCTGCGACATATTACTTAGAGACAATGGGACACTTCCACGTAGGAAGTTGTTGGAGATATCTAATACTTGAAGTTTGGGCATTCTCATACCAATATTTAATACTTGAAGTAGGTTAGGGTGCCACCTACTCACATCCAACAAAAGAGCACGCCTAGAAGCGTACCGCTCACCCAACATGAGATTAACTCCTTTCACCATGAAAGATGGTTGACTCTTTTCCCAATCATGACACTCGACTCCTTCACTCATATCAAGAGGACCAAAATTGTAATTAGTTGGATTAGAGCAATCATCATCGTCATCGCCGTCTTCACCACTAACTTCACCCTCATCACTATATCCATGATAACCCTCTTCACCGGATGCCTCAGAATCGGTTTCACTTACACTACCATGTTCACTATCAAAATCACGAATTGTCTCGCGAATCGGCTCAAGAGGTGTGGATGTATTACCACGCTCGTAAATTTTTTTTCCCTTTCTCGCGCGAATTGGACGCTTGTGTTTTCCGGATTTCTTTAACCACGGCATAAATCTCGATAGCTTGGTATTGTCCGTTCCTCGCCCCACCAATCATCGCATTGATTGTCTCCTCCCCAACATCTATCGCATGATACCGTGGAGGGTTTGCCGAAACCGGACAACGCCATTTCAAATCGAAAATCACTTCATTTTTGTTCCACTTGCAATTTGAACACACGACTTGTTTTAACCCAAGTAGCCCAATATCTCCTCCGGTCATAAAAGCTTTACAATCTCCCCCGTTATATTCAACAACACCGTTACCGCTTTGAACAATATCTCCCCGATAAATACATAACCACGTAACATTCATTTTTCCTTAAAACCCAATAAAACACACAACCAAATCAATACTAAATCAAACACAATAAATAAAACCTATTTTAAACTAATCAGCTCTAAATCAAACACAATATATAAAACCAATTTTAAACTAATCAATTTAAACCACAAAATCCTACAATTATTATTATAACAAAAAAAACATACTTTTCTTACTTAAATATATATGATATAATACAAAATGGATAGAGTAATTACCTTTAAGGTGGGATATCCAAGAATTTGATGAAATAGTTGTAGATTTTAGGATGAATTTGGGTGTAGAAGAGAGAAATGGGGAGAGGGGGAATAAATTGTCGGATTAGGGTTAGAGAATTTGGTGAATAAGCTATATTCAACAAGGGGCGGTTTCCCGTTGACCGCCCCTATTTTTTTTTAAACTTGAACTAGGGGCGTGAAGCTCCCTACCGCCCTCCTGGCGAAAAATTAATTACTTAATTACATTTTTTTTTTAATTTTGAACTAGGGGCGGTATGCTCCATACCGCCCTCCTTATAATTAAAAAATTAGCTATAGGCGGCACCCAGTTAACCGCCCCTATTAGAGGGGCGGAAAACGGGAAACCGCCCGGGTGCTAGTCCTGTAAATCTTTTCTATTGTGTGATAAAATGCTAATTACTTTTAAAAAAAGGCTAAAAAAAAAACTCATAGTGGGAGGCGAGTTAGAAAGTAAACGCGTTAACGAGAGGGGTGGGGGGTGGGGGGGGGGGGGGGGGTCAACCCAATCACTTGGCAAAAAACCTAGAATCTTTTTCCTTGCAACTAAACGTATAAATATTAAGGTAGAGGAGCTTGTGTCTCGCATTAGAGGGAACTTTGGGTTGATTCAGCATGTCAATACCCACTTTGTTGTCACTCAACACTCGAATGTGTTCAAACCAGAAATTAATTGCCGAAAATAGTCCATTGTGCACCCTTATGAACTTTGCTTTCTCTGCATTGTTACACAAAAAATTTCGAGCATGACTATGTATAAGATTTCTATTTTTATCTTGTAATATACAAACAGAAGATGAGTTAAAGTCAAATTTAAAAGAAGCATCTGAGAAATTTAGTAATGTATTATCCTTGAGATTATCATTCCATTTACTAGTTGTGTTTTTAGCTTTCTCAGAGATACCTTTAAATCCATCTCCCATTTTTTTGTTATGCCTTTCTTTTATTTCTTGCTTTGTATTTTTTTTCTAACTCAGCCTTTTCATTTTCATTTAAACTTAAACTTCCATTTAAATTTTTTGCCACAGAATTTCTTTTGTTATATTCAGAGAATTCAATATAGGCTAAAATAACTTGTTGTAATACTTGCTTTGGAAAAGAGACTTTTCCTTTAAATTAGGACTTATTTCTTGCTTGTCAAATGTACTATATTATAAAAGGGGCAAGAGAACTTATACTTCTACCTACTATATCTTTACACCCTTGCAAGGTTTTAAGATTAAGAAACCGGTTCTCAAAACTTGAAGTACAACATGATGTAGTAAGCAGTTGTAAAGAAGAAATAAACCATAGGTCACAATATAATAATTATAAGTATCAAATAATCACGTTTTGAAATTTGGTACTATCTAATACTATACTTATATCCAAATATCTTACTAAAATCCACAAATATAATCATCATCGCATTATAAATATTTTGTAGAGATGCATATTTAGTTTTCTATGATGATTTTTTTATCGTTATATATGACATAGAGAACTAAATATGCATCTATACAAAATATATAACGATAATTGATCCTTGTAATCAATGGCACATTCATGAATTTATTTTAATGGACTAAAAATTGGAATCATTGATAGAAAATGAGTAAAACTAAAAGTATAAATATTTAATTTTTATGGAAAATTAAATTGAAGGAACGTCACGTAATATATGAAAATTTTGTTAAAGCTTTTGCCTTTTAAAAGTAATATTTGACATATTCACACTGCATCCGGGACTGAAGTGGGATGCAATTAAGGGTGGAAATCGGTCGGATCGGATCGGAAAAGGAATTGTTTGGAAATTTCTAATGTTTTTAGAAGAGTAAAATCCAATCCAATTTCAATCCAAAAAAAAACAGAATATAAAATTTCATTCCGATTTCGGAACACACGAAATTTTTTGGAATTTCGGAACTTTTAGAAATCCTATATTTTATTAGTTTAATTTTTTTTTAGATATCTTTGGTACATCTATTTTCATAAATTTAGGAAAGTTTAAAATTTTATATCCATTACCATTCATAAAAGTTAAAATTTGATAATTTTTATAAGCTAAAAAAAGAATAAAGTAAAATATACAAGTGAAACTTTTAGACACGAAAAACATTATTTTAAGTTTCCACTGAACCTTCAAATTCAATATGATGTAAATTATTGAGTTATATTTTTAAAAATGAAATTCCAACCGTACTAAATCTTTAAATACTCATTACAGTAGCGGATTCGGCTAGTGATCATATGACGTTTAATGATTCAAGATTTCTATTTTAAATAATTTACTAGCAAAAACTTCATTTCCTGCAATAAAGCCTAAATACGTACCTGCGAAATAAACAAATAGTGATACATATTACAATACATAATTTTCAAAAAATAGTTTAATTACATCACGAAATTCTAAAAATATGATATATATTATAGCACCTTGACAAAAAAGAATTATAGCACGAAATTCTTGTTCACACATGATAATGGCCAAATGTCTCAATCATCGAGAAATCTTTCACTAGCGAGGAAGACTTGCGTGCAAGATCCTATAAGAAAGCTAAATTAGATTCATGTTATGACGAAATATTGAATTCATTGATAAAAGAAAAAATCATTAGAAAGAATACATATTCCACAAGAAATCTAATTCTTAAACACCTTTTAGTTAACACAACCCTGCGTGTTTAGAAGAGAAAAAGTCTTTTAACTTATAAAACTCTGATCCCAAATTTTTGGATTTAGAGTTTATTTAGGATTTTTTTAGATTTTTACCTATATATGAAATATATATATATGTAAATATTTTTTTGTTAATATAACTATATATAACAATATTTTAAAAAACATATAAATTATATTTAGGAAAAAAAATTCTGAAAAATAATTGGAAAAAAGCAGAAAAAATTGAAAATTGATTTCGAATTTGAAATTGGAATTTCCAAAATTTTAAAATGTAATTCCAATCTCAATCCAAAAAAAATCATAAAAACCGGAAATCGGAAATTCAGAATTCAGAATATGAAAACCAATTCCATCCCGAGATGCAACCCAATCCTAAATCTACCCTTGTGAGACTACGTTTCTACCATCAACTCAACATATTAAATAATACTCCATTTGTTCCTTAAAACATGTCAACCAAAGAAAAGAAAGGTTTAATTTTATAAAAAAATAACTTTGAATATCAAGCATTTTTTCATAGCGTTTTCTAATATTAATTAATTATATTAAAATATTATAAATTCGATTTTCAATAAAAATTTAAAATATTAAGATAATTTATAAATAGTATTTTGATACTACAGAGTTTAAATCTTATATTTGTATTATGTGTAAAAAATTAAGAAGATATTTGTTTGCACTTAATTAGATTCTAATCTGGTTTATTAAGACACAAAATCAATAATTTAGATCGAAATACCTCTTAACTGGTCTATTTCATTAAGATTTCAAATCAAGTTTGATTCTTTAAGACCATGCCTCTTAACAGAGACATCGTTTGATTTTTTGAAGTGATAAGTACTTAATGCTGAATAACAGCTTAATAGAACTTATTATATTATGAGACAGTGTCTGAATGAATCAGACTTGGTTTAAAATCTTAATAAAACAAACCAGTCTAGAGACATTCAGATCTAAATTCATTAGGAAAAACAAACAGTCTTATTGATCTAGTGACTTAATGAACCAGATTAAGAACTCATTAAGTGCAAACAAATACCCCGTAAGTTATATTTAGATGTTATTCAATATTTAATACTTATCACTTAAAAAAATCAAACGATACCTAAGTGTATATGTTTTGGAATGACATGAGGACAATATTAAAAAGAATTCTTCCATCTAATATTTGATGGTCTATATTATTACATGTTATGATATCAATTTATATTTTAAACTTATATAAACTAATTATAATAGAGATAATTCCTAATTAATTACACTTCCTCACTTTTCATTCTCAAAAAAAAGGAAGGAGGAAATTACTTTCTAATTACTCACAAATTTTCAACTTAATTCTCAATTGAACACATTGTCATATTTACCTTCCAATGTTACCCTTATATGATTTTTTATATTTTTTTATTGTTTTTATTTTATTATTTAATATTTATTTTTTAATATTTTTTTCAGATATTTTTTCGAATTTTTTTAAATTTTTTTTTCGGAATTTTTAAAAAAAAAAAATTTAGAATTTTTTTTAGAAAATTTTCACGGTTTTTTTTTAATAATCGAAATTTCAGGTTATGTGTTGCTATAACACACAAATATAGAACTGTGTGTTGCTGTAACACACAAATATAGATTTATGTGATTCTGTAACACAAAGTCATAAAATCGATCTAAATGATTCTCTTCTTTAACAATATTGTTTTTTTATATTTATTAATCGCATATACCTTATTTTTATTCGTCTTTAACTATCTTGATATATTATATTTTTGTCCAACTCTTTTTTGTTATTTTGTGTTTATGTTTTAGGGTTTTGTGTTATTCCAAACTTTTTATACATACTTTGCTTAGGGATCGAAAATTTTATCTAACTGCAAAAATATAAAAACCCAAAACCATAACCATTTATTTTTTCAAAAACCACAGTCTAACGATATTGACCATCGGTATTGTAGTTTTTAACCGTTAGGTTTTGGATTTTAAATAATTTGGTTTAACCTTAACCACACATATAAGAAAACTCTTCAAAGTATATACAAAATTGTGTTGGTCTTTGATTAAATTGGATAATTGTTATTCAATTGGTTAAATCATTTATTTAGATTTTGGTTTTAGGATTTGAATATTTTTTTTCACTAGAATATTATAAAATATGAAAATATATATATATGGTACTAAACGTTTTTTGGTTATTCATATTTAATTTTATCCAAAATTACAACCTAACGGTTTTAACCATCAGTTACACTTTTAAAACCATAACCTAATTGTTTTAACCTCGGTTATATAATTGGTTTTCAATCGGTTGGGTTACCATCAATTGTTTTTAACCATAACCATTTCCCTACTCATCGTTACTTATTATTAAGTTTTGGAGCGAGAGAGAAGCAAGGAGAGCCATGAAAACAACACAATTACTTCTAATTTGTAATTTTTCTTCCCTTAGACTCCTAATTATGTCTTTACTATTATTTATTTTATTTCAAGCATGAGCTAAACTTTTAATTATTTTGGGATGTGTTATTTATGAACTGTATTAAAAATTGTATTGATTATTTATGATTATTGGATTTTTCAAGGTTTAAATAAATTGGGTATTGTTCCACTGATTCTTATTTTGCTTCAATGCGAATTTGTTTATAAATGACACATAAATTGAATTTCTTAGTTATGAACTACCCTTGAAAGGGGTATTGATAGGTGGATATATATAATAAATGTAAATTTCGTCTTAAGAATTGGAAGATCTAGATAGTTTATATAGTCGTTAAGTGGGTTTAAACTAAAACGTGTCATATAAAGTGTGTAAGTGATGTCATACGTGATAGATTAATCTAGTCACGAGACATCTTTTTATGGTTACGTTGTGCTTATTTTAGGGATTATTCTTGATCTTTATATAGTTTCTCATTTCTTGTGTAGTTTTGGATAATTATTACTTTTAGAACTATTTGTGTGTAATTAGTGTGTAAGTGTGCAGTTTGTTGGATCCAAAAGTGTGATATAATAATTGTTGGCATATTGCCCCCATCGATTAGGTGTTTTAATGTGACAAATCCTCTATTGTTTAGTGTGCTAATTTCACTTTATTATCTTGCACTCTAATTCATCAAAAAGCACAATTGACATCATTTAGATCAAATCTTTATTGTTATATCTTAAGAAACTAATTCTCTTACAAATGCTATTAACTTTATCTTTGTGTACATTGAGAATTAGCTTTAGTGATCAACTACAAAGTTTATAAGAATGATGTTCTCTACAACTCTCGTGAAGAAGGTTTTCCAATCCGAGCATCATAGTAAAAGATATACTCACTAGAAGGTGTCTTAAACCTTTGGTACGGTACACCGGAGTACACCTGCGGTACACCGCAATACCACGGACCAGAGGCGCATAAGCTAGTCCGAACAGAAAGCAAAGAAATATGCGGTACACCGGACAGAAACTGCGGTACACCGCAGAGCCACGGACCAGAGGCGCGGTGCACAAGCTAGTCCGACCAGTAAGCTAAGAAATGTGCGGTACACCGGACTGAGGCGCGGTACACCGGACTGAGGCACGGACCAGGGACGCGGTGCATAGGATAGTCCGACCAGTAAGCTTGAAGTTTAAGACGAACGTCTTCGCGGTGCACCAGACCATACCCGCGGTACACCGCAAAGAAGGTTTTCCTGCAGCAAAATAAAGACAAAAGCAATAGATCCGTTGGAGATATTAATATATCCGTTGGAGACAAATCATATGACCGTTGGGAGCATTTTGCAGCTATAAATTGAAGGTCTTTCAAGGCTACAACTACACCTTCAACCTATATACACTTAGGGGCTTAATTATTATCATCCAAGAAGGTGTCAAGAGCTTCATAGTTCATATCCACTCAATTAAGGAGTTAATCCAAGGAGCTATCAAAGTTATTATCTACTCAAAGAGGAGTTTACAAGCTTATAGTCATATCTACTCTTTAGGAGATTATCTAGCAAAGTTGTTTGCACCCATTTAAACACTTTGTATCTATCCTCTTAAGTCTAGGTCTTGTAATAGATAGATTAAGAGAGAATTCAAGTATAGGGAGTATACTTGGTATCCTTGTGTTGAGATAGCATAAGTGTTTGAGTATCGGGAGTATACTTGGTGTCCTTGTGTTGCGATAGCACAAGTGTTTGTCCTTCGTGTTATCGAAGAGGTTGTAAGGGTTATTGTGTTCTCGACCCGGTTAAGAGAGACACGGGAGCTTAGTGAAAAGCTTGAAATCCTAAGGAGGCTTCCTTAGGTAGTGGATGTAGGGAAACCGAACCACTATAAATCGTGTATATCTTTCTATCCCTACTCTATTTACTTTCCGCACTTTATATGTTTGATAATATGCTAGTATGAATATTGTGATATTGATTATCTAGTTTATCTAACATATTGCCATCTAGAGTAGTTAGAGATTAGAAACTCGTTTTACTTGTATCAATTATATATCGAACCTCTTAGCTTATCCATTGCATGATCCCTTAAGAGTTTGATATATTAGTTGACTTAGAAGTTTCTTTCTTAAACTTATAATTGTCCAAAAGATTTTTAATTAGGCATTAATCTTATTAGTAATCCTATTCACCCCCCCTCTAGGACTATCAATAATAAATGTGAAAATCAAACGCACACATCACGGAAACCAAGATTAACATTTTCGCAAGTGTACAAATCGTTACAAGTAATAAGTAAGTAATAAGTGTTTATTCTCAGGGATTTAGGTAGTTACTCTAACTCATGATCAATATTAGCTTAGGTGGTTTTAAGTGTTCAGATTAAGAGCAATTAAACTGAATATATGTTTTGTTTCCTAAACTAATAAAACTAATTATGCACGAAAGAATAAAGCTAAGGATGCTAGTAAGAATCTATCATATTGAAACGTGTTTCTATGAATAAGGGTGAATAGGTGAAGTTTCACATTAATCGGAATTCAAATTAATCTGAGTCCTCACAAGGGCAGATCTAGCTCTCTACCTTAATCATCCTCTCGGCTATCAGGTAGGCTTAAATCCCGATTACCCTATTGACTACCTAGCGTGCTAATATCGTGTGATAAAAGGCATTAGGCACTTGTATTCTAGTTCTGTAATCTTTCCCCCCACTCGGGTGTAAGGAAAATTACGACGGCTCCTGTTTATCAATTTGAATTTTAGATGTGTGGAATGGTAGAGTAGGCTATCTTTCTTTTCTCTCCCATCAAAAGGCTAAATTACTAATAATATTACATTCAGACCTAAATGTTTTTAAATTCCGCTAGTAAAGGAGAAAACCCATACTATATAACCATCATAGGTGACTATTCTAGGTCTATGAGAGTATATTTCCTAATAATAAAAGTGAAACAGAACATGTGTTTATAAAATATAAGTCTGAGGTTGAAACCCAACTATTTTGCTAAATCAAAAGAATTAGGGCACGAATGCTGTTCTGAATTCCTTGAAATAGCTCTGTGACAATGACAATAACGAATTAGCGACGAACATAGTGTTTTACACACCCCTACGTAATGACATAGCTAAAGGCTATTGATAATCGGTTCTGGGCCACTAACTCAAATGTGTGGGTACTTAGCAAAGTTAACCAAGTTCTAAGTACGGTCATTGTTGGACCGAATACAACTCAATAGTCATGGGATATGACACGGATGTATAAATCGTCTCAATGAATTCATAGCCACTCATAGTGGTCCTATTGAGAAGTACTTGATAAATTAACTCATAAGGCGTATCATTCTTGAGAGAAGAAAAGGATGAGTGTTCAACTTATAATGAATTTAACCTTAAACTTAAACTTAACCATAAACTTAACCTTAAACTTAACCTTAAACATAACTTTAAACTTAACCTTAACATTATCCATAAACCTTATCCCCGTAACTTTAACATCAACCTTTTAACATTAACCTTGACAATATCTTTAACCTTAACTTTACCATTAACATAAATCTTAACCTTAACTTTAACCTTAAACTAAACCTTAACCTTAAAATGAATACTTTAAATCAAGCACCTTAAACCCTTAATCTTAACCTTCATCTTAACCTTAACTTTAACCTTAATTATTATCCTTAAACCTTAAACCTTAACCTTCACATTAACTTGCACCTTAACCTTCATCTTAACTTTTTTAACCTTAACCTTAATCTTAAAGTTAAAACTTAACCTTAACTTTGAACCTTGAACCTTAAACTGTAAACTTTAACCTTAACCTTAAATTTAAGCATAACTAAACATTAACAAAAAAACCTCAAACTTTATCTTAAATGTTGAATAAGAAACCTTAACCTTATATTTCATCTTAACCTTAAACTTAACCAAATGAAGATTAATCGCGCTACTATTCAATCTTAAACCTTATATCTTATTATACCTTAACCTTAAACCTTAAACATTAAATCTTAAACCTTAATTTTAACCTAACCTTAGCCTTAAAATTAACCTTAACCTAACCTTGACCTAAGCCTTAACATTAACCTTAACCTTATTCTCAATCTCAACCTCAACCTCAACCTCAAGCTAACCTTAAATGTAATGTTACCTTAACATTAACCTTAACCAAATAAAAATTTATCGTGCTAATATTCAACCTTAAACCTTTTATCTTTTTAAACGTTAACGTTAACCTTAACCTTAACCTTCACCTAGGGAACTTGGGTTCGATTCCCGTCAATGAAATACATTTTTTCTTTAGTGTCTTCATACACAGATTTTACCTAGTACTCCTATAAGTTTAATTATGTATTTTCCAAGTTACTCTTATTTATAAATTTCTAATCCATTTAAGTAGTTAAAAAAAAATTGACCAAGAAAAATTATAGAATTTTCTCTTAAATATTAATCCATTAAATCAAAAGCTATCAAAATTAAACATATATACAAGAAGATTAATTTTATAAGGCCCAACCCACCTTAACTTTCTTTTTTAAATCTCAAACCCAACTAGCCCATAACTACTCTTTAGAACCCAACTAAAATGTACAAAATACCCAAAAAAAACCCCTCTCCCTCTATACGTATAGTGGTCTCTTCCAAAACCAATCCAAAACCCCATTATAGGTTCTGAAAAATTCCCACCCCCTCTCTCTTCTCTCTCTCTAATACCGACCCTCACCCCCTCTCTCCCTCTCTGTGAAATGGCCACCCCACAACCCCACCACCATAAAGGAGCCCCCCCACCATCATCACCGTGAAGCATAATCGAGACCCACCCCCTTCGATCTGAGCTTCATCCCGGATCTGCAGATGGAAGCCACCGCCGCCGCCATGGAAGCCACCTCTGTGAATAACCGACGCTAGCAAGGACGGAAGAAGAACGACGCCCCCAAACCATTAACCACCACCACCACAGTAAACAAGCTCTCATCACAGTGAACGAAAACCGCCGCCGTGAAGGCCCTGCAGAACCGAAAACCGCCGCCGTGAAAGATCTGCCACCACCACCCAGAAAACGCAACCAGCCACCCACCAAAACTTCGAATCCACCGTTCTTCACCAAAACTTCAAATCCAAGGTTCTTCACCAGAACTTCGAATCCACCTTTCTTCACCATCAGATCCGTTCGTTGCTCCAGGCGGCGCTGCTTACCTGCACCTGCTGTGATGCGTCACCAACTCGCGCCGCTGCTGCTGCCGTGGAGGTCCAGAACCAGGTTCAGGCTGTGAGAGATCCACCACCAAACCCGATGGACACCACCTCTCTGATCACCATCCCCACCCACCTCTGCTACCAGAAAAACCCTCCACTACCAGACCTCCACCGCTCACCATCACCATCGAGCATCATCACCATCCACTTCACCTTCGTAGGTTTTTGGGTCCAACCCTTTGTTTGTTGGTCCAACCCCATTTGGGCTTAAGTTTTTGTTGTATTGTGTTTTGTTGTATTGGGTCTTGTCCCATATAGTTGTAGTAGGTAATGGAGTTGACCCATTTTGGTTTAAAGTGTTGTTCTAGATTGTAATTTTTTTTTGTTCAACATGGGTACAGCTCATATGTGTGATAATTTGGTAATGGGGCCAGCCTGGTATAGGTATAAAATGTTGGTTCAGTTTTTCTATGTTGTATTTGTTCTATATGGGTACAGCCTATATCCATGTAAAGGGTTTTTTTTTTGTTTTTCATAGGCCATGCTCTATATAAAGTCATTAAAAAAACATAAACAGATTAATTAGAACGCAAAAATAACGTGTTGGATACAGCCCCAGCCCGTATCTTTGGACGTAGTAAAAAAGAAAAAATGTATTTTGGTCCGCACCCATCACGTTATTAGCCTCCATGATAGTTCGTCTTTATGGGTCCGTACCCATAACGAACAGGGGTAAATTAGGAAACATCCAAACCAGATAGTTGGATTTGAGACTTAAAAAATAATTTTTTTAAACTAGGACTTAAAATATAAAATTCCCAAAAATTAGGAGTCAAATTGTATTTTTCTTTATATACAATAATCAAACTCATTGCACAAAATTAAGGTACAAGGATTGCCAACGTGTCAATCTCTTATACCCTAACTACTATAAAATGATGTAACAGTGTGAACTCCATTTCGATTCACATAAAAGCTTTCACCACTTCCAAAACCTCTATAAACCATTTCTCTCATCTCCCTTCAACAATGGAAGCGACAAAGCCAAGCAAAGGCGCCGGAAAAAAAAAGAAATCAGGCCTTCAATTCCCCGTCGGCCGTATCGCACGTTTCCTCAAGAAAGGTCCTCACAAAAAGAAGAAAGCTTAGATATATAGATCTCGATTCTGCTTTGGCTTTTTGCATAATTAGTTAGATCATCAAGTTTGTAATCTTCTTGATTATTTATGTAGTTTGTGCAAAAAATCAATGGAGCTCCCTTCGTCCAAAATAACTTGTTCATTTGATTTTCTATTAAAAGGTTCATAATTAGCTAACGGCATTTGTATGCCATATTAGAAATTTGAAGATATGTTGGTTCTCTTAAAGGTGTTTGTTTATTCTCTCATTTGTCAGGGTGATGATTTGGGGATCTAGGGTTTTTCAATTTAGGGCAATTTCTTTGGTATTATCCCAAGGGGTTATTTGGCTTATTAGTGTAGATTTAAGGTTTCCAGAGATAGTTTCAATAGCTTGGCATGGATTGGTAGAGAATTGGGAGTTGAATGGGTTCATATTCTTCTGGGCTTTGCTGCAATTATCAAATTCAAGCTTTAAGAACCCCTGTTTTGGCTATTGATCTGTAATCTATTTAAAGATCACTTTGTTATTGTAATTCTTGTAAATGGATGGTTTTGGCATTGGATCTTCAAATGGCAGAGGCTGTGTTGCCATCAGATTCTGACTAATTATAGCTGTTTTTAATTATCAGAATTCAGAATTATGTTCAGGGAAATTGAGCCTTTTTTGATGATTGAACCTTTTCTCCATTTATGTATGCTATTATAGTATGTTTACAAATAGTAATTGCAGAATGCTATGCTTGGAGATAATCATATGATTGGATGATTTTTGATAGTATAATTTGTGTTAATGATCACAAGGATGGCTAATATTACAGTAGTGGTTGTTCGTTAAATAATGATAGTGTAGTACTTTCAAAACTTTGACTAATATTCATAAAATAATGATATTGTAGTACTTTTGGCTAATAAATTTAGTAAAAACGATTTAGACAGATTTTTTTTTTAATAAACCAGAAGCAGGAGAAAACAAATAATTATAATGGCATGGAGAATCATCTATTGACTTTTTTTTTTGCATACATGAGAGGCTACGAAAAGCCGTTATGAATAGAGAATTATAAGAAGAACAAAAGCTCTTATCATCTATTGTCTTAAGAACGATTTCCAACACAACTAAGATGCTAAATTGTTTATAGGAACGCTCTTTACAGTTAAGGAGCATAACCACTACTATCTTGAATTTTGTAAGTTATGAACTGCTTTTTTTTTGTCAAAGGCATATTAATACAAATAGAAATAAGGTTCATACCAAAAACACTCTTAACCTATATCCATAGTGGAAGAGTTTTTTTTTTTAATTTAACTTTATTTTTAAAAGTAATTAGCATTTTATCACACAATAGAAAAGTTTTACAGGACTAGCACATTGGCGGTTTCCCGGTTTCCGCCCCTCTAATAGGGGCGGTTAGCTGGGTGCCGCCCATAGCTTAATTTGTAATTAAAAGGAGGGCGGTATGGAGCATACCGCCCCTAGTTCAAAATTAAAAAAAAAAAGAAACGTAATTAAGTAACCAATTTTCCGCCAGGAGGCGGTAGGGAGCTTCACGCCCCTAGTTCAAATTTATAAAAAAAATAGGGGCGTTCAACGGGAAACCGCCCCTTGTTGAATATACATTCTTCCCCAATTTCTTAAACCCATTTTCTGTAAAATTAAAAAACCAATTCAAAACCGCTCCTCCCCCCACCCTCCTGCTCGTGCACGCCGCTGCCGCCGTTCAACCCTCCTTGCCGTCGCCGATCAACATGCCACCGCCTTCCAAGTGCTCCCTTTTCTATTCTTATACTTTTAATCCACAAAATTAAGGTTAGGGTTCTATTTTTATTTTTTTAAATTTCGATTAATTTGTTTGATTTAACCATGCATGCATAAGTTATGTTAGATTGTATTTTCTTTTGATGTAAATATAATGTTGAGTTAATTGATACTCTTAGGTAATTGCACAATTAATCCTTGTAACTGTTGAGATTTGCACTTTTGGTCCTTGTTGATTATAACTAGCTTCTTAATGTAATTGATAATTTTAGGTAATTGCATAAATGGTCCTTTTTAATTTTAATAATTGCATAATTGGGCCTTATAGTTTTATATAATTGCAATTTAGCCCCTACATTTTATATAAATAAAATTTTGAGTTAGTTGCTCTTTTTAGGTAATTGCACAATTGGTCCTTTAGAATTTTGATAATTGCACTATTGGTCCTTGAAGTTTTATACAATTTCATTTAAGCTCATACATTGAATAAAAATATTTTTATTCTTATTTCTTGATAGGTATAATGGCTTCGAGTAGCAATTCGAACACGCTTTTGTGGAGACAAACCAAACACGAGCACCTTAGTGAAAGGGTTTGGAGAAAAGTAAGTTTTTTTTAGTGTATTTATATAATTTAATTTATTTGTTTTTTTATCGCTTACTTTTTTTGGGTTATAGGGACGAGATGCCGGTGCCTTGATAAAACCATTAACCACAACTCCGTGGCAATTGGACCCACGGGTGGTGCCGCTTGTCGAAGAAGCCGGGTTTGGCGAGATTCGGAAGATTGAGCGGATAGTATTGGATCACGCTCTACTATTCGCGATGGCCGAAAGGTGGAGACGGGAGACTCACACCTTTCATGTGCCAGTTGGTGAGATGACCGTCACGTTACCAGATGTATCCATGATCTTAGAATTACCAATTAGAGGACAAGTGGTGACCGATCCTCCTCAGGCTAACTTTGACTTTCATGAAATGTGTCATCATTTATTTGGTGTGGTTCCGGCACCCGATAGCAATGGGCATAACGTGATATTGGTTAACTGGCTAAAGACCACATTTGGTACTACAAAACCCCGAGATGGAGCTACACCGGAAGAATTACGTCACTTCGCAACGGCCTACATTTTGTATGTAATTGGTACTTTTCTTTTTCCAAGTGGAAAACAAAACACCGTGCCTACAATATATCTTCCACTGTTGCGTGATATAAAGGGTATTAGTCGATATAGTTGGGGGTCGGCCACGTTATCATACTTATATAGTGGTCTTTGTCAAGTATGTGAGGGAAAAATTTCAACCCTGAAAGGATGTGGGGTTCAAATTTGTTATTCCCCTAATGTTTTATTCTACTAATTGATTTTTCATTAAATAGTTATGGTGTTGGGATTACCTACATACTAGACCCCGAGTTTTAGTGAACCCGGTTCTAGAAGGATACGGTCCCGCTTCTCGATAGTAAGTTAATTTTTATTTGTTAAACGAATCAATCTATGTGTTTTTAATGGTTCCGTGTTTATCAATTATTAGTTGGAATGGAGCGAAGACATGGGCGGAAAGTTGCGGTCGGACTTTGAGAATATATCGCGATGACTTAGACTTGCAAGAACAAAACCAGGTTGATTTTTTTTGGATTAATTAGAAATCTAAACACTTGTTGATTATTTTATTTTTCTCGAATAGGTTAATTGGACACCGTACGAGAATGCTAGAATTAATTTTGTTTCCGAAACCTGTTTGCAATGGCGCGAGGTGTATCTATGTGTCGTTCCACTTATCTATTTCAATAACGTTGAGTGGTACCGTCCCGATCGAGTGTTGAGGCAATTCGGGCTCGTTCAAGATATTCCCGAACCCATCGATCAAGAGCAAGATAAATATCATACATCATTTGATCGTGTTGGGAAATCGGGAGAGAATTGGAGTATAAAGTACGAGAGCGAAATCAGAAGATGGACTAACGCTTCTCATTACTTGCTAACAGATTTAACACAAGGGCACGAGTGTACTCCGGAGTATGAGAAATGGTATCGCGAGAATTCTCGATTATTTATCGCACCTCCTTTTGCACGAAATTTGCCCGATGAGGGAGGACAAGAGTACCATCCACGGGGATCTCAACTTAATAAACTCGTAAGTATCCAAGACTTTGGTTTATTATTTTGTTTTACTCCATATATTCATTTGTTTTGTGTAATGCTAGATTCAAGCTACTATTGACGGGGCATACCGTGTATGTGAGCCGGGCGTTACTATGAACGATATGAAGGCGCATATGAGACAAATGCTTGTATATTCCGGGGAACAAGACTTGATCAATCGCATACCCGGCTTGAATATCACCGAAGAGGAACCCGAAGCTGAGGAGACTAGGAGACCATCAAGGAGGAGACGAGGAAATAGAAATTAATCCATTTCGATGTAATCGTATTGTAGTACTAATCGTTTATTAGTTGTAATCGTTTTCTAGTTATAATTCTCGTAATTGGATATTTGATGAACTTGTTGATGTAGTTGGATTTGTGTTTAATGTCACGGTGTTTGGAAATTTGTTTAAGGTGTTGAAATGTGTTGTGTTGAAATAGAAATGTGTTATGATGAAATAGAAATGTGTTGTGTTGATTGCTAAACCGGAAAACATGAAAAAAAAAAGATCTGACAAGAGGCGCGGCATGAAGACCACCGCCCCTATGGGAAGGGCGGTTTCCCGATAGCCGCCCCCAATATGCGTGTGCTCTTTAAAAGTTCTGTCTTTAGGGGCGGTATGGAGCATACCGCTCTTATTTCGATTTTTTTTTAAATAACCCCTTAAACCCCTAAAACCTTAAAAACATAACCCCTAAACCCTCATAACCCCTAAACCCATAAAAACATAATTCGAAAAACAAGTAGCGATAATCAAAAGGATATCGTACTAAAGTAAACAAACACGTTCGATTATATAGTTAGTCGTTTTAATTCGACGATATTACATCAAAATAATAAATAAAACATAAGTGAAACTACGCCATGCCTTAGCATACGAAATGAAATGACCATAGTCCTTATGTATTTGAGTTTGAATCAATCCAATCTTCATAGCTATATCGGTACTCACCATCGCGAATATTTCATCCCTTACAAAATCCGAACTCAATTGCCGGTGATTTTTTACGAGAATTCCGTGATGACACTTATGTCCTTCTAACCTAGTAATTTGCCACACATTAATACTACTATTAAAAGTACCACGAATATAAAATGGACACCCGTCTTTAGCGTGTACACAAATGCGTGTAATATATTTATTTGTTGTCCTTTCCGATTTACAATCCTTGTGGTTTTTAAGGTGCCACCTACTCACATCCAACAAAAGAGCACGCCTAGAAGCGTACCGCTCACCCAACATGAGATTAACTCCTTTCACCATGAAAGATGGTTGACTCTTTTCCCAATCATGACACTCGACTCCTTCACTCATATCAAGAGGACCAAAATTGTAATTAGTTGGATTAGAGAAATCATCATCGTCATCGCCGTCTTCACCACTAACTTCACCCTCATCACTATATCCATGATAACCCTCTTCATCGGATGCCTCCGAATCGGTTTCACTTTCACTACCATGTTCACTATCAAAATCACGAATTGTCTCGCGAATCGGCTCAAGAGGTGTGGATGTATTACAACGCTCGTAAATTTTTTTTCCCTTTCTCGCGCGAATTGGACGCTTGTGTTTTCCGAATTTCTTTAACCACGGCATAAATCTCGATAGCTTGCTATTGTCCGTTCCTCGCCCCATCAATCATCGCATTGATTGTCTCATCCCCAACATCTATCGCATGATACCGTGGAGGGTTTGCCGAAACCGGAAAACGCCATTTCACATCGAAAATCACTTCATTTTCGTTCCACTTGCAATTTGAACACACGGCTTGTTTTAACCCAAGTAGCCCAATATCTCATCCGGTCATAAAAGCTTTACAATCTCCCCCGTTATATTCAACAACACCGTTACCGCTTTGAACAATATCTCCCCGATAAAAACATAACCACGTAACATTCATTTTTTCCTAAAACCCAATAAAACACACAACCAAATCAATACTAAATCAAACACAATAAATAAAACCTATTTTAAACTAATCAACTCTAAATCAAACACAATATATAAAACCTAGTTTAAACTAATCAATTTAAACCACAAAATCCTACAATTATTATTATAACAAAAAAACCATACTTTTCTTACTTAAATATATATGATATAATACAAAATGGATAGAGTAATTACCTTTAAGGTGAGATATCCAAGAATTTGATGAAATAGTTGTAGATTTTAGGATGAATTTGGGTGTAGAAGGGAGAAATGGGGAGAAAGGGAATAAATTTTCGGATTAGGGTTAGAGAATTTGGGGAAGAAGCTATATTCAACAAGGGACGGTTTCCCGTTGACCGCCCCTATTTTTTTTAAACTTGAACTAGGGGCGTGAAACTCCCTACCGCCCTCCTGGCGGAAAATTAATTACTTAATTACGTGTTTTTTTTATTTTGAACTAGGGGCGGTATGCTCCATACCGCCCTCCTTATAATTAAAATATTAGCTATGGGCGGCACCCAGTTAACCGCCCCTATTAGAGGGGCGGAAAACGGGAAACCGCCCGGGTGCTAGTCCTGTAAATCTTTTCTATTGTGTGATAAAATGCTAATTACTTTAAAAAAAAAGGCTAAAATCAAAAAAAACTCATAGTGGGAGGCGAGTTAGAAAGTAAACGCGTTAACGAGAAGGGGGGGGGGGTGGTGGAGGGGGGGGGGGGTGGTCAACCCAATCACTTCGCAAAAAACCTAGAATCTTTTTCCTTGCAACTAAACGTATAAATATTAAGGTAGAGGAGCTTGTGTCTCGCATTAGAGGGAACTTTGGGTTGATTCAGCATGTCAATACCCACTTTGTTGTCACTCAACACTCGAATGTGTTCAAACCAGAAATTAATTGCCGAAAATAGTCCATTGTGCACCCCCTATGAACTTTGCTTCCTCTGCATTGTTACACAAAAAATTTCGAGCATGACTATGTATAAGATTTCTATTTTTATCTTGTAATATACAAACAGAAGATGAGTTAAAGTCAAATTTAAAAGAAGCATCTGAGAAATTTAGTAAAGTATTATCCTTGAGATTATCATTCCATTTACTAGTTGTGTTTTTATCTTTCTCAGAGATACCTTTAAATCCATCTCCCAATTTTTTGTTATGCTTTTCTTTTATTTCTTGCTTTGTATTTTTTTTTCTAACTCAGCCTTTTCATTTTCATTTAAACTTAAACTTCCATTTAAATTTTTTGCCACAAAATTTCTTTTGTTATATTCAGAGAATTCAATATAGGCTAAAATAACTTGTTGTAATACTTGCTTTGGAAAAGAGACTTTTCCTTTAAATTAGGACTTATTTCTTGCTTGTCAAATGTACAATATTATAAAAGGGGCAAGAGAACTTATACTCCTACCTACTATATCTTTACACCCTTGCAAGGTTTTAAGATTAAGAAACCGGTTCTCAAAACTTGAAGTACAACATGATGTAGTAAGCAGTTGTAAAGAAGAAATAAACCATAGGTCACAGTATAATAATTATAAGTATCAAATAATCACGTTTTGAAATTTGGTACTATCTAATACTATACTTATATCCAAATATCTTACTAAAATCCACAAATATAATCATCATCGCATTATAAATATTTTGTAGAGATGCATATTTAGTTTTCTATGATGATTTTTTATCGTTATATATGACATAGAGAACTAAATATGCATCTCTTGCAAAATATATAACGATAATTGATCCTTGTAATCAATGGCACATTCATGAATTTATTTTAATGGACTAAAAATTGGAATCTTTGATAGAAAATGAGTAAAACTAAAAGTATAAATATTTAATTTTTATGGAAAATTAAATTGAAGGAACGTCACGTAATATATGAAAATTTTGTTAAAGCTTTTGCCTTTTAAAAGTAATATTTGACATATTCACACTGCATCCGGGACTGAAGTGGGATGCAATTAAGGTTGGAAATCGGTCGGATCGGATCGGAAAAGGAATTGTTTGGAAATTTCTAATGTTTTTAGAAGAGTAAAATCCAATCCAATTCCAATCCAAAAAAAAAAACAGAATATAAAATTTCATTCGGATTTCGGAACACACGAAATTTTTTGGAATTTAGGAACTTTTAGAAATCCTATATTTTATTAGTTTAATTTTTTTTTAGATATCTTTGGTACATCTATTTTCATAAATTTAGGAAAGTTTAAAATTTTATATCCATTACCATTCATAAAAGTTAAAATTTGATAATTTTTATAAGCTAAAAAAAGAATAAAGTAAAATATACAAGTGAAACTTTTAGACACGAAAAACATTATTTTAAGTTTCCACTGAACCTTCAAATTCAATATGATGTAAATTATTGAGTTATATTTTTAAAAATGAAATTCCAACCGTACTAAATCTTTAAATACTCATTACAGTAGCGGATTCGGCTAGTGATCATATGAAGTTTAATGATTCAAGACTTTTATTTTAAATAATTTCCTAGCAAAAACTTCATTTCCTGCAATAAAGCCTAAATACGTACCTGCGAAATAAACAAATAGTGATACATATTACAATACATAATTTTCAAAAAATAGTATAATTACATCACGAAATTCTAAAAATATGATATATATAATAGCACCTTGACAAAAAAGAATTATAGCACGAAATTCTTGTTCACACATGATAATGGCCAAATGTCTCAATCATCGAGAAATCTTTCACTAGCGAGGAAAACTTGCGTGCAAGATCCTATAAGAAAGCTAAATTAGATTCATGTTATGACGAAATATTGAATTCATTGATAAAAGAAAAAATCATTAGAAAGAATACATATTCCACAAGAAATCTAATTTTTAAACACCTTTTAGTTAACACAACCCTGCGTGTTTAGAAGAGAAAAAGTCTTTTAACTTATAAAACTCTGATCCCAAATTTTTTTTGGATTTAGAGTTTATTTAGGATTTTTTTAGATTTTTACCTATATATGAAATATATATATGTAAATATTTTTTTGTAATATAACTATATATAACAATATTTTAAAAAATATATAAACAATATTTAGGAAAAAAATTTCTGAAAAATAATTGGAAAAAAGCAGAAAAAATTGAAAATTGATTTCGAATCGAAAATTGGAATTTCCAAAATTTTAAAATGTAATTCCAATCTCAATCCAAAAAAAATCATAAAAACCGGAAATCGGAAATTCAGAATTCAGAATATAAAAACCAATTCCATCCCGAGATGCAATCCAATCCTAAATCTACCCTTGTGAGACTACGTTTCTACCATCATCTCAACATATTAAATAATACTCCATTTGTTCCTTAAAACATGTCAACCAAAGAAAAGAAAGGTTTAATGTTATAAAAAAATCACTTTGAATATCAAGCATTTTTTCATAGCCTTTTCTAATATTAATTAATTATATTAAAATATTATAAATTCGATTTTCAATAAAAATTTAAAATATTAAGATAATTTATAAATAGTATTTTAATACTACAGAGTTTAAATCTTATATTTGTATTATGTGTAAAAAATTAAGAAGATATTTGTTTGCACTTAATTAGATTCTAATCTGGTTTATTAAGACACAAAATCAATAATTTAGATCGAAATACCTCTTAACTGGTCTATTTCATTAAGATTTCAAATTAAGTCTGATTCTTTAAGACCATGTCTCTTAACAGAGACATCGTTTGATTTTTTGAAGTGATAAGTACTTAATGCTGAATAACAGCTTAATATAACTTATTATATTATGAGACAGTGTCTGAATGAATCAGACTTGGTTTAAAATCTTAATAAAACAAACCAGTTAAGAGACATTCAGATCTAAATTCATAAGGAAAAACAAACAGTCTTATTGATCTAGTGACTTAATGAACCAGATTAAGAACTCATTAAGTGCAAACAAATACCCCGTAAGTTATATTTAGATGTTATTCAATATTTAATACTTATCACTTAAAAAAATCAAACGATACCTAAGTGTAGACAATATTAAAAAGAATTCTTCCATCTAATATTTGATGGTCTATATTATTACATGTTATGATATCAATTTATATTTTAAACTTATATAAACTAATTATAATAGAGATAATTCTCAATTAATTACACTTCCTCACTTTTCATTTTCAAAAAAAAAGGAAGGAGGAAATTACTTCCTAATTACTCACAAATTTTCAACTTAATTCTCAATTGAACACATTGTCATATAAGTGTTTATTCTCAGGGATTTAGGTAGTTACTCTAATTCATGATCAATATTAGCTTAGGTGGTTTTAAGTGTTCAGATTAAGAGCAATTAAACTGAATATATGTTTTGTTTCCTAAACTAATAAAACTAATTATGCACGAAAGAATAAAGCTAAGGATGCTAGTAAGAATCTATCATATTGAAACGTGTTTCTATGAATAAGGGTGAATAGGTGAAGTTTCACATTAATCGGAATTCAAATTAATCTGAGTCCTCACAAGGGCAGATCTAGCTCTCTACCTTAATCATCCTCTCGGCTATCAGGTAGGCTTAAATCCCGATTACCCTATTGACTACCTAGCCTGCTAATATCGTGTGATAAAAGGCATTAGGCACTTGTATTCTAGTTCTGTAATCTTTCCCCCCACTCGGGTGTAAGGAAAATTACGACTGCTCCTGTTTATCAATTTGAATTTTAGATGTGTGGAATGGTAGAGTAGGCTATCTTTCTTTTCTCTCCCATCAAAAGGCTAAATTACTAATAATATTACATTCAGACCTAAATGTTTTTAAATTCCGCTAGTAAAGGAGAAAACCCATACTATATAACCATCATAGGTGACTATTCTAGGTCTATGAGAGTATATTTCCTAATAATAAAAGTGAAACAGAACATGTGTTTATAAAATATAAGTCTGAGGTTGAAACCCAACTATTTTGCTAAATCAAAAGAATTAGGGCACGAATGCTGTTCTGAATTCCTTGAAATAGCTCTGTGACAATGACAATAACGAATTAGCGACGAACATAGTGTTTTACACACCCCTACGTAATGACATAGCTAAAGGCTATTGATAATCGGTTCTGGGCCACTAACTCAAATGTGTGGGTACTTAGCAAAGTTAACCAAGTTCTAAGTACGGTCATTGTTGGACCGAATACAATAGACTCAATAGTCATGGGATATGACACGGATGTATAAATCGTCTCAATGAATTCATAGCCACTCATAGTGGTCCTATTGAGAAGTACTTGATAAATTAACTCATAAGGCGTATCATTCTTGAGAGAAGAAAAGGATGAGTGTTCAACTTATAATGAATTTAACCTTAAACTTAAACTTAACCATAAACTTAACCTTAAACATAACTTTAAACTTAACCTTAACATTATCCATAAACCTTATCCCCGTAACTTTAACATCAACCTTTTAACATTAACCTTGACAATATCTTTAACCTTAACTTTACCATTAACATAAATCTTAACCTTAACTTTAACCTTAAACTAAACCTTAACCTTAAAATGAATACTTTAAATCAAGCACCTTAAACCCTTAATCTTAACCTTCATCTTAACCTTAACTTTAACCTTAATTATTATCCTTAAACCTTAAACCTTAACCTTCACATTAACTTGCACCTTAACCTTCATCTTAACTTTTTTAACCTTAACCTTAATCTTAAAGTTAAAACTTAACCTTAACTTTGAACCTTGAACCTTAAACTGTAAACTTTAACCTTAACCTTAAATTTAAGCATAACTAAACATTAACAAAAAAACCTCAAACTTTATCTTAAATGTTGAATTTGAAACCTTAACCTTATATTTCATCTTAACCTTAAACTTAACCAAATGAAGATTAATCGCGCTACTATTCAATCTTAAACCTTATATCTTATTATACCTTAACCTTAAACCTTAAACATTAAATCTTAAACCTTAATTTTAACCTAACCTTAGCCTTAAAATTAACCTTAACCTAACCTTGACCTAAGCCTTAACATTAACCTTAACCTTATTCTCAATCTCAACCTCAACCTCAACCTCAAGCTAACCTTAAATGTAATGTTACCTTAACATTAACCTTAACCAAATAAAAATTTATCGTGCTAATATTCAACCTTAAACCTTTTATCTTTTTAAACGTTAACCTTAACCTTAACCTTAACCTTCACCTAGGGAACTTGGGTTCGATTCCCGTCAATGAAATACATTTTTTCTTTAGTGTCTTCATACACAGATTTTACCTAGTACTCCTATAAGTTTAATTATGTATTTTCCAAGTTACTCTTATTTATAAATTTCTAATCCATTTAAGTAGTTAAAAAAAAAATTGACCAAGAAAAATTATAGAATTTTCTCTTAAATATTAATCCATTAAATCAAAAGCTATCAAAATTAAACATATATACAAGAAGATTAATTTTATAAGGCCCAACCCACCTTAACTTTCTTTTTTAAATCTCAAACCCAACTAGCCCATAACTACTCTTTAGAACCCAACTAAAATGTACAAAATACCCAAAAAAAAACCCTCTCCCTCTATACGTACAGTGGTCTCTTCCAAAACCAATCCAAAACCCCATTATAGGTTCTGAAAAATTCCCACCCCCTCTCTCTTCTCTCTCTCTAATACCGACCCTCGCCCCCTCTCTCCCTCTCTGTGAAATGGCCACCCCACAACCCCACCACCATAAAGGAGCCCCCCCACCATCATCACCGTGAAGCATAATCGAGACCCACCCCCTTCGATCTGAGCTTCATCCCGGATCTGCAGATGGAAGCCACCGCCGCCGCCATGGAAGCCACCTCTGTGAATAACCGACGCTAGCAAGGACGGAAGAAGAACGACGCCCCCAAACCATTAACCACCACCACCACAGTAAACAAGCTCTCATCACAGTGAACGAAAACCGCCGCCGTGAAGGCCCTGCAGAACCGAAAACCGCCGCCGTGAAAGATCTGCCACCACCACCCAGAAAACGCAACCAGCCACCCACCAAAACTTCGAATCCACCGTTCTTCACCAAAACTTCAAATCCAAGGTTCTTCACCAGAACTTCGAATCCACCTTTCTTCACCATCAGATCCGTTCGTTGCTCCAGGCGGCGCTGCTTACCTGCACCTGCTGTGATGCGTCACCAACTCGCGCCGCTGCTGCTGCCGTGGAGGTCCAGAACCAGGTTCAGGTTGTGAGAGATCCACCACCAAACCCGATGGACACCACCTCTCTGATCACCATCCCCACCCACCTCTGCTACCAGAAAAACCCTCCACTACCAGACCTCCACCGCTCACCATCACCATCGAGCATCATCACCATCCACTTCACCTTCGTAGGTTTTTGGGTCCAACCCTTTGTTTGTTGGTCCAGCCCCATTTGGGCTTAAGTTTTTGTTGTATTGTGTTTTGTTGTATTGGGTCTTGTCCCATATAGTTGTAGTAGGTAATGGAGTTGACCCATTTTGGTTTAAAGTGTTGTTCTAGATTGTAATTTTTTTTTGTTCAACATGGGTACAGCTCATATGTGTGATAATTTGGTAATGGGGCCAGCCTGGTATAGGTATAAAATATTGGTTCAGTTTTTCTATGTTGTATTTGTTCTATATGGGTACAGCCTATATCCATGTAAAGGGTTTTTTTTTGTTTTTCATAGGCCATGCTCTATATAAAGTCATTAAAAAAACATAAACAGATTAATTAGAACGCAAAAATAACGTGTTGGGTACAGCCCCAGCCCGTATCTTTGGACGTAGTAAAAAAGAAAAAATGTATTTTGGTCCGCACCCATCACGTTATTAGCCTCCATGATAGTTCGTCTTTATGGGTCCGTACCCATAACGAACAGGGGTAAATTAGGAAACATCCAAACCAGATAGTTGGATTTGAGACTTAAAAAATAATTTTTTTAAACTAGGACTTAAAATATAAAATTCCCAAAAATTAGGAGTCAAATTGTATTTTCCTTTATATACAATAATCAAACTCATTGCACAAAATTAAGGTACAAGGATTGCCAACGTGTCAATCTCTTATACCCTAACTACTATAAAATGATGTAACAGTTTGAACTCCATTTCGATTCACATAAAAGCTTTCACCACTTCCAAAACCTCTATAAACCATTTCTCTCATCTCCCTTCAACAATGGAAGCGACAAAGCCAAGCAAAGGCGCCGGAGAAAAAAAGAAACCAGGCCTTCAATTCCCCGTCGGCCGTATCGCACGTTTCCTCAAGAAAGGTCCTCACAAAAAGAAGAAAGCTTAGATATATAGATCTCGATTCTGCTTTGGCTTTTTGCATAATTAGTTAGATCATCAAGTTTGTAATCTTCTTGATTATTTATGTAGTTTGTGCAAAAAATCAATGGAGCTCCCTTCGTCCAAAATAACTTGTTCATTTGATTTTCTATTAAAAGGTTCATAATTAGCTAACGGCATTTGTATGCCATATTAGAAATTTGAAGATATGTTGGTTCTCTTAAAGGTGTTTGTTTATTCTCTCATTTGTCAGGGTGATGATTTGGGGATCTAGGGTTTTTCAATTTAGGGCAATTTCTTTGGTATTATCCCAAGGGGTTATTTGGCTTATTAGTGTAGATTTAAGGTTTCCAGAGATAGTTTCAATAGCTTGGCATGGATTGGTAGAGAATTGGGAGTTGAATGGGTTCATATTCTTCTGGGCTTTGCTGCAATTATCAAATTCAAGCTTTAAGAACCCCTGTTTTGGCTATTGATCTGTAATCTATTTAAAGATCACTTTGTTATTGTAATTCTTGTAAATGGATGGTTTTGGCATTGGATCTTCAAATGGCAGAGGCTGTGTTGCCATCAGATTCTGACTAATTATAGCTGTTTTTAATTATCAGAATTCAGAATTATGTTCAGGGAAATTGAGCCTTTTTTGATGATTGAACCTTTTCTCCATTTATGTATGCTATTATAGTATGTTTACAAATAGTAATTGCAGAATGCTATGCTTGGAGATAATCATATGATTGGATGATTTTTGATAGTATAATTTGTGTTAATGATCACAAGGATGGCTAATATTACAGTAGTGGTTGTTCGTTAAATAATGATAGTGTAGTACTTTCAAAACTTTGACTAATATTCATAAAATAATGATATTGTAGTACTTTTGGCTAATAAATTTAGTAAAAACGATTTAGACAGATTTTTTTTTTAATAAACCAGAAGCAGGAGAAAACAAATAATTATAATGGCATGGAGAATCATCTATTGACTTTTTTTTTTGCATACATGAGAGGCTACGAAAAGCCGTTATGAATAGAGAATTATAAGAAGAACAAAAGCTCTTATCATCTATTGTCTTAAGAACGATTTCCAACACAACTAAGATGCTAAATTGTTTATAGGAACGCTCTTTACAGTTAAGGAGCATAACCACTACTATCTTGAATTTTGTAAGTTATGAACTGCTTTTTTTTTGTCAAAGGCATATTAATACAAATAGAAATAAGGTTCATACCAAAAACACTCTTAACCTATATCCATAGTGGAAGAGTTTTTTTTTTTAATTTAACTTTATTTTTAAAAGTAATTAGCATTTTATCACACAATAGAAAAGTTTTACAGGACTAGCACATGGGCGGTTTCCCGGTTTCCGCCCCTCTAATAGGGGCGGTTAGCTGGGTGCCGCCCATAGCTTAATTTGTAATTAAAAGGAGGGCGGTATGGAGCATACCGCCCCTAGTTCAAAATTAAAAAAAAAAAGAAACGTAATTAAGTAACCAATTTTCCGCCAGGAGGCGGTAGGGAGCTTCACGCCCCTAGTTCAAATTTATAAAAAAAATAGGGGCGTTCAACGGGAAACCGCCCCTTGTTGAATATACATTCTTCCCCAATTTCTTAAACCCATTTTCTGTAAAATTAAAAAACCAATTCAAAACCGCTCCTCCCCCCACCCTCCTGCTCGTGCACGCCGCTGCCGCCGTTCAACCCTCCTTGCCGTCGCCGATCAACATGCCACCGCCTTCCAAGTGCTCCCTTTTCTATTCTTATACTTTTAATCCACAAAATTAAGGTTAGGGTTCTATTTTTATTTTTTTAAATTTCGATTAATTTGTTTGATTTAACCATGCATGCATAAGTTATGTTAGATTGTATTTTCTTTTGATGTAAATATAATGTTGAGTTAATTGATACTCTTAGGTAATTGCACAATTAATCCTTGTAACTGTTGAGATTTGCACTTTTGGTCCTTGTTGATTATAACTAGCTTCTTAATGTAATTGATAATTTTAGGTAATTGCATAAATGGTCCTTTTTAATTTTAATAATTGCATAATTGGGCCTTATAGTTTTATATAATTGCAATTTAGCCCCTACATTTTATATAAATAAAATTTTGAGTTAGTTGCTCTTTTTAGGTAATTGCACAATTGGTCCTTTAGAATTTTGATAATTGCACTATTGGTCCTTGAAGTTTTATACAATTTCATTTAAGCTCATACATTGAATAAAAATATTTTTATTCTTATTTCTTGATAGGTATAATGGCTTCGAGTAGCAATTCGAACACGCTTTTGTGGAGACAAACCAAACACGAGCACCTTAGTGAAAGGGTTTGGAGAAAAGTAAGTTTTTTTTAGTGTATTTATATAATTTAATTTATTTGTTTTTTTATCGCTTACTTTTTTTGGGTTATAGGGACGAGATGCCGGTGCCTTGATAAAACCATTAACCACAACTCCGTGGCAATTGGACCCACGGGTGGTGCCGCTTGTCGAAGAAGCCGGGTTTGGCGAGATTCGGAAGATTGAGCGGATAGTATTGGATCACGCTCTACTATTCGCGATGGCCGAAAGGTGGAGACGGGAGACTCACACCTTTCATGTGCCAGTTGGTGAGATGACCGTCACGTTACCAGATGTATCCATGATCTTAGAATTACCAATTAGAGGACAAGTGGTGACCGATCCTCCTCAGGCTAACTTTGACTTTCATGAAATGTGTCATCATTTATTTGGTGTGGTTCCGGCACCCGATAGCAATGGGCATAACGTGATATTGGTTAACTGGCTAAAGACCACATTTGGTACTACAAAACCCCGAGATGGAGCTACACCGGAAGAATTACGTCACTTCGCAACGGCCTACATTTTGTATGTAATTGGTACTTTTCTTTTTCCAAGTGGAAAACAAAACACCGTGCCTACAATATATCTTCCACTGTTGCGTGATATAAAGGGTATTAGTCGATATAGTTGGGGGTCGGCCACGTTATCATACTTATATAGTGGTCTTTGTCAAGTATGTGAGGGAAAAATTTCAACCCTGAAAGGATGTGGGGTTCAAATTTGTTATTCCCATAATGTTTTATTCTACTAATTGATTTTTCATTAAATAGTTATGGTGTTGGGATTACCTACATACTAGACCCCGAGTTTTAGTGAACCCGGTTCTAGAAGGATACGGTCCCGCTTCTCGATAGTAAGTTAATTTTTATTTGTTAAACGAATCAATCTATGTGTTTTTAATGGTTCCGTGTTTATCAATTATTAGTTGGAATGGAGCGAAGACATGGGCGGAAAGTTGCGGTCGGACTTTGAGAATATATCGCGATGACTTAGACTTGCAAGAACAAAACCAGGTTGATTTTTTTTGGATTAATTAGAAATCTAAACACTTGTTGATTATTTTATTTTTCTCGAATAGGTTAATTGGACACCGTACGAGAATGCTAGAATTAATTTTGTTTCCGAAACCTGTTTGCAATGGCGCGAGGTGTATCTATGTGTCGTTCCACTTATCTATTTCAATAACGTTGAGTGGTACCGTCCCGATCGAGTGTTGAGGCAATTCGGGCTCGTTCAAGATATTCCCGAACCCATCGATCAAGAGCAAGATAAATATCATACATCATTTGATCGTGTTGGGAAATCGGGAGAGAATTGGAGTATAAAGTACGAGAGCGAAATCAGAAGATGGACTAACGCTTCTCATTACTTGCTAACAGATTTAACACAAGGGCACGAGTGTACTCCGGAGTATGAGAAATGGTATCGCGAGAATTCTCGATTATTTATCGCACCTCCTTTTGCACGAAATTTGCCCGATGAGGGAGGACAAGAGTAACATCCACGGGGATCTCAACTTAATAAACTCGTAAGTATCCAAGACTTTGGTTTATTATTTTGTTTTACTCCATATATTCATTTGTTTTGTGTAATGCTAGATTCAAGCTTCTATTGACGGGGCATACCGTGTATGTGAGCCGGGCGTTACTATGAACGATATGAAGGCGCATATGAGACAAATGCTTGTATATTCCGGGGAACAAGACTTGATCAATCGCATACCCGGCTTGAATATCACCGAAGAGGAACCCGAAGCTGAGGAGACTAGGAGACCATCAAGGAGGAGACGAGGAAATAGAAATTAATCCATTTCGATGTAATCGTATTGTAGTACTAATCGTTTATTAGTTGTAATCGTTTTCTAGTTATAATTCTCGTAATTGGATATTTGATGAACTTGTTGATGTAGTTGGATTTGTGTTTAATGTCACGGTGTTTGGAAATTTGTTTAAGGTGTTGAAATGTGTTGTGTTGAAATAGAAATGTGTTATGATGAAATAGAAATGTGTCGTGTTGATTGCTAAACCGGAAAACATGAAAAAAAAAGATCTGACAAGAGGCGCGGCATGAAGACCACCGCCCCTATGGGAAGGGCGGTTTCCCGATAGCCGCCCCCAATATGCGTGTGCTCTTTAAAAGTTCTGTCTTTAGGGGCGGTATGGAGCATACCGCTCTTATTTCGATTTTTTTTAAATAACCCCTTAAACCCCTAAAACCTTAAAAACATAACCCCTAAACCCTTAAAAACATAACCCCTAAACCCATAAAAACATAATTCGAAAAACAAGTAGCGACAATCAAAAGGATATCGTACTAAAGTAAACAAACACGTTCGATTATATAGTTAGTCGTTTTAATTCGACGATATTACATCAAAATAATAAATAAAACATAAGTGAAACTACGCCATGCCTTAGCATACGAAATGAAATGACCATAGTCATTATGTATTTGAGTTTGAATCAATCCAATCTTCATAGCTATATCGGTACTCACCATCGCGAATATTTCATCCCTTACAAAATCCGAACTCAATTGCCGGTGATTTTTTACGAGAATTCCGTGATGACACTTATGTCCTTCTAACCTAGTAATTTGCCACACATTAATACTACTATTAAAAGTACCACGAATATAAAATGGACACCCGTCTTTAGCGTGTACACAAATGCGTGTAATATATTTATTTGTTGTCCTTTCCGATTTACAATCCTTGTGGTTTTTAAGGTGCCACCTACTCACATCCAACAAAAGAGCACGCCTAGAAGCGTACCGCTCACCCAACATGAGATTAACTCCTTTCACCATGAAAGATGGTTGACTCTTTTCCCAATCATGACACTCGACTCCTTCACTCATATCAAGAGGACCAAAATTGTAATTAGTTGGATTAGAGCAATCATCATCGTCATCGCCGTCTTCACCACTAACTTCACCCTCATCACTATATCCATGATAACCCTCTTCATCGGATGCCTCCGAATCGGTTTCACTTTCACTACCATGTTCACTATCAAAATCACGAATTGTCTCGCGAATCGGCTCAAGAGGTGTGGATGTATTACCACGCTCGTAAATTTTTTTTCCCTTTCTCGCGCGAATTGGACGCTTGTGTTTTCCGAATTTCTTTAACCACGGCATAAATCTCGATAGCTTGCTATTGTCCGTTCCTCGCCCCACCAATCATCGCATTGATTGTCTCATCCCCAACATCTATCGCATGATACCGTGGAGGGTTTGCCGAAACCGGAAAACGCCATTTCACATCGAAAATCACTTCATTTTCGTTCCACTTGCAATTTGAACACACGGCTTGTTTTAACCCAAGTAGCCCAATATCTCATCCGGTCATAAAAGCTTTACAATCTCCCCCGTTATATTCAACAACACCGTTACCGCTTTGAACAATATCTCCCCGATAAAAACATAACCACGTAACATTCATTTTTTCCTAAAACCCAATAAAACACACAACCAAATCAATACTAAATCAAACACAATAAATAAAACCTATTTTAAACTAATCAACTCTAAATCAAACACAATATATAAAACCTAGTTTAAACTAATCAATTTAAACCACAAAATCCTACAATTATTATTATAACAAAAAAACCATACTTTTCTTACTTAAATATATATGATATAATACAAAATGGATAGAGTAATTACCTTTAAGGTGAGATATCCAAGAATTTGATGAAATAGTTGTAGATTTTAGGATGAATTTGGGTGTAGAAGGGAGAAATGGGGAGAGGGGAATAAATTTTCGGATTAGGGTTAGAGAATTTGGGGAAGAAGCTATATTCAACAAGGGACGGTTTCCCGTTGACCGCCCCTATTTTTTTAAACTTGAACTAGGGGCGTGAAACTCCCTACCGCCCTCCTGGCGGAAAATTAATTACTTAATTACGTGTTTTTTTTATTTTGAACTAGGGGCGGTATGCTCCATACCGCCCTCCTTATAATTAAAATATTAGCTATGGGCGGCACCCAGTTAACCGCCCCTATTAGAGGGGCGGAAAACGGGAAACCGCCCAGGTGCTAGTCCTGTAAATCTTTTCTATTGCGTGATAAAATGCTAATTACTTAAAAAAAAGGCTAAAATAAAAAAAAACTCATAGTGGGAGGCGAGTTAGAAAGTAAACGCGTTAACGAGAAGGGGGGGGGGGGTGGGGGGGGGTGGTCAACCCAATCACTTGGCAAAAAACCTAGAATCTTTTTCCTTGCAACTAAACGTATAAATTTTAAGGTAAAGGAGCTTGTGTCTCGCATTAGAGGGAACTTTGGGTTGATTCAGCATGTCAATACCCACTTTGTTGTCACTCAACACTTGAATGTGTTCAAACCAGAAATTAATTGCCGAAAATAGTCCATTGTGCACCCCCTATGAACTTTGCTTCCTCTGCATTGTTACACAAAAAATTTCGAGCATGACTATGTATAAGATTTCTATTTTTATCTTGTAATATACAAACAGAAGATGAGTTAAAGTCAAATTTAAAAGAAGCATCTGAGAAATTTAGTAAAGTATTATCCTTGAGATTATCATTCCATTTACTAGTTGTGTTTTTATCTTTCTCAGAGATACCTTTAAATCCATCTCCCAATTTTTTGTTATGCTTTTCTTTTATTTCTTGCTTTGTATTTTTTTTTCTAACTCAGCCTTTTCATTTTCATTTAAACTTAAACTTCCATTTAAATTTTTTGCCACAAAATTTCTTTTGTTATATTCAGAGAATTCAATATAGGCTAAAATAACTTGTTGTAATACTTGCTTTGGAAAATAGACTTTTCCTTTAAATTAGGACTTATTTCTTGCTTGTCAAATGTACAATATTATAAAAGGGGCAAGAGAACTTATACTCCTACCTACTATATCTTTACACCCTTGCAAGGTTTTAAGATTAAGAAACCGGTTCTCAAAACTTGAAGTACAACATGATGTAGTAAGCAGTTGTAAAGAAGAAATAAACCATAGGTCACAGTATAATAATTATAAGTATCAAATAATCACGTTTTGAAATTTGGTACTATCTAATACTATACTTATATCCAAATATCTTACTAAAATCCACAAATATAATCATCATCGCATTATAAATATTTTGTAGAGATGCATATTTAGTTTTCTATGATGATTTTTTTGAAGACACTAGCGAGGAAAACTTGCGTGCAAGATCCTATAAGAAAGCTAAATTAGATTCATGTTATGACGAAATATTGAATTCATTGATAAAAGAAAAAATCATTAGAAAGAATACATATTCCACAAGAAATCTAATTTTTAAACACCTTTTAGTTAACACAACCCTGCGTGTTTAGAAGAGAAAAAGTCTTTTAACTTATAAAACTCTGATCCCAAAATTTTTTTGGATTTAGAGTTTATTTAGGATTTTTTTAGATTTTTACCTATATATGAAATATATATATATAAATATTTTTTTGTAATATAACTATATATAACAATATTTTAAAAAATATATAAACAATATTTAGGAAAAAAATTTCTGAAAAATAATTGGAAAAAAGCAGAAAAAATTGAAAATTGATTTCGAATCGAGAATTGGAATTTCCAAAATTTTAAAATGTAATTCCAATCTCAATCCAAAAAAAATCATAAAAACCGGAAATCGGAAATTCAGAATTCAGAATATAAAAACCAATTCCATCCCGAGATGCAATCCAATCCTAAATCTACCCTTGTGAGACTACGTTTCTACCATCATCTCAACATATTAAATAATACTCCATTTGTTCCTTAAAACATGTCAACCAAAGAAAAGAAAGGTTTAATTTTATAAAAAAATCACTTTGAATATCAAGCATTTTTTCATAGCCTTTTCTAATATTAATTAATTATATTAAAATATTATAAATTCGATTTTCAATAAAAATTTAAAATATTAAGATAATTTATAAATAGTATTTTAATACTACAGAGTTTAAATCTTATATTTGTATTATGTGTAAAAAATTAAGAAGATATTTGTTTGCACTTAATTAGATTCTAATCTGGTTTATTAAGACACAAAATCAATAATTTAGATCGAAATACCTCTTAACTGGTCTATTTCATTAAGATTTCAAATTAAGTCTGATTCTTTAAGACCATGCCTCTTAACAGAGACATCGTTTGATTTTTTGAAGTGATAAGTACTTAATGCTGAATAACAGCTTAATATAACTTATTATATTATGAGACATCGTCTGAATGAATCAGACTTGGTTTAAAATCTTAATAAAACAAACCAGTTAAGAGACATTCAGATCTAAATTCATAAGGAAAAACAAACAGTCTTATTGATCTAGTGACTTAATGAACCAGATTAAGAACTCATTAAGTGCAAACAAATACCCCGTAAGTTATATTTAGATGTTATTCAATATTTAATACTTATCACTTAAAAAAATCAAACGATACCTAAGTGTATATGTTTTGGAATGACATGAGGACAATATTAAAAAGAATTCTTCCATCTAATATTTGATGGTCTATATTATTACATGTTATGATATCAATTTATATTTTAAACTTATATAAACTAATTATAATAGAGATAATTCTCAATTAATTACACTTCCTCACTTTTCATTTTCAAAAAAAAGGAAGGAGGAAATTACTTCCTAATTACTCACAAATTTTCAACTTAATTCTCAATTGAACACATTGTCATATTTACCTTCCAATGTTACCCTTATATGATTTTTTATATTTTTTTATTGTTTTTATTTTATTATTTAATATTTATTTTTTAATATTTTTTTCAGATTTTTTTTTTTCGAATTTTTTTTAATTTTTTTTTCCGGAAATTTTTTTAAAATTTTTTTTTTAGAAAATTTTCACGGTTTTTTTTAATAATCGAAATTTCAGGTTATGTGTTGCTGTAACACACAAATATAGAACTGTGTGTTGCTGTAACACACAAATATAGATTTATGTGATTCTGTAACACACAAAGTCATAAAATCGATCTAAATGATTCTCTTCTTTAACAATATTGTTTTTTTATATTTATTAATCGCATATACCTTATTTTTATTCGTTTTTAACTATCTTGATATATTATATTTTTGTCCAACTCTTTTTTGTTATTTTGTGTTTATGTTTTAGGGTTTTGTGTTATTCCAATTCTGTGTATTCCTGGAACACACAAATCTCAGAATTGTGTATTCTTAGAACGCACAAATAAAAGATTTGTGTATTCATGGAACACACAAATCTCAATTTTGTGTATTCATAAAACACATAAAAATTGAATTTATGTATTACTAGAATACACAAAACTTGGTTTTGTTTGTTCAATTCTGTATATTCTTGGAACACACAGTTCTCTGATTTGTGTGTTCCTGGAACACACAAGTCTCAGATTTGTGCGTTCCTGGAACACACAAGTCTCTGATATGTGTGTCCTTGGAACACACAAGTCTCTGATTTGTGCGTTCTTGGAACACACAAGTCTTGATTTGTGCCTGGAACAGACAAGTCTCTGATTTGTGCGTTCCTGGAACACATAAGTCTCTGATTTGTGCGTTCCTCGAACACACAAGTCTCTTATTTGTGCGTTCTTGGAACACACAAGTCTCTGATTTGTGCCTGGACCACACAAGTCTCTGATTTGTGCCTGGAACACACAAGTCTCTGATTTGTGCGTTCCTGGAACACACAAGTCTCAGGGTTGTGCGTTCCTGGAACACAGAAGTCTCTGATTTGTGTATTGATGGAACACATATAAATCAAATTCACAAAACTTGATTTTGTTTGTTCCAATTTTGTGTATTCCTGAACACACAATTCGCAAAATTGTGTACAAATCTCAGAATTGTGTGTTCATGGAACACAAAAAAAAAACCGGAACAAAAAATCCGATAAAAAACATTTTAAATTTTTTTTTGAAAAAACAAAATCCGAAAAAAAAATAAAAAAAACTTCCCAAAAAAAATTTCAGGAAAATTTTTTTTTTAAAAAAAAATTGCGAAAAAAAAAATAAAAAAAAAATCCGATAAAAAATAATTCAAAATAATCCGTAAAAAAAAATTCCAAAAAAATTTTAAAAAACAAATTTCGAAAAAAAAAAAAAAATTATATAAATAAATAAATAATATTATAACTAAAGTAATTAATTAATTGTCTATGGGTATTTTTGTAATCTTTTATTTTTTTGTGCTTAAGTAGGAATTAAGTTGAAGTTGTAATTAATTGAGAATTTTTACACTCTCCGTGTAATTAATTGGGCATTGCCCCATTATAATAACCATTTAACCAATCTATTGACACATTGTCTTGATAAAATAATTTTTTATTATGATATAATTACTGAATTATCTAATATCAGAAAGAAGTTTTACCCACAATTTAATTATCTTTTCAAAACAAAAAATAACAAAAACTACGAAAACAGATAAAATAGAAAATAAAAATACATTATAGTTCGACAACGCAGTATTGAAGAAATCACTGCAGAAGATGCAGCAGAATGGAGGAAAATTAGTGGAGTTCAACAGCGCTGGATTATGGCTGGTAGGGAGCTGGAAATTCACCGCCAGCTTTGTTATGTAAATGGTCCCCGCTGCTCGGCGAAGAAAGCTGTACAGGAGTGGATACTTGGACACTTGACAGAAAAGTGCAGATACAAAGGGGTCGAAGGGATAATAATTTTTGCAGCAACCATATGGGTCTTATGGACTAGGAGAAATAAAGCCCTGTTTGAGCCTAGTTCAACGAATCTGCAGCCTGAAGGATTAAAAGCAGAAGTGCTAAGAAACGCAACAGATTTTGTGATGGCGTAGGGGAGAGAGGCTGAGGGAGGTCGAATAGTTTCAGCGAGGAGTTCGGTAATTAAATGGTTGAAGCCGATAAGAAGAAATAAGCTGAATGAAGATGGTAGCTTCACTGCGATAAATCATAAGGTCGGGATAGGTGGAATATTGAGGGATGAAGAAGGTACATTTCAGGATTTACGGGTCCACGTACGGGCGAATCGTCTGGTTTTTCCGAGGTACTTGCGTTACATTTTGGTTTAAGATGGATTATAAGCAAGGGTATTGAAGAGATAGATATAGAAATTGACTCGAGAGAACTCTATGCGCTAGTGAAGGGTGGTAGGAGTTTAAAGAGTTGGAACTGTTAAATGGGTCGGGAATGTGTAGAAATAATACGAGCACATCCAGGATTCGTTCTACTTTGTACTTATCGAGAGGCAAGTTCTTGTGCGGATATTTCGACGGAAAAAGGAGCAGAAATAAATGGAGGTATAAGAGCGTTGATGGATCCACCTTACTACTTATGGAATTTGATAACGAAAGATAAGAGTGGGTGTGTGTATCTTAGGACAATAATAGATTCCCCTAGTAGGTTTTGTTAGTTGATTATTTAACTAACGGCTTTTCTTTAAGAAAGCCTCTTATGCAAAAAAAAAAAAACATTATAGTTGATAGTAATTTATTTATAATTATAAAATTTTAAATATAATAAGTCCCCAATTTATATAATCTTTTAGTGAAATTTTGTAACAGACATCAAACACAAATAATAAAAGTGGATTACAAAACAGTAATTAGATCAACAGAATAAGCCCTCCATTTTCTCCTTCATGCCTTCAAGAGATGTGTTAAGGAAATCAGAATAAGCTTCATAAGTGGATCCACCTACCCCAGCAGTTGTAATTGACATTGTAAATGTGCACGAATTACTATCAACAGATAATATTTGCATAGTTGCAAAATAACTTGTAAATCCCATATTGTTATGCAGTATTGAAATGCTTAGAGAATAATCAGTTATATTTAGTCTCACCAACTCCTCACTGAACCAAAGTATAGTCTTCATATTTGCATTGGAGGGTGAAGGTGCCTTCGTAGCAACCTAACGAATTTGTCCAACTGATGGTGATGGTAACGTGGTATTAACGCAGATAGATACTTCGGCATGAACTATTTTAAAAACGTTGCAGTAGTCGGCCATGAAAGGCCATAATTTATCTGATGAAGGACCCTTTATTGTTGCATTTAAATTGTATTTCCATTCAGTAGCCATTATAATTTGTCCAAAAAGAAGTAAGTAAGAAAAAAATATTATTAGAGAATGAAAAGGAAATGATTTTGTATGATTCGGCATGAACTAGTTTCTCCGTTTCTTTTAAATTTTTCCTTTTTGGATGATTTTGTATGAAACATTAGATCAAGATCCACTTATTATATAGAGCATTATATACATTTCTTAGGTAAAAATATCATTTTTTTTCATGAGGTTTGAGATATTCCTCATAATTTTCCATATAATTTAATACTACCTAGAATTCTTAACATTAATTAATGTCAAAGATTTTCTTAAAAAATTAAAAGAGATTTTAACATTCTCAACTATTAAAATAGAATATCATGAATATTATTGACCTAAAAAAAAGAAATGACAGTCACGAAGAGTTAAAATGCTCTCACCTAGCTCTAGTTAGTTATTTGAACTTTCTCCCTCATAAAACAATCTCCCCCCCACCACCCAAAATTCTACCCCGACCACCATCACTCATCACCTTCTATCCCTTGTTCCTTCTTTTTCTTATATTTTCTTACTTTTTGTTTGTATGAGGTTGAGATTCTAATAGTATCTAGACGAGATAAGGTTAGACATATCACTAAAGAAATATTCAATCCAAACGATTCGAATACAATGTTTTTCAGATATGTAAGCTCACCGGCAATTTCTCCTTTATGTTTCAAACGATGACTCAACAACCTCTAATATGGAGTTTCTAGAGTTGAGTAATGTAAGTAAAAATGAAAGTCACCGGTTTTCAAAACAGAAGAAATGAAATTCCAGAAAGATACTTCAATTAAAGTAAACTAACTATTACAGAATCGGAAGTACAATTAAAAAAGAAACACCTACACGGAAAAAAAGACCTGTTACAGGGGTCTTGAGAATTTTGCAGCTACAAGAAATCCATAAAAAAGACCTGTTACAGGGGTCTTGAGCGAAAAAAGTATAAAAATAAATAATGAGGCGGATGGTTTGAGCGTGAATATGGCGAGAATGGGGTGCAATAATGGGACTAACTTGGTGATTGAATAAATGAGTGGTCAGTAGGGGATTTGTAAGGAGGTGGAATTTTCTAGAGCTAGTACTAATGCAGCTCGTGCAAATAAACACATCAGCTCGGCTAAGGGGGGTTTGGAAGGTACATGCCTTGTGAATAATGACACAGGGACCAATAGTGCAATCAATGAAAGTGAGGATTTTTTGGGTAAGCAATGGGTAATAAAATCATGTGGGGCAGTGGGCATAGCATGCGATAGAGTTGGTTTTGGTAAACAACAGACATCGAAGGTCGATATGAGCGAAAGTCTATTTGAAGATGGAGGTGCTCCTGATGGATTATATGTGGAATATTAGTGGTGTGCTAGTTAATATCGATGTTCTGTAATTACCGGTGTTGGACATAAGTTCAAACTCCGGTCTTGATGGGTTGCTTTTTAACTTGTGATGGTGTAACAAGGAAAAACAAAGGGTTATACACATTGCACATGAAATATTCAATTTTCTGTTTCTGATGGGTTACGTGTAGAATATTAATGGTGTGATAGTTAATATCAGTGGTTTGTAATTACTGATGCAATTTTATTTGTAATTACTACGCAAATATTAAAGATATACATTCATTGAATTCTATTCGTTTTATTCGTTTTCTTTTGTACTTTAATTTAATGTTTTGACAATTTTTTCTTTTTTGTTTTGATATTAATTGATTGGTTGCATATAATTAGGAAATTAGTTTTGATAAGTCAAAAGATATTAATGGAGCAAAAGGGCAATCCAGACTTTTTGAGTGGAGTGGATCTGATGGGCAATTGACAATAAGTTGTGGACTCTGTCAATCAATCACCCTTTTTTTAAATAAAATAAAATTGCCTAATTGCCTCTATGTATAAGTATAATTTTAATACGAATAAGATTTCAGACTATCAAACCCACTATTTTATTTTTGTATTCTACATACAGTCAATGGAAATTAATTAAAAACCAATTCAATCAAATATGTTAATCCCAAATTCAATTAAAACAAAAAAGATAATCAATTGTTCATATAATTACAATAATAAAAGAGAAATTGTGCATAATGTACTTTGTAATGAATAGTTTAGAAATAAATTATAGACAAAAAAAATTTAATAATAATTTATCCAAAGCATAGAGATGGAGAATTGAAAAATTGATGTGGTGAAACTCCAACTCTTGATTTTTCTTTCTCTAGATCCTTTTGTTTAATTTTATGATAAATTGTGGATGAATACTAAGCTATGGCGGCCAAGGGATGATTTTCTAATCTTAGGAGCTGATATTATATAGGTAAAAATCATTCTAGGGTTTCCATGGGCTAGGTTTTAGAATTCTAATCCAACTCAAACTCGTTTTCATAATAAAGTAGACTGGTTGGCCCATAGAGTGTGTAAAAATCACAACTCCTTTGTTACAACTCCAAATTGCTTGATCTTGGTATCCACACGACCGCAGTTCAAAGACTTTCTGGATATGAAAGGGGTCCCACAAATTCCTTGTCTATTTTATGCAGCATTAAAAACTCTACACGTCTCCAAAACTGGACAACAACTGTTGATACCTTTTACACTTTCCTAAAACAACTTTCTTTCCTTTTAACTCTTGATTTTGTCTTAGATATTCCTTACACAACATCTTCTCCAAGTCTTGGCATATAATATCATCTTTGTAACTAAGAGCTTCACATTTAACACACAAATTACGCACAAATAGCGCAAAAAGTTGACAAATCTCCAAAATAAGGCAAGAAACAAAGAATATATAAAATAATAGTGAAAACTCCATCAATTAAGCACCTAATGCACCTAAAAATATGTCTCACAGTGATATTTAGTTATCACAAAAAGGGAGACATCAAGAACCCCAACTCAAAATTTGTCTTCCCGACAAATAAAAATAAGAACACTAGGGAAAGTCTCTAAAATATTAGCGAAGAAAAATAAGCAAGAGAAAAGGAGAGTGTAAAGAATATTTATAAAGCAACTACTAGCGAGTATCATGTAATAATATTTACAAAGTAAATCATATATACACTTATCATACAAACAATCAACACAATTTAATTTTAAGATCAGATTAGCTTTGCAATGCACAAAGGATATATCTTTCACGCAGTTTGATATGGAGGCTATAGAGTGTTTATCGATCCTAACAAAGTCTCCAATGATCCGTCTAACTACTCTCTATTGGTTCAATCGCTTCTAGATCACATATTTAAGAATCATTCTTTATGGTTGTAATGTTAGGCTTAGGGACGGTATGATCGTATATTTGGATGTTGTAGAGTGAGTTTTTTGCTCTCTCCTCACTAGCCATCAATGAGTCTCTATATTGCTTGAGTTATCTCATAAATGTTTTCACTCAACCCAAGATTTAATGCACTTAATATGTATCCCCAATAACCCAATATAAAGCATCAAGACGATCACATAAAAATTCTACTTTGCTGGTCCAATTCATATAATATTTTTCATACTTTGTTCTTTTCAAGTTAGCTATGACTTTCTTTTTTATGTGAGATATCGTGATACTGCCTTTGTCATCATATTTCTTTTCTTTTTATGACTCTTTTCTTTTTATAACTTTTTTCTTTTACTTTTACCCCGGTAAAGGGTTACAATATAAAAGAGTGATTCATCATCAAAATCACAATTACATAGCTTCAAAAACCCGCCCAAGTGTTTCCCATAATCATATCCCACTACCCCAAACTCAAGCTCTTGAGACGACTGTCTTAGCATCACGATTTTAGTGCGGGTCATATGAAAAAGTCCTATAATATAAGGGGTATGGCTTGTAACATGGATAATAAAAGGATTTAGAAAGGCTAGAAGGGGTTGAGACGGATAATAATTAATTAAATTTGGACATCAAGGTAAAAGGTAACAAGGGTATTATCAAAGAACCGCCTTAATCACTTTCTAAGCTATGAAATTTTGTTACTTTCTCACCTCTAGCACGTTCATTAAATGGGTTTATCAACTAGCTCGTATCTTGCGGTCTATACACCCTTCAAGTCGCCCTAAGATCAGCTTACTTCTATCGCATTGTTTACTAATCGTTGCTTTACTTTTAAGGTGTGTTTTCATGTTCATATTTCAAAGCATACAATATAACTAGTTTATAAACAAATTACTTACTATCATTAATTCACTAAATCTTATGATTTTAGGCCATTATACACAATCCACATCTTATTCCATCTCTAGAAAATTTTAATTTTACCTAGAAAGAAGTAAATTACATATAATGGAGATGAGGGACAACGAATCCCGACACCCGGACTAAAAAATGAGTCGTGTCCTCATGACTCGAAACACATTCTATAAAAAATTTAAAACTAATGCATATATTGCAAATAAACAAATTGTAGGGAAGGGAGATAACATTCTCTTCGAGGCTAGTTCCTTGCGTGATAAATACCCAAGATAAGGTGCAGTGCTTTTCTTATATATAAACGTCTTGTATCACCACATTTCCATTCACTTACCTCCTAGTGTGATGCATCCCAATCAATCGACCAACTCTAGAAATCTTTTGTGTTTACCTTTTTCTAACTTTCTTCTCAAATTTGTGTTGCAATAGCTATTAGGCCCCTTAGAAGCTTCGCTTGTTTTACTCTTGTTCTCACCCAAGAGAAAGGTTTAGAAAATTTGGAAAAAGTTTATGGAAAATTTTGGATTTTGATTCTTGATTCTAGTTGTTGTGGAATGATTTGGGTGGGTAAATATTATTTGCAGGCGTGTAAGGAAGGATTGAGATATGAAATTATGGTGATTTTGTGTTGTTTTAATGTGAGGTGAGGTTTGGTGAAGTTTTAATGGAGTTTGGGTGCTTAGAGAAGAAGAAGGCTTAAGGTGTGTGAGTTGTAATGTGAAAATCCCTCCTTTATCTTGAAATGTCACGACCCGCATCGGTGTGCCGCCTGTAGGGCCGGTATACCGGTCTTTCTTTTCCTTAATTGACCGTGACACAGATTGTTAACATGGTTCGACGGGTCGGTTTTCCGCCTTTAGGGACGACATGCTACTCGAGCTCTCGTACAGTTTCTGACCTCAAAGCATGGCCTATACCGTCACAACCCTTCGTTGACACACTGGTATGTCGGTTTCATATTTGCAACTTTCTAACTTGAAACTGTCATGACCCTTTGTCGAGAATGACGAAACGGTATGGACTCGAAGAGCCTCTTAGAGGGCTGGTATACCAGTCCTCGTATTTAACTTTCTGACTTTGAATGTGGCGTGAGCAATCATGACCCATTGGGAAGTGCCGGCATGTTGCCAATAGGGCCGGCAAGCCGCTCTGCTGTTGTGACTTTGGGTTTTTGCGATCTTGTTCAAATTAAACTCATATTCTATGTTACCTACACATCAAAAACACTTTTACCTTCCTCATTACTATAATATTGATTAAAAACAACTAATCTAACCAAAAATTAAAACATAAAAGCATTAAAATATTGTAGGTTGTCTCTCGGTAAGCATTCTTGTTTAACGTCGTTTAAAGTTTGATGTGTTACCTCGATTATTCCTTGAGTATGTAGCCTCCCTAGAAATGGGTGAGGATATGAATGTCTACTATACAAAGCTTTTGACCTTTTGTGGGTCGTATCTCTAGCAATTTTTCTGTCACCACTCGAGTAATGATGAATGGTCCCATCCACACATTCTTGAACCCCTGTGGCCTATTCTCTTGTTTAAAGGCCTTCCAAAGCAACCTCGTTTTCAACCCCAAACTCATATTTTTCTCTCTTCTTTACAATTTCATGGTCGTGGTCCTTTTCTTTAACGTGTGGGTCACTATCGGAATAATGGGGAACTCAAGTGACTCCTCCTCAAGCTTCTTGTCCAAAACATGGATTCTTTCATATTGGAAAAATTACTTCACAACTTAGAAAAATACTGACAGTTAATTGGGAAGGAATTTGAGCATGCCTTTTGGCAGAAGGTATCCCTTGGATTCTAGTTTGTGTGATAATAAACGGCGCGTAATTCCAAGTTAAAATGAAGAAATTATGAAACTTTAGCCAAGATTATTTGAGCAGTCCAGATTTACTAAAGAAGTCCACAAGTCACCTTTGACCTATTTTGTGGGCCAGCAGTAAGACTTACGAATTTCCTAGCATATATTAGTAGATTTCCAACTTTTTATACATACTTTGCTTAGGGATCAAAAATTTTATCTAACTGCATAAATATAAAAACCCAAAACCATAACCATTTATTTTTTCAAAAACCACAGTCTAACGATATTGACCATCGGTATTGTAGTTTTTAACCGTTAGGTTTTGGGTTTTAAATAATTTGGTTTAACCATAACCACACATATAAGAAAACTCTTCAAAGTATATACAAAATTGTGTTGGTCTTTGATTAAATTGGATAATTGTTATTCAATTGGTTAAATCATTTATTTAGATTTTGGTTTTAGGATTTGAATATTTTTTTTCACTAGAATATTATAAAATATGAAAATATATATGGTACTAAACATTTTTTGGTTATTCATATTTAATTTTATCCAAAATTATAACCTAACGATTTTAACCATCAGTTACACTTTTAAAACCATAACCTAATTGTTTTAACCTCGGTTATATAATTGGTTTTCAATTGGTTGGGTTACCATAAATTGTTTTTAACCATAACCATTTCCCTACTCATCGTTACTTATTATTAAGTTTTGGAGCGAGAGAGAAGCATGGAGAGCCATGAAAACAATACAATTACTTCTAATTTGTAATTCTTCTTCCCTTAGACTCCTAATTATGTCTTTACTATTATTTATTTTATTTCAAGCATGAGCTAAACTTTTAATTATTTTGGGATGTGTTATTTATGAACTGTATTAAAAATTGTATTGATTATTTATGATTATTGGAATTTTCAAGGTTTAAATAAATTGGGTATTGTTCCACTGATTATTATTTTGCTTCTGGTGTCGCCTAGGGTGTGATAAAATTAATACAAAATAAGACCAAGAAATTACGCACTCTCACCCTAGACAGGCACAGTACTGCAAGTATTACAGGACGTATGCAAGTTTTAATGATAAATAGAGTTCGTTCTCAGGGACTTAAGTGTGTTAATCGCGTGAGTATAAATATCGAGTAAAAGTAAATAATTAGAAGACTGAAAAGTAAAGGGAATAGATTTCGAGCTTATGAATTAAAACTAAGAAAATAAAGACAATAAAGTAAAGTACGAAGAATATGAGATGAGAAGTATAGCTTAGGTTTTGCTAGTATGCACTAATCCTTCTAATTCTATCTATGAATTTAGTTAATAAGGGAGAGTATTAGCTCTTGGTATACTTAGTCAGGATTCTAAATTCCACTACCTTAGACCTTGAGAGCGACTAAGGGGGCTACGGCACAACCAGGAAGTGTTTCTTAGGGTTATCAAACGCCACCAAGGTCCTAAGCAAATACTGCAATCCTGGTGATATGGTGATTAAAACAAACCCTAATGACTATCTAGTTAGAATCATGTTTTGTCATAACTAATATCGACACTAGACGTTATGTGGTGGTTCAATAGTTAAACACCCTGTCAAGGAGACCATCTAACTACTATTAAAACAATCCTAAAGTGATCAGTTCTAGGAAAGACATTAAATCAAAACACATAAACAAATATAAAGTAAGTAGCGAATATCAAATTAAAACATATAATTCCCATAGAAACTTAGATAGAAGAATAAAATTCATAGATTATACATTATGCAAAACCCAAGATATGGGGAGTTTAGTTCATACCTGAAGGAAATAAACTAAAAGAAATTACAAAAGACATCATCTTGCTCTCTACAATAAACTGGAAGAATAAAACCTTAAGAACTAATTACTATGAGGCAAGGATGATTTACAAGTGATATAAGGGTGTATTTATAGGTGTTTAGAAGACCTAATTCGTTTTCTTGAGGAAGAGGTAAGGTAATGGACTTCTAGCCCAACTCAAATTCGTATGGAAATAAAGATAAACACTGCTGCACCGTTTTGAGCATATCTTCTTCGTTATTGGTCGGTTTGAGCTCCATAAGATACCAAAAGAATCGCAACAGAATTATCTTGACCCGTTAGAAGGAAATTACCAAAATCGGCCTATTTATTAGGTAAAAACGCATATCTTTGGACGTGTATGCAGAATCCCAGATTTAGGCAGCTTTTCCTTTTCCATCTTTTTAGCAATTGTTTCCTTATCTCCAATTACCATGCAAATCTCTTTCCATAAGTTGTTGTCTTTGACTTGGACTCTAATTAATCTCCATAATTATCTTTAAAGCTACACACTAAATAAACAATTAAACCCAATATGCTCTAAAAATAATAATTCTACAAATCAAGACTCAAAATAGGAAAGTGCACTAAAACTCAAGAAAATCGACATTATTGACTTCTAAATCACTTAAAATGATGTCTCATCCTAGCATTAATCTATCACAAATGAGGAGACATCAAGACCCCCAACTCAAAGTTGTATCGTCCCGATACAATAAAGATAAAAACATAGGGAAGTCTAGAAATACACACTTATAAAATTCTTAACACAATGGGAAAAAGCATATCAGAATATATAGAATAAACCTAAAGCACATAACTCAGAAAATTTCATGCAATAATATTCATAAACTACATACATGTACACTTCTCATATTCACAGTCAACACGGCTTGAATTCAATATCAGATTAGTTTCGCAATGTAAGAAGGATTGGGACTTTACTCAGTTCCCCAAGAGAGCTATAGATTGTTCATCGATTTTCACTAGTATCCAAGGATCCACTCAACTAATCTCTAATGGCTCAATCACTTCTCAATTACATAGCAAAGAATCAAAAGGTCTTTAAGGTTGTAATGTAGGCTTAGGGACGGGTATGATCATATATTTGGATAATTTGGAGTGAGCTTTTGGCTCTCTCCTCACTAGCCATCAACGAATCGCCCTAGAGCTTGAGTTACTCTCATAAAACGTTTCTCACTCAACCCAATGAATTCCTTGATGCACAATTTAGCATCCCCAATAACCCAATTAAAGCTTTAGATGTTCACATAAAAATCCACTTTGCCGGTCCGAATATATATATTTTTCTTTTCTTTTAAAATCAATTTCTTTTATAGTTGAGATATCACGCTATTTTCTCATATATATATTTTTTCTTTTACTTGCCCTTGTTGGCAACATTAGCTCGTAGCTTCTTTTTCATTCACTATTACCCCGGCAAAGGGTTACAATACAAATCTGTGAAACATCATCAATATAAATCACAAAGCACAATTAATAAGCTCAAAAATCCTAACCTACTAACAATTTCCATAATGGTGGACCCACCACCCCAAACTCAAGCTCTAAAACAATTGTCTATGCATCGCGATTCGAGTGCGGGTCATATGGAAAAGTCCTAAAATCTAAAGGGATATGGCTTATAACTTGTTTCAATAAAAAGCTTTAGAAAGGCTAGAAGGGGCTGAGAAGGATATAGCATATAAAACAAAAATCACAAGGTGAGAAGGTATACAAAGGCTTCAAGGGCTTCAAATATGAAAGAACCGCCTTAATCACTTTCTACACTATGTAATTTTGTTATTTTCTTACCTTTAGCTCTTTCATCAAATGGGTTTTCAACTAGCTTGGATCTCACGGCCTACACACTTTTCAAGGTTCCCTGAGATCGAACATACTTTCTATCGCATTGCTCACTAATCTTTTCTTTACTATCAACGTGTGTTTTCCTGCAAATACTCAAAGCATACAAATACATAGCTCATAAACATATTACTTACTATCATCAATCTACTGAGCTTATTCTTTCAAGTTATTAAACATACTCTACATCTAATTCCCATGTATCAAAAAATTTAATTTCACCCAAAAAACAGAAAAATGGAGATGAGAGACAACGAATCCCCACATCCCCAACTCAAAAATGAGCCGTGTCCCCACGACTCGAAAAAGACTCGAAAAATAGAAATTAAAATTAGTAGATAGACATATTTACAGAAATGGTAAGGAAGAAAGATAACATACTCTCGAGGCTATTGCCTCGCATCATTGACATCCAAGGTTGGAATTGCTGGACCTTTCGTTAATTGCTCAAGGAGTTTCATGATGTGCACTTGATTAGCGTTGATTTGTGCCACATCATTGACTAAGGAAGTTTGAGCTGCTTCAAAATTCGTTAAACGCTCCCCCATCTTCTCTTGCCAATTTTCCTCCTTTTCTTCTTTCGAGACTTGCGTAGAACCCGCTCTCCGAAAGATATCCTTGATCCAAGCATTATCAATATAACTCGTCTTAAACTCGAGTTTCTCTTCTTCACCCAATGTAACATTCGCTTTTCGCACAAGACACGTGATCATAGTTGGAAATTTAATATTATAAACCGATTTAGGAGAGACAAAAAATCGTATCACCTCCTCATAGATCAACTGTGCCACATCAACTTCTTCTCCTCTTAAAATACAATCCAACAGTAGAGCGTACTTCATAGTCACATCCAAAGTTCGTGTGTTCCCAAAGATATTAGGGACAAGGAAATTGTGCCAAATTCGCGCATCCGCTTGAAGATATTTGTAAGGCCAAGGTGCCTTCAATTCTCCCTTATGTGATTTCACTTTCTCTGTGTCTAATACATGCTCAAAAAGTAATTCCTCATCAAAGATTTTTCGCTTAGCAACTGATTCTTCAAATTTGCAAAAACCTTTCAATTTCTTAAACTTGAAGTGGTTTCTAATCTCCTCAACTGTGAAAGGAACTAGCTTTCCTCTAATCGGAACACAACCTTTACTATCTCGGCTAAAGAGGCCTAAATAGAATTCCAAAACTAATTCATGACATAATTCAGAACGTCTTACCATGAACGTAGACCAACCCAATTTCTCACCAAGCTCTAAGAATCTTTTGTATTCTCCATCTCTAATTTCTTCCTTGAATACTTTCTCATAAGCAAAAGGTAGTTCTTTTAACTGTTTCTCTGCAGAAGTCTTCAGGGCCCTTGAAGTATCCTCTTTCTCTTTGGGTGCAGGATATTGTTGAGGTTGTGTTTTCTCCTTTGCATAAGAGTAAATCTTTTTACCATTACGATCAAACAAAGGTATCCCACTCTTCTCAACTTTCTCTTTACCCTTTGATTTAGAACTAGCACCTTTGTCAATTGATTTCATCTTGTTTAAATCCAAACCCTTGTTGCTCTTCACCTCCCTCTTGTTAGCTAAAATTGTTGTTCTATTAGTCATCCTCAATCAACCCCCTACTCAAAGCTTTAGCAACCCTTGAAATTTAAACTTGTGAATTAATGGTTGAACAAGCTTGAATTGGCCTAGGATAGGTGAATTGATGACGGATCTCTATGTGGGTGAGGTGGATTTGTAATGGGTTGGCTTGGATTTTAGAAATTGTAGGATGAATTTTGAAAATTTGGCTCTTTGATTCTTCAATTTGAATGAATTTGGTGAAGATTGGGTGCTTGATTCTCTCTTGTAATGATGTGGAGAGAAGGTTTGATGTGTTATTCTTGATGATTGGGTAGTGTTTTGGTGATTGATGAAGGTTTTGATGAGCTTCAATGGAGTTAGGAGAGTTCTGGAGAGAAGAAAGAGGTTTAAGGTTTAATAAATTCGGAATAATGAGCATTAGATCTTCATATAACCTTGAAACCCTTTATTTTCTCTATCTGGCGGCTCGTGTGGACTACCCCTGCGGACCATGGGGTGTACCGCGACATCTGATGGTTGAAATTTTTTTTGCTCACTGGTTAACACCCGTGGGAGGACCCCGTGGCACGTGTTTCTGAGCTGCGGACCAGGGTGCGGTACACCGGAGGGTACCCCGCGCCTTCTGTAGCTTTCTCCGTCAAAATACCCGTGGACCTTACCCCGTGGTACGTGTTTGGACCTTGCGGACCATGGCACGGACCATGGGGAAGTCCGCGGGTCGATTTTTCTCGGTTTCTGGATCAAACCCGTGGCTCCACCCGTGGCACGTGTTTGGACCACGCGGACCATCCCTGCGGTATAGGGGGTACACCGTGGGGTAGTCCGCGCAGTTCATTCTTGCGCTCCACAAATTTTCGTTTTCTTCCCTAACTCGATTTCTCCAATTCCTACATACCAAAAACACTAATACCTTTCTCAAATATGCATTATCAACTAAAAACAACTAAAATAAACTTAAACTAAAAACGTAAAAGACATGAAAACATTAAAAAAACTACGGGTTGTCTCCCGTACGACACTTTTGTTTTACGTCTTTCAAAGTTAGACGTGTTACCTCTGTCAAGACTTGCGAATATAGCCTCCCCAACAACGAGTAAGGCTATGAACGTCAACTAATCTGCGCTTGACCCCAGTTTTGGGGCGAATTTCTATCACCTTGGCTGAAACAACCTTAGTGACAATGAATGGTCCCATCCACGAGTCTTTGAAACTTCGTGGCCTATTCTCGCGTTTGTGGGCTTTCCATAGAACTTCATGGCCAACCCCAAACTCAATGTTTGGCTCAGTATCCACAGGCTTTAAGTGGATCTCCTCAGGAGGGACTTTGTGATGTGAAAGGCTGTGGATGATAAGGACTGTGGCATCTAACTTCCTCGGTTTCTTACCCAAGACATAGAAGGTCTCGGATACATTCTTTGCATGAAGGGTGATGGTCCCTTCTTGGAAGTTGATCACACTCTAACTTGTGGCCATGAAAGGCCGTCCAAGTATGATTGGAACCTGCTTATCTGCATCAAATTCAAGTATAACAAAGTCAGTAGGGATGGCGATATTACCTGCTCGGACTAAGACGTCCTCCACTGTTCCCCATGTCCTTTTAACTGAGTTGTCAGCAAACTGCAACTTCACTGGAGTTTTCTCTGATTTCTGAAGTCCAAGTCTCTCGAACACGGACTTAGGCATAAGATTCACACCAGAACCCACATCGTACATAGCTTTCACTTTGAGCATACCATGTAATTGAATAGGAAGGTTGAAACTTCCCGGATCTTTAAGCTTGGTAGGTAGCTCTCTTTCACTTCTTCTCGAAACCCTCAGGTTCTCTCTTGGGATCTCTACACTCGCCTCTTTCTCAGGACTAATTTGCGTAAAAACTTTTTTTTTTTGATCATTAAATCAAACTTTATTAATAACAAATCAACTTCCAATATCTTTTACAATTTGAAACCAAGACATCTAAAGCCCAACATGGGTTACTAGAGCTAATCTCGGCCCAAATTACAAAAATCCTTACTACATACTCAAATAACCTTACAACTATTACAACTTATCATTAAAAACCAACCCATTACTTATCTATTACAAATTTTATCAAATGGACCTAACATAAAGATAAGAAAGAAACTCTTCACTAATCCAATTTATCCACCATCTCTTTAATCTTCATATTCTTGACATTCCATGCTAATAACTTCATTTTCACCATATTCTCGATTCTCTTACATAGCTGCTCATCATTTATCACCTTGCCTCCATGTTCATACTCGTTTCTCAGCCACCATAAGTTATACACATACGAAGTAATCATGTTACTCACAAAACTTATCTTTTCCTTGTTTCCTATCTTGTTCACTTCATTACAAATATCATCAAAATCTTTTGGTGCACAGTTAAAATCACACCTGCATAATATGTTCTTTAACACCCTCTTACTGAAAGAGCACTCAAAGAAATGATGAGAGTTAGATTCAACTCCAGCTTTACATAAAGAGCATAAAGGATTTATAGTATTGCCCCATTGTAACATCCTATCCTTTGTACTTAGTCTATCATTAACTGCAATCCACGTGATAAAAGCACACCTTGGAATGTTTTTCTTGCTCCATACTAGGTTGAACCAAATTACCTGATCAGTTTCTTCCTTAGAATTAATTTTAGCTAGAGTTTTTTTAAAGGAAAACTTCATCTTAATACTCTCAGTCCACACTTTAACATCTTCTCTATCATTCAATTTCACATTTTTAATAAGAGGTAAGATTTTACCTATATTTGGTGGTAGCCTCCATCTACTTCCACCATAACAATTAGAGACAGTTTTGTTGCTATTCATATCTATTTTATTCAACACAACTCCAGCTTTCTCCTGCGCACTACTCTTTTCTATCCATCTATCCCAAATAATATAAGTATCTTTTCCATTATTAACTTTATGATAGATAAATTCATAGGCAATTTTCCTAACCTTCAGAATTTTCTTCCATATCCAAGAGTGTGCTTGTTTTTCTTCAAGTGCCCAAATACAATTATTTTTTACTATGTTGCACTTTACCCATTTGCTCCACAAGTTATCTTTATGTGCATACATTCTCCAAAAGGTGAACAATAGACACACAAGGTTAAGATTCTCAATTTTCGGAATTCCTAATCCTCCTTCTTGCTTACTAGTACATACTCTATCCCAAGCTATTTTAGCTCCTTGAGCTCCATCATTGCTACCTTTCCATAAGAAACTTTTCATCAGTTGATTTAATTTGTATATAACCTGCTTAGGGAGTAAGAAAACACGGCACCAAAACATGATTTTACTGATCAGTACGCATTTAATTAGCTCTACCCTACCAGAATATGATAGCAATTTAGAAGACCAATGATTTATACTACTATAAATCTTATGCACCAATTTATTACCCTCTTCAATACTCAACTTTTTTGGCAGTAAAGGCACACCAAGATACCTTACTGGTAGACATCCCATTTTAATGTTTAATTCTTCAGAAATTTTGATTCTCAGGTCATGATCAGTACCTCCATAATAGATTTCACTTTTATTGTAATTAATATTAAGTCCAGACATCCTAGAGAACAGCTCAAGCCCTTTCCTTACTTCTCTAGCTGAATCAACATCTGCTTTTAAAAATATTAGTAAGTCATCTGCAAAGATGATATGATTTAGTTTCATCTCTTCACATTTTTTGTGATAATTAAAACTCTTTTTATTACCCAACTCATTAAATAGCCCTGTAAAAACTTCCATACACATGGCAAACAGGTAGGGTGAGAGTGGATCACCCTGCCTTAAGCCCCTCTTTCCCTTGAAAAATCCACAATTTTCACCATTTATACACACTGAATAGGATGGTGTACACACACACATCTTAATCCATCTTATGAACTTCTCAGGAAACTTAAAGGCCTTTAGTACATTCAATAAAAACCTCCAGTTGACACTGTCATATGCCTTCTGAAGGTCAAGATTGATTGTACACTTTGGAGCAGAGTTTCTCTTCTCATATCCCAAAACAATTTCTTGGGCTACTAAAATATTATCCCCAATGTACCTATTTCCCACATAAGCAGCTTGGTTCAAAGATATTATAGAGTTAATTACTTTTTTAAGCCTTTTGCAAATTACTCTGGAGATAGTCTTATAGGATATATTAGTACATGAAATTGGCCTGAACTTTCTAACACTAGAAGCATCTTTTTCTTTTGGTATAAGCACTATGACTTACTAATATTTGGGCGTTGATAGTTTCAGGTTGGTACGCCTCTACAAATGCTTTGAGAACAGTGTCATCTTTAGGATTTGTATCAGGAATAGTTGATGACACTGGTTGAACAATAGGTGGCGGTTCCACCTTCTCTTCTACTTCCTCTTCATGCACAACAGGTGCAACTTCATCTTCTTTTTCTTGTGAGGCTTCTTCCTCTTTTTCTTTAGCCAACTCAGCTGCATAATCTACTACCGATCGAATCTCCTCTTGCATCTTCCTCAGTAGCTCTATAAACTCAGCTTTCTCTTGATCGTCCACATAAACTTCAGAACAGTCAGATTCCACGGGGTTAGACTCGGTTGGTTCTTCTACAGTACTTGGAACTTCCACGGCACTAACGGCAGCATGTGGTGCTTCCTCTTTTGCTTCTTCAATTTCAAGGCAAATAGCCTTGCAAGCTTCGAATCCAACATTGTTTTCACCTCCTTCGATTGCCTTTACTTCCTGTTGTTCTACAAAGCTTGTTAAAACTTTGTTCATCTGTTCTACTTGAGTACGTATTATCTGAAGTACGGCATCGTGTCCTCTGATCTTCTCGTCTTGAGCGTTCATATTCGTGGTCAAACGGGATAGAGTTTGTTGATCCACGGATCCTTCTTGAGGGTATTGAGGCAAAGCCTTTTGATCTAATGAATCGGTATAGGCATCTTGATCAGGTTGTTGTGGGGGAGCAGGTCTATTCTGATTTTGGTACTGCCCTCTCTGTTGGTAAGAGTTGTTCTGGGGACGCTGTTGATAATGACCAGGATTAGCGGCCCCTTGTGGATTTGAATACTGCATACCCGGATGGTTTCGGTTACCCCATTGATAACCTCCGCGATTGGATATAAAGTAAACAGATTGAGGATTTGATTCGCACTCTTCCCATGTATGATCGTTAACACCACATTGTTGACAACCTTGTGCTTCTTGTACTACTTTTGTTGTGGCTACATTTTTCTCCATTGCTATCTTCAGCTCTTTGATTTGATTTTCTAAAGCATATATTTGAGCTGAGTTTGTAGTTTCTGCATCTAAACGAAGCGTTCCTCGGGTCTTTGCTACAGAAGCTCGCGTTGAGGGCCAACTTCTCTCTTGTTCCATAATGTTTTCTAACACCTCGGAAGCTTCATTGTGATTCATGGACACGAAATTACCCTTTCCAATGTTATCCACCTTTTCTCTACCTTTATCATTAAGACCTTCATAGAATATAGCAAGTTGTAGAGCAGGTGTATACCCATGGAGCGGACATCTAGCTAATTTTTGTTGAAACCTTGTCCATGCTTCTCCCACTGTTTCTCCATCCTCTTGGGAAAATCTTGCAAGCTCGGCTTGATCTTTAAGTCTCATGCTCTTCGGATAAAATAAGTTAAAGAACGCGGCTTGAAGTTCTCTCCAAGAGTGAATGGTTCCATGTGGTTGTCTTTCTAGCCAATCGCTAGCTCTTCCGATCAAGAAAAACGAAAACATATGACAATACAGTTGCTCGCGTGTAATGCCAGGAGTAATGTAGGCATCACAAATCTGCATGAACTTCTGAATCAATTTTACCGGATCTTGAATAGCTGTACCAGTATAGAGTCCGAAACTTTGAAATTGACTGAGCATACCCGGATCGGGTCTAAATTTGATATTCGGAATCTCAGGAGGGCGGTAACCGATGGGTTGAACATGGAATGGTACATTAAGGCCAGGAAGGTCTTGTTCAACTCGGTTCTGTTGATTATTAAGATTATTCTGCCCATTAACTCCTCCTGCTGGTAATTGTTGTCCTTCTTGTCCACCAAGTGGTGGATCTTGAACACCAAGAGGAGGATCTTGTTGACCCCCTCCAAGTGGTGCACCGAGTGGTGGATCTTGGGCTGCCATGGATCTTCTTAAGGCTCTTTCCTCACGAACTCGTTTGTTGTAAGGTCTGAAGCTCCTCTCAGGCTCCGATAAGGGAGGCCAAGAATTAAACACTGTGAAACCTGAAAAAGACTAAAGCAAACCACAAGCGTAAATCTGGAAAAAAAAAACTAAACTAAAAACTGAAAAGTAAAAACTAATTAAAAACTACTACTCGAAATAGATAACCCACACGCTAACGAGACACAAGTCCCCGGCAGCGGCGCCAAAAACTTGGTGTCGCCTAGGGTGTGATAAAATTAATACAAAATACGACCAAGAAATTACGCACTCTCACCCTAGACAGGCACAGTACTGCAAGTATTACCAGACGTATGCAAGTTTTAATGATAAATAGAGTTCGTTCTCAGGGACTTAAGTGTGTTAATCGCGTGAGTAGAAATATCGAGTAAAAGTAAATAATTAGAAGACAGAAAAGTAAAGGGAATAGATTTCGAGCTTATGAATTAAAACTAAGAAAATAAAGACAATAAAGTAAAGTACGAAGAATATGAGATGAGAAGTATAGCTTAGGTTTTGCTAGTATGCACTAATCCTTCTAATTCTATCTATGAATCTAGTTAATAAGGGAGAATATTAGCTCTTGGTATACTTAGTCAGGATTCTAAATTCCACTACCTTAGACCTTGAGAGCGACTAAGGGGGCTACGGCACAACCAGGAAGTGTTTCTTAGGGTTATCAAACGCCACTAAGGTCCTAAGCAAATACTGCAATCCTGGTGATATGGTGATTAAAACAAACCCTAATGACTATCTAGTTAGAATCATGTTTTGTCATAACTAATATCGACACTAGACGTTATGTGGTGGTTCAATAGTTAAACACCCTGTCAAGGAGACCATCTAACTACTATTAAAACAATCCTAAAGTGATCAGTTCTAGGAAAGACATTAAATCAAAACACATAAACAAATATAAAGTAAGTAGCGAATATCAAATTAAAACATATAATTCCCATAGAAACTTAGATAGAAGAATAAAATTCATAGATTATACATTATGCAAAACCCAAGATATGGGGAGTTTAGTTCATACCTGAAGGAAATAAACTAAAAGAAATTACAAAAGACATCATCTTGCTCTCTACAATAAACTGGAAGAATAAAACCTTAAGAACTAATTACTATGAGGCAAGGATGATTTACAAGTGATATAAGGGTGTATTTATAGGTGTTTAGAAGACCTAATTCGTTTTCTTGAGGAAGAGGTAAGGTAATGGACTTCTAGCCCAACTCAAATTCGTATGGAAATAAAGATAAACACTGCTGCACCGTTTTGAGCATATCTTCTTCGTTATTGGTCGGTTTGAGCTCCATAAGATACCAAAAGAATCGCAACAGAATTATCTTGACCCGTTAGAAGGAAATTACCAAAATCGGCCTATTTATTAGGTAAAAACGCATATCTTTGGACGTGTATGCAGAATCCCAGATTTAGGCAGCTTTTCCTTTTCCATCTTTTTAGCAATTGTTTCCTTATCTCCAATTACCATGCAAATCTCTTTCCATAAGTTGTTGTCTTTGACTTGGACTCTAATAAATCTCCATAATTATCTTTAAAGCTACACACTAAATAAACAATTAAACCCAATATGCTCTAAAAATAATAATTCTACAAATCAAGACTCAAAATAGGAAAGTGCACTAAAACTCAAGAAAATCGACATTATTGACTTCTAAATCACTTAAAATGATGTCTCATCCTAACATTAATCTATCACAAATGAGGAGACATCAGCTTCAATGCGAATTTGTTTATAAATGACACATAAATTGAATTTCTTAGTTATGAACTACCCTTGAAAGGGGTATTGATAGGTGGATATATATAATAAATGTAAAATTCGTCTTAAGAATTGGAAGATCTAGATAGTTTATATAGTCGTTAAGTGGGTTTAAACTAAAACGTGTCATATAAAGTGTGTAAGTGATGTCGTACGTGATAGATTAATCTAGTCACGAGACATCTTTTTATGGTTACGTTGTGCTTATTTTAGGGATTATTCTTGATCTTTATATAGTTTCTCATTTCTTGTGTAGTTTTGGATAATTATTACATTTAGAACTATTTGTGTGTAATTAGTGTGTTAAGTGTGCAGTTTGTTGGATCCAAAAGTGTGATATAATAATAAATGTGAAAATCAAACGCACACATCACGGAAACCAAGATTAACATTTTCGCAAGTGTACAAATCGTTACAAGTAATAAGTAAGTAATAAGTGTTTATTCTCAGGGATTTAGGTAGTTACTCTAATTCATGATCAATATTAGCTTAGGTGGTTTTAAGTGTTCAGATTAAGAGCAATTAAACTGAATATATGTTTTGTTTCCTAAACTAATAAAACTAATTATGCACGAAAGAATAAAGCTAAGGATGCTAGTATGAAACTATTATACTGAAACGTGTTTCTATGAATAAGGGTGAATAGGCGAAGTTTCACATTAATCGGAACTCAAATTAATCTGAGTCCTCACAAGGGCAGATCTAGCTCTCTACCTTAATCATCCTCTCGGCTATCAGGTAGGCTTAAATCCCGATTACCCTATTGACTACCTAGCGTGCTAATATCGTGTGATAAAAGGCATTAGGCACCTGTATTCTAGTTCTGTAATCTTTCCCCCCACTCGGGTGTTAGGAAAATTACGACGGCTCCTGTTTATCAATTTGAATTTTAGATGTGTGGAATGGTAGAGTAGGCTATCTTTCTTTTCTCTCCCATCAAAAGGCTAAATTACTAATAATATTACATTCGGACCTAAATGTTTTTAAATTCCGCTAGTAAAGGAGAAAACCCATACTATATAACCATCATAGGTGACTATTCTAGGTCTATGAGAGTATATTTCCTAATAATAAAAGTGAAACAGAACATGTGTTTATAAAATATAAGTCTGAGGTTGAAACCCAACTATTTTGCTAAATCAAAAGAATTAGGGCACGAATGCTGTTCTGAATTCCTTGAAATAGCTCTGTGACAATGACAATAACGAATTAGCGACGAACATAGTGTTTTACACACACCTACGTAATGACATAGCTAAAGGCTATTGATAATCGGTTCTGGGCCACTAACTCAAATGTGTGTGTACTTAGCAAAGTTAACCAAGTTCTAAGTACGGTCATTGTTGGACCGAATACAATAGACTCAATAGTCATGGGATATGACACAGATGTATAAATCGTCTCAATGAATTCATAGCCACTCATAGTGGTCCTATTGAGAAGTACTTGATGAATTAACTCATAAGGCGTATCATTCTTGAGAGAAGAAAAGGATGAGTGTTCAACTTATAATGAATTAAACCTTAAACTTAAACTTAACCATAAACTTAACCTTAAACTTAACCTTAAACATAACTTTAAACTTAACCTTAACATTATCCATAAACCTTATCCCCTTAACTTTAACATCAACCTTTTAACATTAACCTAGACAATATCTTTAACCTTAACTTTACCATTAACATAAATCTTAACCTTAACTTTAACCTTAAACTAAACCTTAACCTTAAAATGAATACTTTAAATCAAGCACCTTAAACCCTTAATCTTAACCTTCATCTTAACCTTAACTTTAACTTTAATTATTATCCTTAAACCTTAAACCTTAACCTTCACATTAACCTGCACCTTAACCTTCATCTTAACTTTTTTAACCTTAACCTTAATCTTAAAGTTAAAACTTAACCTTAACTTTGAACCTTGAACCTTAAACTGTAAACTTTAACCTTAACCTTAAATTTAAGCATAACTAAACATTAACAAAAAACCTCAAACTTTATCTTAAACGTTGAATTTGAAACCTTAACCTTATATTTCATCTTAACCTCAGCCTTAACCAAATGAAGATTCATCGCGCTACTATTCAATCTTAAACATTATATCTTATTATACCTTAACCTTAAACCTTAAACATTAAATCTTAAACCTTAATTTTAACCTAACCTTAACCTTATTCTCAATCTCAACCTCAACCTCAACCTCAAGCTAACCTTAAATGTAATGTTACCATAACATTAACCTTAACCAAATAAAAATTTATCGTGCTAATATTCAACCTTAAACCTTTTATCTTTTTAAACGTTAACCTTAACCTTAACCCTAACCTTCACCTAGGGAACTTGGGTTCGATTCCCGTCAATGAAATACATTTTTTCTTTAGTGTCTTCATACACATATTTTACCTAGTAATCCTATAAGTTTACTTATGTATTTTCCAAGTTACTCTTATTTATAAATTTCTAATCCATTTAAGTAGTTAAAAAAAAAATTGACCAAGAAAAATTATAGAATTTTCTCTTAAATATTAATCCATTAAATCAAAAGCTATCAAAATTAAACATATATACAAGAAGATTTTACTTTATAAGGCCCAACCCACCTTAACTTTCTTTTTTAAATCTCAAACCCAACTAGCCCATAACTACTCTTTAGAACCCAACTAAAATGTACAAAATACCCAAAAAAAACCCCTCTCCCTCTATACGTACAGTGATCTCTTCCAAAACCAATCCAAAACCCCATTATAGGTTCTGAAAAATTCTCACCCCCTCTCTCTTCTCTCTCTCTAATACCGACCCCCCACCCCCTCTCTCCCTCTCTGTGAAATGGCCACCCCACCACCCCACCACCATAAAGGATCCCCCCACCATCATCACCGTGAAGCATAATCGAGACCCACCCCCTTCGATCTGAGCTTCATCCCGGATCTGCAGATGGAAGCCACCGCCGCCGCCATGGAGCCACCTCTGTGAATAACCGACGCTAGCAAGGACGGAAGAAGAACGGCGCCCCCAAACCATTAACCACCACCACCAAAGTAAACAAGCTCTCGTCACAGTGAACGAAAAACGCCGCCGTGAAGGCCCTGCAGAACCGAAAACCGCCGCCGTGAAAGATCTGCCACCACCACCCAGAAAACGCAACCAGCCACCCACCAAAACTTCGAATCCACCGTTCTTCACCAAAACTTCAAATCCAAGGTTCTTCACCAGAACTTCGAATCCACCTTTCTTCACCATCAGATCCGTTCATTGCTCCAGGCGGCGCTGCTTACCTGCACCTGCTGTGATGCGTCACCAACTCGCGCCGCTGCTGTTGCCGTGGAGGTCCAGACCCAGGTTCAGGCTGTGAGAGATCCACCACCAAACCCGATGGACACCACCTCTCTGATCACCATCCCCACCCACCTCTGCTACCAGAAAAACCCTCCACTACCAGACCTCCACCGCTCACCATCACCATCGAGCATCATCACCATCCACTTCACCTTCGTAGGTTTTTGGGTCCAACCCTTTGTTTGTTGGTCCAGCCCCATTTGGGCTTAAGTTTTTGTTGTATTGTGTTTTGTTGTATTGGGTCTAGTCCCATATAGTTGTAGTAGGTAATGGAGTTGACCCATTTTGGTTTAAAGTGTTGTTCTAGATTGTAATTTTTTTTTGTTCAACATGGGTACAACTCATATGTGTGATAATTTGGTAATGGGGCCAGCCTGGTATAGGTATAAAATGTTGGTTCAGTTTTTTTATGTTGTATTTGTTCTATATGGGTACAGCCTATATCCATGTAAAGGGTTTTTTTGTTTTTCATAGGCCATGCTCTATATAAAGTCATTAAAAAAACATAAACAGATTAATTAGAACGCAAAAATAACGTGTTGGGTACAGCCCCAGCCCGTATCTTTGGACGTAGTAAAAAAGAAAAAATGTATTTTGGTCCGCACATCACGTTATTAGCCTCCATGATAGTTCGTCTTTATGGGTCCGTAGCCATAACGAACAGGGGTAAATTAGGAAACATCCAAACCAGATAGTTGGATTTGAGACTTAAAAAATAATTTTTTTAAACTAGGACTTAAAATATAAAATTCCCAAAAATTGGGAGTCAAATTGTATTTTCCTCTATATACAATAATCAAACTCATTGCACAAAATTAAGGTACAAGGATTGCCAACGTGTCAATCTCTTATACCTAACTACTATAAAATGATGTAACAGTGTGAACTCCATTTCGATTCACATAAAAGCTTTCACCACTTCCAAAACCTCTATAAACCATTTCTCTCATCTCCCTTCAACAATGGAAGCGACAAAGCCAAGCAAAGGCGCCGGAAAAAAAAAGAAATCAGGCCTTCAATTCCCCGTCGGCCGTATCGCACGTTTCCTCAAGAAAGGTCCTCACAAAAAGAAGAAAGCTTAGATATATAGATCTCGATTCTGCTTTGGCTTTTTGCATAATTAGTTAGATCATCAAGTTTGTAATCTTCTTGATTATTTATGTAGTTTGTGCAAAAAATCAATGGAGCTCCCTTCGTCCAAAATAACTTGTTCATTTGATTTTCTATTAAAAGGTTCATAATTAGCTAACGGCATTTGTATGCCATATTAGAAATTTGAAGATATGTTGGTTCTCTTAAAGGTGTTTGTTTATTCTCTAATTTGTCAGGGTGATGATTTGGGGATCTAGGGTTTTTCAATTTAGGGCAATTTCTTTGGTATTATCCCAAGGGGTTATTTGGCTTATTAGTGTAGATTTAAGGTTTCCAGAGATAGTTTCAATAGCTTGGCATGGATTGGTAGAGAATTGGGAGTTGAATGGGTTCATATTCTTCATTTGGTAATAATTCTGGGCTTTGCTGCAATTATCAAATTCAAGCTTTAAGAACCCCTGTTTTGGCTATTGATCTGTAATCTATTTAAAGATCACTTTGTTATTGTAATTCTTGTAAATGGATGGTTTTGGCATTGGATCTTCAAATGGCAGAGGCTGTGTTGCCATCAGATTCTGACTAATTATAGCTGTTTTTAATTATCAGAATTCAGAATTATGTTCAGGGAAATTGAGCCTTTTTTGATGATTGAACCTTTTCCATTTATGTATGCTATTATAGTATGTTTACAAATAGTAGTTGCAGAATGCTATGCTTGGAGATAATCATATGATTGGAATGATTTTTGATAGTATAATTTGTGTTAATGATCACAAGGATGGCTAATATTACAGTAGTGGTTGTTCGTTAAATAATGATAGTGTAGTACTTTCAAAACTTTGACTAATATTCATAAAATAATGATATTGTAGTACTTTTGGCTAATAAATTTAGTAAAAACGATTTAGACAGATTTTTTTTTTAATAAACCAGAAGCAGGAGAAAACAAATAATTATAATGGCATGGAGAATCATCTATTGTTTTTTTTTTTTTCATACATGAGAGGCTACGAAAAGCCGTTATGAATAGAGAATTACAAGAAGAACAAAAGCTCTTATCATCTATTGTCTTAAGAACGATTTCCAGCACAACTAAGATGCTAAATTGTTTATAGGAACGCTCTTTACAGTTAAGGAGCATTATCACTACTATCTTTACTCGTTTTCATTCAAAAAAAAAAGGGAATCTGTATTATATCACTAAGGAAAAAGAAGAGAATGAGAATTTTGTAAGTTATGAACTGCTTTTTTTTTGTCAAAGGCATATTAATACAAATAGAAATAAGGTTCATACAAAAAACACTTTTAACCTATATCCATAGTGGAAGAGTTTTTTTTTTTTTTAATTTAGCTTTATTTTTAAAAGTAATTAGCATTTTATCACACAATAGAAAAGTTTTACAGGACTAGCACCCGGGCGGTTTCCCGGTTTTCGCCCCTCTAATAGGGGCGGTTAGCTGGGTGTCGCCCATAGCTTAATTTGTAATTAAAAGGAGGGCGGTATGGAGCATACCGCCCCTAGTTCAAAATTAAAAAAAAAAGAAACGTAATTAAGTAATCAATTTTCCGCCAGGAGGGCGGTAGGGAGCTTTACGCCCCTAGTTCAAATGTTTAAAAAAAATAGGGGGGGTCAACGGGAAACCGCCCCTTGTTGAATATACCTTCTTCCCCAATTTCTTAAACCCATTTTCTGTAAAATTAAAAAACCAATTCAAAACCGCTCCTCCCCCCACCCTCCTGCTCGTGCACGCCGCTGCCGCCGTTCAACCCTCCTTGCCGTCGCCGATCAACGTGCCACCGCCTTCCAAGTGCTCCCTTTTCTATTCTTATACTTTTAATCCACAAAATTAAGGTTAGGGTTCTATTTTTTTTTTTTAATTTCGATTAATTTGTTTGATTTATCCATGCATGTATAAGTTATGTTAGATTGTATTTTCTTTTGACTTGTAAGCTGATCATTTCCGTAGTATCATAAGATGACTCTGGAGTAACTTTAAATTTAAATCCGGACATATTCCCTATACATGGAGGAATTGAGCCTGAAAAGTTATTTTTTGAAAGGTCTAACACATGGAGACCAGGAAGTCTGCATAATTGAGAAGGAATATTCCCTGTGAATGAATTATTTCGGACTCGGAGTATCGATAAATCCGACATGTGTACACCTATCCACGCTGGAAGATTTCCAGAAATTTGATTGTCACCAATGTCAAGTGACCTCATATCCATGCAAGTTTTTTTTTTTTTTTTTTTTTTGTCAAAAAGAAATTCAACTTTTATTTCAACAATCAGTTGGGTCAATTACAAATTTTACATTTTCTAAATAATTTCCTACTCTTAAATTATCTAAATTACTTGATTTTCTACACAATTTGGCTGCAGCATCTGCTAATTTATTATGGTCTCTTTTAATGTGATAAATCTTCCAATTTGGGAATCTTTTGATCCACGATCGTATTAGTTCTATTAGAGGTCTTGTTTTCCAATCAATCTTTATATTATCATATACTTCTTGCACAATTGATATATTGTCCGTGTAAAAATTAATTCTTCTATGCTCTAAATTTTCCGATGCCTTCATTGCTTGTAAAACAGCCCATGCCTCGCCTTCTTTCGGACTTTTGATTGTTTTCCTCATATACTTCTTATTTTGTATCTTTCCTTCCTTATCCACACCAATCGATGCTATTCCAGCTTGTTCTGTAGAACTAATAAAAGAGGCATCATTTAGCCAATTAAAATCAGCTGCTGAAATAATACTGATATTTCCTCTGTTATTATTGTTGCCTTTTTTATGTTCAGTTTCTGTTTTATTATTGCTGTTTTTTAGGTTTCTAGTTCTTTGTCTCTCATCATATAATTTCTCTATAATTCTTTTTGCATTGCTTAATACCTCTCCAATTTTCCATTCTTTGTTTTCATGGAACCCCTTCATTCTAGCTTTCCAAATGCTCCATAAAGTTGCAATTAGTGTACTAATTAGTCTTTTCTTCTCCCAACCATTTTTTGTGTAGTCTTCTATTATTTTGAGAAACCATTCTTTGAAGCAATACTTGTTTTCTTTGTTGACTTTTATTTGTAGTGCTGACTCTGACCAAATAGCTGACGAAAAAGGGCATTCAATAAATAAATGTTCTATAGTTTCTTCATCACTTTCACACCATTCACATAATGTATTTTTGATACACTTTTTCTTTTTTAGGTTTTTCTTCGTCGGGATTGCATTTCTAATTATTCTCCATGTAAAGTTCCTCATCCTTGTAGGTACGTTAGCTGTCCACACCATAGTCCATAAATCAGACTTTGCTTCCACCTCTATTTTTCTTGAGCTATTTTCTTCATTACTAATTTCTTCGTTTACTAAAAGGTGGTATCCGGATTTAGTGATATATTCCCCATCCTTTGTATGTGGCCAAATTATTTTGTCTTCTATTTGTATATTGACTATTTGCGAATTTTCAAATTCAGAACTTTCTCTCTTGTTACATATTAATTTAAGTAAGTTTGTATTCCATCCTGTGCACCCATTATTAAATAACTCTGCTACTTTTTCAATTGGTAACCATTCACATTTGTCCATTTTCATTTTTGGTCCGATCCAGTTATCTTCCCATATATTAGCTGTCAGTCCATTACCTATTTGCCAACAACATTCTTTTTTTAAAAAATCGAGGCCTTTAAATATGCTGGCCCAACTCCACGATCTTTTTTGCTTTAACTTTGCGTTCCACATGTCAGTGTTTGGATGATATATGCCTTTGAAAATCTGCGAAGCTAGAGAATTCGGGTTTTTAATCAATCTCCAAGCTTGTTTAGCTAACATTGCCAAATTCATTTTATGAAAATCCCTAAATCCTAGTCCTCCTATCTTCTTTGATCTAGTTACTTTGTTCCACGCAACCCAATGTATTTTCTTCTTATCTCTCGAGTCCCAATAAAAGTTCGATGTTAGACTTGCTAGTTTTTTACATAATATTTTGGGAAATTCAAAAATCGACATCGCATAGTTAGGAATAGACTGAAGGACCGCTTTGATAAGTACCTCTTTACCTCCTTCTGATAAGTATTTGGATACCCAATTGGATGTTTTACTAATCAATCTGTCTTTTATATAGTCTAGGTTTTCCGTCTTTGCCCTTTTAAGGGTAAGTGGTATACCTAGGTATTTTCCTAGCGAGTTCGTACTGGATATCCCTATTTTATCTTCAAGTTTCTTTCTCAAATTACTTTCAATACCTTTACTGAATAATATAGAAGACTTGTTGTAATTCACCATTTGTCCTGAAGCCCGACTGTATTTTTCCATAATTTCCTTAAATTTTTCAAACTCTATTGAAGTAGCTTCCATAAAGAAGAGTGCATCATCGGCAAATAATAAATGAGTCAGTGTTGGGCATTTTCGCGTAATTTTTAGTCCCTTGAAATTTTCATTTTCTATATATTCTTTAATAAGGTATATTAAAGCTTCTGTTAATATAGAGAAAAGAAGGGGTGATAAGGGATCGCCCTGTCTTAGTCCTCTTTCTGTCTTGAATTTACCTAATCTTTCTCCATTAATCTTTATTTGCATATTAACTGTTGAGATACACATTTCCACTAATTTCCTCCATTTTTCAGAAAATCCCATTTGTTTGAAAACCTTTATTAGAAAAAACCAATCCACTCTATCATACGCTTTCGCCATGTCAATTTTAACTGCCGCGTAATGTTTTTTAGAATTTCTTTTACTGTTCATAAAAAAGGATACTTCCTGAGCTATTAGAATATTATCTTGAATACTTCTCCCCTTTATAAAAGCCGATTGTGTCGGTGAGATTATTATATCCATGTATGGTTGAAGTCTTGAAGCTAGTATTTTGGCAATTATCTTATATATAAAATTAATACAAGATATTGGTCTATAATCTTTTGGGTCTTCTTGAGTTTCACCTTTGGGAACTAATGTTATAATTGTGTCATTAATATCTTCAATATTGCATTTAAAGTTAAAGAAATCCCATACTATTTTTATCACATCTTCTTTTATGATTTCCCAAAATTCTTGATAAAATCTTCCTGTTAAGCCATCCGGTCCCGGTGCTTTTGCTCCTGACATACTGAACACGGCTTCTTTTATCTCATCCTCATCTGGAATCTTGATTAATTCTTCATTCATTTCTTCAGTAACCTTAATGGGTATGTACTCTGTTATGTCCTCCTCTGTTTCTAATTCCTCTTTTTTAAATAAATTGACGTAATATTTTTGAAATATTTCTTTAATTTCTACCATTTCCTCACACCATCGTCCACTTTCATCCTTTATCGCTACAATCCTATTAATATTTCTTCTCACCTTGGTACTATTATGAAAATATGTAGTGTTTCTATCGCCGCATTTAATGTGCTGGTCTCTTGCTCTATCTGCCCAATATATTTCTTCTTTTTCCCATAGACTTTCTATTTCCAATTTGAGTTCCTTCATCCTTTCTTGATTGTACTCTTTGTTGTCTTTGTCTTGAAGGGATTCTATTTCATTTTGAATTTCTAAAATTCTTTTCTTTGAGTTTGGAAACTTATTTTTACTCCATAGGGTAAGAGAATTACAAGTTTTGTCCCTTTTTGCTTGGAAATTGGAGATTGAACTTTCTTCACCAATAGAGTGCCAAGACTTCTTGATAATTTCAGAGATATCTCCATCTTCTAGCCATCTTGAATCAAACATGAAATGTTTTTTAATTGGTTTCATCTTAGCTTCTCTTTCAACTATTAAAGGCGAGTGATCTGAACCTACCGCTGGTGGAACTTTTATGATTGTATTAGGAAAAAGCTCAAAGAAATTAAGATTACCTAGACCTCTATCAAGCTTCTCCCTTACATTATCTATCCCTTCTCTATTGTTGTTCCAAGTAAAATAACATCCCTTGGATTCTATTTCAATCAAACTGTTTTCTCTTATAAAGTTGTTGAAATTAATAATTCTGTTAAGGTTTGGTTGAAGTTTCCCTCTTTTCTCAGAGAATCTAGCTACTTCATTGAAATCACCTAGTAATAAAATTGCTTCTTCATGATTTGATATCCAATTTGTTAACTCCTCCCACAGTTTATATCTCATTGTTTCATCACATGGGGCGTAAACAAAGATAAGGAACCAGGTCCTATCACAACATTCATTGATTTTACATATTACATAATAGGAACTAGAATAAACGATAGATAAGTTAATGCATTTTTTCCAAGCCACTATCACCCCTCCTGACTTAGAATGCGAGCCAATTGGGTTTACACAGTGGATGTACTCAAATGATTGGAAAGCACTAACATCACAGACTCTATCACTTTTTAACTTGGACTCTAACAGACATAACACAGAAACATTAAAATAAGATAAGAGGGACTTTAAGCTGCGTTGAGTCAAGGTTGCCCTCACACCTTGGCAGTTCCATAGCATGTAATTATCCATAAACCATATTATTTCCAGCATCTCCTCCCATCGCCATTAGGTTCACAATGTTGCTTCTTCTCACAGGTGGAACCTCGGAAGTAGCTGCATTGTTAGAATCACCCTCGCTTTCCATATCTTTTTCAAAGTGTCCATCACACGAAATACCATCACAGTAATAAACTTTGTTGTTCTTCTTGTTTTTGTTCCTGACTCCTCCCTCCACTTGAGTGTACAAGCCTTCCTTTAGCATAAATTGATGTTTCACATCGCTTAAACAATCATAAAGGTCATCCATGAATAGCTGTATTTCTCCTATCTTCTTACCCATCACTTCGAATTCTTCTTGCTTCCTCCTTTTGATTGCAAACAGTTCAGCATCATTGTTTTCCATCTCTTTCCTCTTCTGATAATTATTATAGTTACCCTCAATCCATTCACCAGCATTTTGATCAGTTATAACTTTGGCAGCCCTTTCTTCAACTGTTTTTTCAATCCAAATACCATTGTTTTGAAGATAGTTAATTCTCCTCTGTGTACCATAATTTATGTCAGGTACTATTGCCTCATCATTAGCCAAATCATTCATCAAACCAGTTGTATTGTCATATTTATATTTAGTCCTTCTTTCCCTATCTTCTGCAGTATCCACCATGATGGCTTTACCTCTGTCTTGTGAGATCACTCCTTGTTTATTCTGTAATTTGAAAGCTTCCTTATCACCATGTAAAAAGTCTTTATAAAGCTCCTCTATCGTGCTGTATTTTGCATTCATCATTTCCTTCACGCTTTCACTATTAACCACTAGGCTTTTACCAATGTCTTTCCACTCACTTTGAAAGGCTTTGTATAGCCCTGGGAATCTGGTTTGGGAAATCTCAAAAGGTTCTTCAGGTAACTCAATACCATTGGTGATGTCTTCTAACAGACCTGTGTTCTCCCTCTTTCTTTTGCTTGATTCTGAGCCTTCATTTTTCTTCTTGTCGTTATTAGTGTTCTCCACAGTTGTCTGAATAGGGACCTGGATAGATCCTATTTGGAGTGTTGATGTATTCCCCATTGTCCCTCCTTGTCTCGGTTCACCATCTGAGCCTTCATCATCACCTTCAAATCTTCTGAATGGGTAGAAGCGTATGATTTCATCGAACACTCCCCATCTGTCTCTTCTCCTAATCACAAAGAGTGGCTTATCCTCGCTTTTTATTGTTAACTCTTTTGTCCAGTTGGTATATTTGAAAGATGTATCGTTCCATCTTGGTTTGACTATGCATGTTGAGCACGCATTCTTGTTGTGGCCCAGGACTCCACAGTTATAGCAAAACATTCCAATGTTCTCGTAGATAAACGCTACCCAAGCTGGCCCTTCAAATTGCTCAATGTATACTCCTGTCTTTAACGCCTTTCTAGTATCAAATTTAACCCTGAATCTGATCACTTCCTGATCATCTTTATCAACAACAGGGTGGTCTATCTCTGTTACTTCTCCAATAAAATTACCCAACGTTTCTATTGTATCTATATTACATTGAAATCCAGCTAACCCATAAACCCTTATCCACGCATAAGAGTTGATTAAATCTAGGTCTTTAAACTTATCACCTTCATTTAGTTTAACTATAATAACATGCATAGATTGTACTAGACAAGGTCTAATAAAATATAACCTGTTTGCTTCTTCTTCTTCATCTAGAGTTAGCTTGAAAGTGTTTGGTGACTCCTCTTCGAATATTACTCTGCATCTGATGTTCCAGTTATCCAAAACCGCCTTTCTGAACACAGGTAAAGGGATAATTCTTTCTGAAACCACCCTTGCTACAAGGTTGAATTCTGGGACTTTTGGCTTGATTGCAGCTGCCTTGGTTGAAAGTGATAGGATTACGAATTTTTCTAGGTTTTCTTCGGATATTTTAGCAATGGGAAGAGCATGATTAACTTTAGTGGCCATATTTGACATATTTGTACTGATTCGAGAGTAGATGATTGAATGAAGTTTATTGCAGAAAGCTTTAATTCTCCAGTTATATAGGAGATGAAATGACTCTGATACTATAAACACTTCTTCTTTATTGCATGTGTTACAGAATAATCTTGACACGCGTTCAATTTCAATCTTGAGATATGCAAAATAGAGCGTGCACGGCAGGATTATTATTACAATATAGGTATAGTATCTATTTTTGATTATTCTTCTTAAGCTAATACCACACAAGGAACCTGAAAACCATCTCCAAACCCTATCTAGTGTATCGTATCTAGGTTTATTCTCCTCGTTAAACACAAGAGTTCTTTTTGGGGCTATCATTTTTACACGCTCGATGTAAAAGTTATGATATGTAATAACTCCACCGTTGTCATATGAAGCGACTCTTCTATTATCACATCTAAATAGCGGATTTACATACCTGGTGTTGTTAAGTGGAGCCCGTATATTAACAAAGCCCATAACTTTATCCCTTAATCTCTTAATTATCTTAAAGATCCAATAGGTCCTGATTTGGTTCCAAGGCCCAAATCTTCTTTTCCTTAAAGAATTAATTTTTTGATCCACATTTTTAATAGTCAATCCAGTCTTCCACTTCCCCTGCATGTACATGCAAGGCCTTGGCCTGTTGATCTCTCCATTTTTACGACTTATTGGGTTGATCCATAAAAAGAACCATTTAGTCCAGCCTAAATCTTGGTCTTGTACAAGGCGTTCACCAAACTTGAATAATAGTAATATATATGATCTAAAGAGTCCAAAGATCATTGCCATATATAGATTTCTCAGATCTTCCCCATCAGTATAAATTACCATAATATTCATCCAGGTAATGATAGCGATGCTCCAATTGTTGATCCAGCCCATTAAGATATTGATTATCTCTGTAATTAGACCTCCGGTCCATATGATAATTGCTGAGTAACCTATTCCACGCAAGTAGAAAGCAACAATCAAAAGAAACAAACCCAAATTGTAGAGCATGATTCTGATATTTAATTTCCACTGCATGTGCGTGCATGTGTTTGGATCAGTCCATGGATTATTACCCAAAAACCAGACAGTTAAAAGCCCAATTCGACATATATAGAGTACAAAGATCCGAGGATTAACCCCTAATCCTACTGCAATAAGGTTACCCAAGATGATACTAATCACTATATTGTTCATATCTGTGTCAATTGTAAGCCATTGACCCATAATGACGATGGAAAATAAACAATTGAAGAACACCCAGAAAGTATTTAAATTAACTGACAGAGAAAACGGAATGGGAAAGTTAAAAATTAAGGCAAGAGAAAAAAAGGATTACAGAAATCGGTGTTTAAAAGATGAAGGTTAAGGATTTAGTTGTGGAAATAATAGTTATGATTTGAACAGTAGTAGTTATTCTAGAGAGAGTTAGCCCATCTTATTTTCTGAAAGAGTTTTTATAGATTACAATTCTAGTATTGACATGCAAGTTTTCAAGATGGATGGAAATTTTCCAAAAAGGTTATTCGCATTTAATCTTAACGCAAGCAGACCACAAGACCCATTGGAGCTTGGAAGTAAACCAGTCAGGATGTTATTTGACATGTCAACACCCTGAAGTAAATCCCAAATTGGAGGAATTTTTCCTGAAAGCCGGTTGTTGGATATATCTAGCTGATTAAGCTGCGACATATTACTTAGAGACAATGGGACACTTCCACGTAGGAAGTTGTTGGAGATATCTAATACTTGAAGTTTGGGCATTCTCATACCAATATCTAATACTTGAAGTAGGTTAGGGTGCCACCTACTCACATCCAACAAAAGAGCACGCCTAGAAGCGTACCGCTCACCCAACATGAGATTAACTCCTTTCACCATGAAAGATGGTTGACTCTTTTCCCAATCATGACACTCGACTCCTTCACTCATATCAAGAGGACCAAAATTGTAATTAGTTGGATTAGAGCAATCATCATCGTCATCGCCGTCTTCACCACTAACTTCACCCTCATCACTATATCCATGATAACCCTCTTCACCGGATGCCTCAGAATCGGTTTCACTTACACTACCATGTTCACTATCAAAATCACGAATTGTCTCGCGAATCGGCTCAAGAGTGTGGATGTATTACCACGCTCGTAAATTTTGTTTCCCTTTCTCGCGCGAATTGGACGCTTGTGTTTTCCGGATTTCTTTAACCACGGCATAAATCTCGATAGCTTGGTATTGTCCGTTCCTCGCCCCACCAATCATCGCATTGATTGTCTCCTCCCCAACATCTATCGCATGATACCGTGGAGGGTTTGCCGAAACCGGACAACGCCATTTCAAATCGAAAATCACTTCATTTTTGTTCCACTTGCAATTTGAACACACGACTTGTTTTAACCCAAGTAGCCCAATATCTCCTCCGGTCATAAAAGCTTTACAATCTCCCCCGTTATATTCAACAACACCGTTACCGCTTTGAACAATATCTCCCCGATAAAAACATAACCACGTAACATTCATTTTTCCTTAAAACCCAATAAAACACACAACCAAATCAATACTAAATCAAACACAATAAATAAAACCTATTTTAAACTAATCAACTCTAAATCAAACACAATATATAAAACCAATTTTAAACTAATCAATTTAAACTACAAAATCCGACAATTATTATTATAACAAAAAAACCATACTTTTCTTACTTAAATATATATGATATAATACAAAATGGATAGAGTAATTACCTTTAAGGTGGGATATCCAAGAATTTGATGAAATAGTTGTAGATTTTAGGATGAATTTGGGTGTAGAAGAGAGAAATGGGGAGAGGGGGAATAAATTGTCGGATTAGGGTTAGAGAATTTGGGGAAGAAGCTATATTCAACAAGGGGCGGTTTCCCGTTGACCGTCCCTATTTTTTTTTAAACTTGAACTAGGGGCGTGAAGCTCCCTACCGCCCTCCTGGCGAAAAATTAATTACTTAATTACATTTTTTTTTAATTTTGAACTAGGGGCGGTATGCTCCATACCGCCCTCCTTATAATTAAAAAATTAGCTATAGGCGGCACCCAGTTAACCGCCCCTATTAGAGGGGAGGAAAACGGGAAACCGCCCGGGTGCTAGTCCTGTAAATCTTTTCTATTGTGTGATAAAACGCTAATTACTTTTAAAAAAAGGCTAAAAAAAACTCATAGTGGGAGGCGAGTTAGAAAGTAAACGCGTTAACGAGAGGGGTGGGGGGTGGGGGGGGGGGGGGTCAACCCAATCACTTGGCAAAAAACCTAGAATCTTTTTCCTTGCAACTAAACGTATAAATATTAAGGTAGAGGAGCTTGTGTCTCGCATTAGAGGGAACTTTGGGTTGATTCAGCATGTCAATACCCACTTTGTTGTCACTCAACACTCGAATGTGTTCAAACCAGAAATTAATTGCCGAAAATAGTCCATTGTGCACCCTTATGAACTTTGCTTCCTCTGCATTGTTACACAAAAAATTTCGAGCATGACTATGTATAAGATTTCTATTTTTATCTTGTAATATACAAACAGAAGATGAGTTAAAGTCAAATTTAAAAGAAGCATCTGAGAAATTTAGTAATGTATTATCCTTGAGATTATCATTCCATTTACTAGTTGTGTTTTTAGCTTTCTCAGAGATACCTTTAAATCCATCTCCCATTTTTTTGTTATGCTTTTCTTTTATTTCTTGCTTTGTATTTTTTTTTCTAACTCAGCCTTTTCATTTTCATTTAAACTTAAACTTCCATTTAAATTTTTTGCCACAGAATTTCTTTTGTTATATTCAGAGAATTCAATATAGGCTAAAATAACTTGTTGTAATACTTGCTTTGGAAAAGAGACTTTTCCTTTAAATTAGGACTTATTTCTTGCTTGTCAAATGTACTATATTATAAAAGGGGCAAGAGAACTTATACTCCTACCTACTATATCTTTACACCCTTGCAAGGTTTTAAGATTAAGAAACCGGTTCTCAAAACTTGAAGTACAACATGATGTAGTAAGCAGTTGTAAAGAAGAAATAAACCATAGGTCACAATATAATAATTATAAGTATCAAATAATCACGTTTTGAAATTTGGTACTATCTAATACTATACTTATATCCAAATATCTTACTAAAATCCACAAATATAATCATCATCGCATTATAAATATTTTGTAGAGATGCATATTTAGTTTTCTATGATGATTTTTTTATCGTTATATATGACATAGAGAACTAAATATGCATCTATACAAAATATATAACGATAATTGATCCTTGTAATCAATGGCACATTCATGAATTTATTTTAATGGACTAAAAATTGGAATCATTGATAGAAAATGAGTAAAACTAAAAGTATAAATATTTAATTTTTATGGAAAATTAAATTGAAGGAACGTCACGTAATATATGAAAATTTTGTTAAAGCTTTTGCCTTTCAAAAGTAATATTTGACATATTCACACTGCATCCGGGACTGAAGTGGGATGCAATTAAGGGTGGAAATCGGTCGGATCGGATCGGAAAAGGAATTGTTTGGAAATTTCTAATGTTTTTAGAAGAGTAAAATCCAATCCAATTTCAATCCAAAAAAAAAACAGAATATAAAATTTCATTCCGATTTCGGAACACACGAAATTTTTTGGAATTTCGGAACTTTTAGAAATCCTATATTTTATTAGTTTAATTTTTTTTTAGATATCTTTGGTACATCTATTTTCATAAATTTAGGAAAGTTTAAAATTTTATATCCATTACCATTCATAAAAGTTAAAATTTGATAATTTTTATAAGCTAAAAAAAGAATAAAGTAAAATATACAAGTGAAACTTTTAGACACGAAAAACATTATTTTAAGTTTCCACTGAACCTTCAAATTCAATATGATGTAAATTATTGAGTTATATTTTTAAAAATGAAATTCCAACCGTACTAAATCTTTAAATACTCATTACAGTAGCGGATTCGGCTAGTGATCATATGACGTTTTATGATTCAAGACTTCTATTTTAAATAATTTACTAGCAAAAACTTCATTTCCTGCAATAAAGCCTAAATACGTACCTGCGAAATAAACAAATTGTGATACATATTACAATACATAATTTTCAAAAAATAGTATAATTACATCACGAAATTCTAAAAATATGATATATATTATAGCACCTTGACAAAAAAAAATTATAGCACGAAATTCTTGTTCACACATGATAATGGCCAAATGTCTCAATCATCGAGAAATCTTTCACTAGCGAGGAAGACTTGCGTGCAAGATCCTATAAGAAAGCTAAATTAGATTCATGTTATGACGAAATATTGAATTCATTGATAAAAGAAAAAATCATTAGAAAGAATACATATTCCACAAGAAATCTAATTCTTAAACACCTTTTAGTTAACACAACCCTGCGTGTTTAGAAGAGAAAAAGTCTTTTAACTTATAAAACTCTGATCCCAAATTTTTGGATTTAGAGTTTATTTAGGATTTTTTTAGATTTTTACCTATATATGAAATATATATATGTAAATATTTTTTTGTTAATATAACTATATATAACAATATTTTAAAAAATATATAAATTATATTTAGGAAAAAAAATTCTGAAAAATAATTGGAAAAAAACAGAAAAAATTGAAAATTGATTTCGAATCGGAAATTGGAATTTCCAAAATTTTAAAATGTAATTCCAATCTCAATCCAAAAAAAATCATAAAAACCGGAAATCGGAAATTCAGAATTCAGAATATGAAAACCAATTCCATCCCGAGATGCAACCCAATCCTAAATCTACCCTTGTGAGACTATGTTTCTACCATCAATTCAACATATTAAATAATACTCCATTTGTTCCTTAAAACATGTCAACCAAAGAAAAGAAAGGTTTAATTTTATAAAAAAATAACTTTGAATATCAAGCATTTTTTCATAGCCTTTTCTAATATTAATTAATTATATTAAAATATTATAAATTCGATTTTCAATATAATTTAAAATATTAAGATAATTTATAAATAGTATTTTAATACTACAGAGTTTAAATCTTATATTTGTATTATGTGTAAAAAATTAAGAAGATATTTGTTTGCACTTAATTAGATTCTAATCTGGGTTATTAAGACACAAAATCAATAATTTAGATCGAAATACCTCTTAACTGGTCTATTTCATTAATGAACCAGATTAAGAACTCATTAAGTGCAAACAAATACCCCGTAAGTTATATTTAGATGTTATTCAATATTTAATACTTATCACTTAAAAAAATCAAACGATACCTAAGTGTATATGTTTTGGAATGACATGAGGACAATATTAAAAAGAATTCTTCCATCTAATATTTGATGGTCTATATTATTACATGTTATGATATCAATTTATATTTTAAACTTATATAAACTAATTATAATAGAGATAATTCCCAATTAATGACACTTCCTCACTTTTCATTCTCAAAAAAAAGGAAGGAGGAAATTACTTCCTAATTACTCACAAATTTTCAACTTAATTCTCAATTGAACACATTGTCATATTTACCTTCCAATGTTACCCTTATATGATTTTTTATATTTTTTTATTGTTTTTATTTTATTATTTAATATTTATTTTTTAATATTTTTTTCAGATTTTTTTTCGAATTTTTTTAAATTTTTTTTTCGGAATTTTTAAAAAAAAAAAATTTAGAATTTTTTTTAGAAAATTTTCACGGTTTTTTTTAATAATCGAAATTTCAGGTTATGTGTTGCTATAACACACAAATATAGAACTGTGTGTTGCTGTAACACACAAATATAGATTTATGTGATTCTGTAACACAAAGTCATAAAATCGATCTAAATGATTCTCTTCTTTAACAATATTGTTTTTTTATATTTGTTAATCGCATATACCTTATTTTTATTCGTCTTTAACTATCTTGATATATTATATTTTTGTCCAACTCTTTTTTGTTATTTTGTGTTTATGTTTTAGGGTTTTGTGTTATTCCAATTCTGTGTATTCCTGGAACACACAAATCTCAGAATTGTGTATTCTTAGAACGCACAATAAAAGATTTGTGTATTCATGGAACACACAAATCTCAATTTTGTGTATTCATAGAACACATAAAAATTGAATTTATGTATTACTAGAATACACAAAACTTGGTTTTGTTTGTTCCAATTCTGTATATTCTTGGAACACACAGTTCTCTGATTTGTGTGTTCCTGGAACACACAAGTCTCAGATTTGTGCGTTCGTGGAACACACACGTCTCAGATTTGTGCGTTCCTGGAACACACAAGTCTCTGATATGTGTGTCCTTGGAACACACAAGTCTCTGATTTGTGCGTTCTTGGAACACACAGGTCTTGATTTGTGCCTGGAACAGACAAGTCTCTGATTTGTGCGGTCCTGGAACACATAAGTTCTGATTTGTGCGTTCCTCGATCACACAAGTCTCTTATTTGTGCGTTCTTGGAAAACACAAGTCTCTGATTTGTGCCTGGACCACACAAGTCTCTGATTTGTGCCTGGAACACACAAGTCTCTGATTTGTGCGTTCCTGGAACACACAAGTCTCAGGGTTGTGCGTTCTTGGAACACACAAGTCTCAGGGTTGTGCGTTCTTAGAACACACAAGTCTCAGGGTTGTGCGTTCCTAGAACACACAAGTCTCTGATTTGTGTATTGATGGAACACATATAAATCAAATTCACAAAACTTGATTTTGTTTGTTCCAATTTTGTGTATTCCTGAACACACAATTCGCAAAATTGTGTGTTCATGGAACACAAAAAAATTCCGGAAATACAAAATCCGATAAAAAACATTTTAAATTTTTTTTTGAAAAAACAAAATCCGAAAAAAAAAATTAAAAAAACTTCCCGAAAAAAATTAAAAAAATTTCAGGAAAAAAAAAATTTAAAAAAAAATTCCGAAAAAAAAAATAAAAAAAAATCCGATAAAAAAATTCAAAATAATCCGTAAAAAAAAATTCCGAAAAAAATTTAAAAAACAAATTTCGAAAAAAAAATAAAAAAATATATAAATAAATAAATAATATTATAACTAAAGTAATTAATTAATTGTCTATGGGTATTTTTGTAATCTTTTATTTTTTTTTACTTAAGTAGGAATTAAGTTGAAGTTGTAATTAATTGAGAATTTTTACACTCTCCGCGTATTTAATTGGGCATTGCCCCATTATAATAACAATTTAACTAATCTAATGACACATTGTCTTGATATAATAATTTTTTATTATGATATAATTACTGAATTATCTAATATCCGAAAGAAGTTTTACCCACAATTTAATTATCTTTTCAAAACAAATAACAAAAACTACGAAAACAGATAAAATAGAAAATAAAAATACATTATAGTTCGACAACGAAGTATTGAAGAAATCACTGCAGAAGATGCAGCAGAATGGAGGAAAATTAGTGGAGTTCAACAGCGCTGGATTATGGCTGGTAGGGAGCTGGAAATTCACCGCCAGCTTTGTTATGTAAATGGTCCCCGCTGCTCGGCGAAGAAAGCTGTACAGGAGTGGATACTTGGACACTTGACAGAAAAGTGCAGATACAAAGGGGTCGAATGGATAATCATTTTTGCAGCAACCATATGGGTCTTATGGACTAGGAGAAATAAAGCCCTGTTTGAGCCTAGTTCAACGAATCTGTAGCCTGAAGGATTAAAAGCAGAAATGCTAAGAAACGCAACAGATTTTGTGATGGCGTAGGGGTGAGAGGCTGAGGGAGGTCGAATAGTTTCAGCGAGGAGTTCGGTAATTAAATGGTTGAAGCCGATAAGAAGAAATAAGCTGAATGAAGATGGTAGCTTCACTGCGATAAATCGTAAGGTCGGGATAGGTGGAATATTGAGGGATGAAGAAGGTACATTTCAGGATTTACGGGTCCACGTACGGGGGAATCGTCTGGTTTTTCCGAGGTACTTGCGTTACATTTTGGTTTAAGATGGATTATAAGCAAGGGTATTGAAGAGATAGATATAGAAATTGACTCGAGAGAACTCTATGCGCTAGTGAAGGGTGGTAGGAGTTTAAAGAGTTGGAACTGTTAAATGGGTCAGGAATGTGTAGAAATAATACGAGCACATCCAGGATTCGTTCTACTTTGTACTTATCGAGAGGCAAGTTCTTGTGCGGATATTTCGACGGAAAAAGGAGCAGAAATAAATGGAGGTATAAGAGCGTTGATGGATCCACCTGACTACTTATGGAATTTGATAACGAAAGATAAGAGTGGGTGTGTGTATCTTAGGACAATAATAGATTCCCCTAGTAGGTTTTGTTAGTTGATTAGTTAACTAACGGCTTTTCTTTAAGAAAGCCTCTTATGCAAAAAAAAAACATTATAGTTGATAGTAATTTATTTATAATTATAAAATTTTAAATATAATAAGTCCCCAATTTATATAATCTTTTAGTGAAATTTTGTAACAGACATAAAACACAAATAATAAAAGTGGATTACAAAACAGTAATTAGATCAACAGAATAAGCCCTCCATTTTTTCCTTCATGCCTTCAAGAGATGTGTTAAGGAAATCAGAATAAGCTTCATAAGTAGATCCACCTACCGGAGCAGTTGTAATTGACATTGTAAATGTGCACGAATTACTATCAACAGATAATATTTGCATAGTTGCAAAATAACTTGTAAATCCCATATTGTTATGCAGTATTGAAATGCTTAGAGAATAATCAGTTATATTTAGTCTCACCAACTCCTCACTGAACCAAAGTATAGTCTTCATATTTGCATTGGAGGGTGAAGGTGCCTTCGTAGCAACATAATGAATTTGTCCAACTGATGGTGATGGTAACGTGGTATTAACGCAGATAGATACTTCGGCGTGAACTATTTTAAAAACGTTGCAGTAGTCGGCCATGAAAGGCCATAATTTATCTGATGAAGGACCCTTTATTGTTGCATTTAAATTGTATTTCTAAAGATGAAAAACCCTTTAGTCAAAGTTTTTTTAACACATGAAAAAGTGACAAAATCTAAAAAACTAATATAATTATACTTCTAAAGATTAAAATTACAATTTTAACATTACAAATCAAGAAGTCGTGAATCGAATAGTTTCCATTTGATTGGGGACTTGGCAGTGACCTTTAGAATATTCGAGAAATCAAATGAAAAGACTTCTCTAATATGCATGTTTTGTATATTTTTTTATTACACGGTTTTTCGGTTTGGGTAACCTTAACCCAATAGTTTGGGTAATATATAGGTAAATTACATGGACCCGAAAAATCACAAGGTAACCCGATGAGTAAGGTTGGTTCGGGTAAAATTAACATATATTTTGGATCGGTTTGGCTAAAATTAACTCGGTTTTTCGGTTTTGGTAAAATTCTGCTCAGCCCTACGCTAGGATACCAAAATTTTCCAAGCTGGCCTTCCTGTATGCATGTCGGCTGACCAAATCATTCCAGCCTTCATGCAATGTATATCATGTGTTGACGATGAAAACACACGTGAGACCAATAGTAAATCAATAGGCCAGGCCAAGACGACTTAATAGCCCATAATCATTATCTACTTTTTCTTTTAAATGATTAATCATTTTATTCATTAGAGATCAACTTAACTTAAATATTTTTTTAAATTGTTTTCAGTATAAATATAATATTACGTCCGAACCTATATTGATTTAATTCAGTGAAAATTATCTATGATATTGAATTAATCGAATTCAAGAAAACCTTACCACCAAAAAAAAAAAAATAGTAATCCAAGAATTCCCCGTATTTGAAATATTCCCCTTATCACTGCATGTTTTATGTTTGTAAGTAATTTTAGTTGGGACCATATCTTTATATAATGTCTAGCAAAAGTGTAACATTACTCTCTCCAACTCACATAGGAATGCAGGAGAGGCTTCTTATAGATTCATGTACATCAAGCACATTTTTCTAAGCATTTTATTTTATTATTTTTTTTTTTGACGTTTAATACATTTCAAACCCTATCCCTTCTAATATCTATTATCCGATCCCTAGTCGAGAAAATCGAGATGTTAAAAGCTCACAATTGTTTCCTCGTTCTTGCTGCGCCCTGTGCCTGGCTTGTTTTGCTAGATTATCCGCACGACCGTTGAATTTCCTTGGGATGTGCTTAACAAAGACCGGGGCTACCATTGCTGCCAGTCTTTTGATCTGCCGAACCCACGGTCGAAGCTTCCAATTAGCAGCCGACACCTGCTGAATACCTCGAACCAAGTCGAGGTTATCTGAGAAGATCGTGATCCCCTCGTTCTTATCTTGAATTGCTGTTTTCAGAGCGACAATTACTGCCTGAGCCTCCCCTTCTAAACTCGTATTACACATAGCAGTTTCCAAATGATCCTTTTTGTAACCCGTTTCCTTTACTATTTGCACTACTCCAATTCCAGTTGGACAGTGTGGTGCCTCGAATGATGTATCGCACATATACGCTATCTGCGTATCGTAACTTAGATCGGTATCAATGTTTCCACCTGTTTCCGTAGTCTGAATTACTGGTGTTTGACTTGCCGTCCAATCTCTACCAAACCATTCGTCCATATGTTTGTTGGCTGATCTAATGATGTCGTCAGTGTGTATAGTATAATTATGATGCCGACTCCTCATTTTTTATTTCCAAATGTTCCAGATCAAAACCAACACACACGATATAACCACCTCCCGTCTCCATCCTCCATTTGCATAAGTTTCTATAATCGCAATTACCCACTTTCCTAAATGCTCAACCTCTTGTCCAATATAAATTTGAAGTGCCGAACCCGCCCAAACGAGCTTTGCTATATTACATGACAATAGTAAGTGTTCGACCGTTTCCTGTTCCGCTTTACACCATACGCATTCTTCCTCCACCTCGCAGTGACGCTTGACCAAGTTTCGACCTGTTGGTATAGCATTATTACAGGCTTTCCAGGTAAAAATTCTGATCTTTGTTGGAAGATTTGAATGCCAAACAATATCCCATATCTTGCTCTCTATTTGACCTATATCAGATTGTCCTGGTGCCTCCCTAATCCCTTCCTCAGTAATCACCCTATATCCCGACTTTGTAGTATATTCTCCGTTTGATGTATAAGGCCATATCAACTGATCTTGATCATCATCGCCACTAACCTTTGTCCTTAAGATAGTAGGTATAATCGGTACTGGAAATATCTCGTCTATCATTTCAATATCCCATTCTTCCGTACCTTGTTTCAAAAGATCCTTCACTTTATATATCTGACAATGCACCGGTTTTTCTAATTTCCATGTTGTATCTAACCAGTTATCTGTCCAAATATTAATACTTTCCCCATTACCTATTTGATATCTACCATGTTTCTTTATCAAATCGCGTTCTTCTATCAGGCTGGCCCAAGACCATGTTCGAGATTGTCTTAATTTAACATCGAGAAAGTTACCTTTAGGATAATAAATACCTTTAAGTAGTCTGGCCGCTAATGTGTCTGGGCTATTTAAAATTCTCCATGCCTGAGCCGCTAGTAGCGCTGTATTCATTTTTTTAAAATCTTTGAAGCCCATTCCCCAGATCATCTTGCTAACAGCTAACTTTTCCCATGCCATCCAATGAATTCGAGATTTTTTCCCCGAGTTCCACCAGAAATTCGAGATTGCCGATATAAGTTTGTTACAAAATGTTATCGGAAAAGAAAAGATTGACATTGCATATATCGGTATGGCCTGTAAAATGGCTTTGATAAGTACTTCCTTCCCACCATCGGATAATAACTGCGCCTTCCATCCTTCCGTATGCTTGAACACCCTTTCAGCTATCCACTGAAGAGATTGTATCTTTGACCGTTTATGACAAAGTGGTATGCCCAAGTACTTTCCAAGATCTTCTTTCTCCTGTATTCCTATATCTGCTGAAACCTGTGCCCTGCACTCTACATTGGTGTCATTACTGAAGTAGATCGATGACTTCGTGAAATTAATCCTTTGTCCTGATCCTGCACAATACATAGATACACATTCTCGAAACGTTTGTATTTCATTATCATTTATTGTCAAGAAAAATAATGAATCGTCCGCAAATAGTAAGTGAGTAATAATCGGACAGTTTCTAGTTATCTGAATCCCTTTCATCTTACCTTGTTCAACTTTTTGTTCAATAAGGCTAATTAGGGACTCCGACATGAGGGAGAACAGGAAGGGAGACAACGGGTCCCCCTGTCTGAGTCCCCTTTCAGCCTTGAATTTACGTAAACGCTCTCCATTAAAATTAAGCTGAAATGTAACAGATGATATACAATTCGCGACCCAACAGATCCATTTATCACAAAATCCTAATTTTCGTAGTACTAAAAAGAGAAAATCCCAGCGTACCTGGTCATATGCCTTTGCCATGTCTAGTTTCACTGCTGACATTGGTTTCGGGTTCTTTCGCTTTCGTTTCATGAAAAAAGAAATCTCCTGAGCTATCAAGATATTGTCTTGTATTGCTCGATTCTTGATGAACGCTGATTGTGTCGGAGACACGATGATGTCCATAAAACCCTGTAACCTATTAGCCATTATCTTAGCAATTATCTTATATCCAAAATTAACACAAGATATCGGACGGTAATCCCCAACACCCTCTTGGGTTTCCCCTTTAGGTATTAGGGTTACCAATGTCTCGTTTAGTTTATCGAGAGATATATTATTCATAAAAAAATCTTGAACCATAAGTAAGACATCCGTTTGTATAATATGCCAAAAATCCTGGTAGAATTTGCCATTTAAACCATCCGGTCCTGGAGCCTTTGAGGGCGACATGTCAAAAACCGCTTTCTTAACTTCTTCTAAATCCGGTAATCTCGTTAGATGTTCATTCATCTCATTTGTGACTTTGCTTCTTATAGCTCCCGTTGCTTCCTCCATATCGTTTGTGTTTTTTTCTCTGAATAACCGCTCGTAATACTCCTGAAAACTGTTTCTCACTTCTGAAATCTCCTCTGTCCAAATGCCATTCTCCTTCTTGATTCGTTGAATTCGATTTAAGTGGCGTCTTTTAATTGTTGCAAGATAAAAGAATTTTGTATTTTTGTCCCCGTACTTTATCCAATTCTGTCTTGCCCGATCGTACCAATATTTCTCCTCATCCATATACGTTTGTTTCAACATTTCTTTTATTCGATCCTGTTCCTCTATGATGTCTTGAGACGGTTGTTTTTTATCTAATTCCACCATTTTCTTTGTCAACTCTTTTATTTTTTCCGCATTGTTCCTGAAAGTTTTCTTGCTCCAGTCCGTAAGTGCTGTTACTGTATTGTCTCTTTTTTCAACAAAAACGGGTAACAAAGTTTTCTAAGCATTTTATTGAATTGTTATTTTTTATCCTCTTATCCTCTCTACAATCACTTTCGTATCAAATCGTCTGACTTCTGAAGTCTAAATTTGCAAAAGCACTTCTCAAGTGGAATTTCTTGTAATGCTTATTTGGGTTTTCTTAGAGGGATTTGAATCTTAAGAGAAATACAAATAAAGACATAAATTATCTACATAATACGTTTAACTAAAAAAAGATTTTATAAAAGTTTTAGTTTGCTAAAATTGTTTTGTCCAAATTTATTATTATACCTTTTATATTAAGTTGTACTTTGTTTATTTAACTTTTTTTTACTTGTTTTTCCGTATCGTCATATGCATTTATTATCGTTATATGCATTTATTATACACAAGCAATGAACTATAACTCGTTAGGTACGTACCCAATAACTGTTGACTCATATTAATTTTACAGCCTATATAACATTCTATCTAAGTATGTACCCATATTAGTGTACTTTGATGAAATACTTAATTAAATACAAGACCCATATTGGTATTCAAGCAAAATTTTATTGGATACATATCCACTTTTAATTGCCCTCAAACCTAGTATTCTAATTGGGTACACATTAGTAATTTACATAGGTCTGTACCTATTTTTTATTTGGGTACGTACTCGGGGTGGCTAACCGACCGGTTCGGTCCGGTCCTTAGCGCATCTGGGCCTTACCAGTCTGGTCTATCGGTCCCCTATTTCCGGACCTGTTCGGTCCGGTTCCACTTCGGTAAATTTTGGGATCCGAACCGGTAAGAAGAAATGGGTAAACCGGTTCCGGTCCGGTTCCAACCTGTTCTCTTTGTTTTTTTTTGTTTTTTTATTTTTCTTAATAGTTTAGGCTGATTTTTTTTTAAAACAAATTAACTATATTATCGGTCCGGTCCGGATCGGTTCAAAACCGTTAATTGTTTTTTGCGGAACCGGACCGATAAGCTAAGGTTCGGTAGAACCGGTCTGGTAGCCAGGCCGAGTATGTACACATGTCCGTTTATATAATTGTTATAAAGTCATTTTTTATATAATTGCTTTATAGATCCCTACAAGCATTTGGGTATAAACTCGACTGGTTTTTGTCCAATCAAGGTCTTTTCTCTATTTGAAGGTCCATGTTCGTGATGGGTATATGCTCGGATGTTCCAGTTTCCTGCATAAGTGCAAAATCATCGAAACCCTACAGAACAATATCTATAAAAATTTGCACCCACACCCCTAGAGACGATTAAGTACGTACCTATAATGATCCACTAGGTACATACTTGTACAAATCCATTGGGGTACATACCCATACAAATTTATATCCATGCCATATAACTCGAAAAGGTGATATCATTGCTTTTTTTATGGTAAAAAATTAAAAAATTAAAATATATATTTGATTATTTTCAAAAAACATTTAAAACAAAATATTTAACTAAATGAAATTAATTCAACCATAGACAAGAAAATATATGAAGATATTACATCTAAATGGGAAAAATACTAATTTTAGCTATTTAAAAAAAATGAAAATTAGACGATACATAGAAAGACCATCTAACTCAAGTGAAATTAGGGGTGGAAATCGGATCCGAAATTTCCGATTTCCGACTTTTCCGATCCGAAAATTCCGATTTCGAAATACATTTTTAAGGTTCCGAAATTTCGAAATTCTGATTTCCGATTTTTCCAAAAAGTTTGATCGGAAATGGAACTACATATAAATTTTCGAAATTTGTGGGTTTTCCGATCCGATTTTATTTTTGAATTATATTTCCTAATTATAAATTATATTTCCTAATTATAAATTATATTTCAAAATAATATTGCATAGGGTATATGAAACATGAAAATTAATGGCTTGTTTTTTTGGTCCTTGAAAAGTTTTGGAACTTGAAAATCAACTTGACTTCTACATATACTGTCCAATTATATTTCCAAAACCTTTTCAAGGTATACTTATAAATTAACTCAAGACTTGATTATCCAAAAAATAATTAAGTTTCTTCTGAATATTATTGATAATGTCTGTAAGGAAATTTTTAACATGTGAACAAATTCATGCTTTTGCCAACAAATTTCATATCACTGAAAATGCCCGTAAACCTGTTGATGTTGTTAACTACTTTAATATTCTTAACCGTTTCAATGATACTTATGGTCGAAATAAAGATAATCCAACAATGCCTAGTGTGATCTTTTTTCAGAATGCAGAAGGAATGCTTTCGCATTTTCTCTAATAACTTATACAACATTGTTTTCTCACTTTTTCTAACAACTTATAGGAAATTACATGATCATTTTAAGGCTCGAAGGCAAGACTTCTTTGAAACAAAGTTGCAGGATCATTTTTTGAGACTTTTTTGCAATATTTGTTTTTTCATGTAATTGGAAAAGTAATAGTGGTTTAACATTGTTTTTTAACTACTGTTACTTTGTTACTTCAAGTAAATTTTAAGTTTAGTTTTAAACTATTTTTAATCTTCGTGTAAGTTTTATAACTTTAGTTTTTAACTACGGTTACTCTTCGTGTAAGTTTTAAACTACTGTTCCGATTAGTAACCCTTAGTTCCGCAATATCCGAACCAAAAGTTTTGAAATTCTGAACACAATGCCGAAATTTCCGAATTTCGGGTAAATTTCGAAATTTCCGCTAAATTCCGAAATTCCGAATTGTTTTTCCCAATTCCGAAAAATTGGATAGGAATTGGAAAAGAAAAAATCTATTTCGAAAAAAATTAGAATTTTTTCGAAAAATCCTTTTACTGATTCGTTCCTTCCGATTTCCACCCCTAAATGAAACACATAAATTATGAATTTTGATCCTAATTCGTCAATGAAAATTATTAGAAGATAAAAATGGATTTGAAAATAACTTCAATTTCAAGATAAACTTTAAACATTTAAAATTATATATTATTATTATTATTATTATTATTATTATTATTATTATTATTATTATTATGACACATTTTCTTCTCTAATCTCTTTAAAAAAATATCATACTCATATCTAGATTCCCTTTTATGAATCTGTTCCTTTTTATCTATAGCTAAATATTTCATAATTTGGGAGATTATATTGTATGACCTTTAGAGTCCGTTTGGGATTGATTATTTTAGAGTTAAAATCGTTTTTTGATTAAAATTAAAATATTTATAAAAAATATTAAAAATATTTTAATATCTAAAATCACTTTAAGTGATTATTTTAATAATCACTAATCTAGTATTTTTTTTTTAAAAATGATTTTAAGAGTTTAAAATTTTATTAAAAATCAAAAATCATTTTAAATGATTATTTTGAAAAACAATTATAAAACGGATACTGGAGATCTTCTAATGATTAAATTATTCAAATAACTCTACGAAACCGACAAAAAAAATAAAAATAACTCTAAGGATGTATTAAAAGAAAAACGGTTAGGAAAGATTTAATATATCAACTCTAGGATATAGTTGACCTTTAGTTTTAAAGGTAATATATAATCAAATTCTCAAGAAGCAATTTTGCCGTGACTATTTTCGTGACAAAACTACAAGGGGAACAAGAAAATCCAATTCCTTTTTTGGTCAAAAGAAAATCCAGTCAGTTGGGGATAAATCCATTTAGCTAAGTTTAGGCCCGTGTCACAACAATTGAAAATCTTAATCACTATTTCTTTCATTAACGTGCTCGTTTTTGTTACTTCTTCCTCATTGTTCAATCTTCCGTGTATTGGAAGCTATTGGAAAAAAAAAAAAAAAAAAAAACGTCTTCCGTGTATACATTTTGCGAATTTCATAAATATTATTTTTAAAAAGCATTTTTTTTTGAGTAAATGAGAGAGCCACTTTGGGCTCGGAGTCATTTCGACTCAAATGAGATTCGATCCCAGGACCTCTTAGTCTCTGCGGAGTAGCCTAACCACTAGGCCAACTATCTATCTCATTTTTAAATTATTATGAATTATGAATTTAATTATTACTTAAAAAGCATTTCTAATACACATAATATCACATTTAACCTAAATTATTATTTTTAAACCAAATATTTTCAAGTACCATTTTAAGCTAAACATATTTAAAAGTATAATTTTTAGACTGTTTCATTAACTTTGTAAGATATTTTATAAATTGTAAAGACAGTTTATACACTGTAAATGGAGTTTTTAATTTGTGATATGCTCAAATAAAAATATACTTATTTAAAATGTCTAAAATATCTCTAAAATATATGAAATATGTTATGAGATTAGTGTAATGGCCTAAAAATGATACTTATGGATACGTCTAGTCTAAAAATGATACTTTTGAAACGTTTGGTTTTGAGGCTATAGATAATGACCTATTAGTGTTTCTAACTTTATTTATAAAATTATTGCGAGGCTTTTAGTCAATAGACTTCAACCTTTTATGAATTCAATTGTTGATGATACACAAACTGTATTTATCCCAGGCAGAGGTATCCAAGAAAACACTTATATAACTCATAAAGTATGCACCTATTTAAAAGAAAAAAGAAATTCAAAAAATTATAGCATGATTATTAAAGCTGACTTACAAAAAGCATATGAGTTTGTAGAATGTGATTTTCTACAACAACTTATGGAAAAACTCGGTTTTGACCCAAACTGGATTAAGAAGATTATGAACTGTATAACCACAGTTTCATACTCAATTTTGATCAATGGGCAGCCTAATAAACTTAATAAACCCCAGAGGGGTCTTAGACAGGGGGACCCACTGTCCCCACTGATCTTTTGTCTTATAACACAAACACTTAATGATTTGATTAAAAATAAAATTGAAAATGATCTTCTTGATGGTATTAAATTATCTAGAAATGGCCCCTCATTGACTCATCTTCTATTTGCAGATGACAGTGTATTTTTTCTTAAAGCTAATCACAAAGATACAAATAGTTTTAATGACATTATTAATAAATTTGGTTTTTCTACTGGACTTACTTTAAACTTGAATAAATGTGGGGTGAGGTTTAGTGCTAATACACCCCACTATATTCAAAACATTTTTGCCTCTAGGATAAATATGAACATTACTAATAATCTTGGCCCTTACTTGGGGTTACCCACTGATTGGGGTAAATCTAAAGTAAAAGAGCTTAATTGCCTTATTGAGAAAGCTATTAAAAAAACCCAAAATTGGAAAAATCTCTATCTCTCGGAAGCAGGTAAAGAAATTCTAATTAAATCAGTTTTACAAAGTATACCAAATTACTTTATGTCTTCTTTCTTGTTGCCTAAGAAAATTTGTGAAATGATTACTAAGAAAATAGCAAAATTTTGGTGGGGAAACAAATCTAATAAAGGAATACATTGGACTAATTGGCCAAGTGTAACTTATAGCAAATATATTGGTGGTTTAGGCTTTCGAGACCTAAATACTATGAATGTAGCATTACTTGCTAAACAAGCATGGAATCTACTTGATAAAAAAGACTCTTTACTATATAAAATACTAAAGGAGAGATACTTCCCAAATAGCTCATTCTTCCATGCTAAATTGGGTAGTAAATCCTCCTGGGGTTGGAAAAGTCTTCTAATAGGAAGAGATGCTATAAAAAATCACTTAAAATGGAAATTTGGAGATGGGGAAAGTATAAATCCCCAACATGATATATGGTTCTCCTCGAAATTAGAAGGTATAAAACCTAAAGATACCAATATTACTAAATTAAAAGAGTTGTTCTATCCTGGTGAAAGAAGATGGGATTTGGAAAAAGTCAAAAAGAATCTTTCAAAAGAAGGATTATGAAAATATTATAAAAACATTTATACCACTTGTTAAAGTTAGTGATAATCTCACTTGGACCCTTAGTCCTAATGGACTATTTTCAGTTAAAAGATGCTATCACCACTTAATAACTGATAAAATTTAAAAAGCTGAGATTAAGAAACCAACCAAACCATCCTCCTCGCACATTACAAATCCCTTGGTTTGGAAAGCTATTTGGAATATGAAAACACCCCCTAAAATAAAAAAAAATTATTTGGAAAGCGATAAAGAATGTGCTCCCAACTTCTGATAATCTTTACTTAAGAAAATGTAGAGATACTAGTTTATGCAGTATTTGTAATAAAAAAAGTAGAGAATATGGAGCATATGTTGTTTGATTGTGATTGGGCGCGAGCCACATGGCTAGCTTCACCTCTCTCGTTGAAAATCAGCAACCACTCCAAGAAATTGGATGTATGGATGGCTGATTTATTAAATGAAATAAAAAATTCAAGTAGTAATTTTATATATTCTTTTGAAAGGATATGTATTTTGGCGTGGCATATATGGAAGGATAGAAATGCTTGTATTTTTAATAATACAAAATTGGACCCTATGAATACTATAAGGAAAGCTGAGGCAACATGGAAAGAACATTTTGAATGTGTTGGTATAAATGAAAACAAGGATAGAATGTGGGATATACAAATGAAACTGATAAATAGTAACAAGGCTGAGAAAGGTATAAAAAACCCTTATGATGTTAACCATAAACTGAAGGGAATAACAATTCAACCCAACTGTGGGAATAATACAGCCTCTATTTCACAGTTGCGAGAACAAAAGATAGCTAGTAAATGGATACCTCCCCCAAAAAACTCTATAAAAATTAACTGTGATGCTTTTTATACTAAAAATGGTTCCAATATTGCGTGTATTGCCAGGGATTATAAAGGAAAAGTGCTAAGATGCCAAGGATGAAGAATTAATGCTGGTGTCGCCTAGGTTGTGATAAAATTAATACAAAATAAGACCAAGAAACTACGCACTCTCACCCTAGACAGGCACAGTACTGCAAGTATTACAGGACGTATGCAAGTTTTAATGATAAATAGACTTCGTTCTCAGGGACTTAAGTGTGTTAATCGCGTGAGTAAGAATATCGAGTAAAAGTAAATAATTAGAAAACAGTAAATTAAAGCAAGTAATTTCGAGATTAACTAATTAAAACTAGGAAAATAAAAGACAATAAAGTAAAATACGAAGAATATGAGATGAGAAATATAGCTTAGGTTTTGCTAGTATGCACTAATCCTTCTAATTCTATCTATAAATCTAGTTAATAAGGGAGAATATTAGCTCTTGGTATACTTAGTCAAGATTCTGAATTCCCCTATCTTAGACCTTGAGAGCGACTAAGGGGGCTACGGCACAACCAAGACGAGGACTCAAATAGGGTTATCAAACGCCACTAAGGCCCTATCCAGCACACTACAATCAATTGGTGATATGGTGATTAAAACAAACCCTAATGACTATCTAGTTAGAAGCATGTTTCGTCAGAACTACTATCGACACTAGACATTATGTGGTGGTTCAATAGTTAAACACCCTGTCAAGGAGACCATCTAACTACTATTAAAACAATCCTAAAGTGATCAGTTCTAGGAAAGACAGTAAATCAAAACACATAAGCAAATATAAAGTAAGAAGCTAATATCAGATTAAAACATATAATTCCAAAAGAAACTTAGATAGAAGAATTAGAATTCATAGATTATACATATGCAAAACCCAAGCTATGGGTAGTTTAGTTCATACCTGAAGGAAATAAACTAAAAGAAATTACAAAAGACGTCATCTTGCTCTCTACAATAAACTGGAAGAATAAAACCTTAAGAACTAATTACTATCAGGCAAGGATGATTTACAAGTGATATAAGGGTGTATTTATAGGTGTTTAGAAGACCTAATTCGTTTTCTTGAGGAAGAATTAAGGTAATGGACTTCTAGCCCAACTCAAATTCGTATGGGAATAAAGATAAACACTGCTGGACCGTTTTGAACATATCTTCTTCGTTATTGGTCGGTTTGAGCTCCATAAGATACCAAAAGAATCACAACAGAATTATCTTGACCCTAAAAAAGGAAATCACCAGATTCGGCCTATTTCTTAGGTAAAAACCCACATCTTTGGACGTGTATGCAGAATCCCAGATTTAGGCAGCTTTTCCTTTTCCATCTTTTTAGCTTTTGTTTCCTTATCTCCAATTACCATGCAAATCTCTTTCCATAAGTTGTTATCTTTGACTTGGACTCTAATTAAGCTCCATAATTATCTTTAAAGCTACACACTAAATAAACAATTAAACCCAATATGCTCTAAAAATAATAATTCTACAAATCAACACTCAAAATAGGAAAGTGCACTAAAACTCAAGAAAATCGACATTATTGACTTCTAATCACTTAAAATGATGTCTCATCCTAACATTAATCTATCACAAATGAGGAGACATCAAGACCCCCAACTCAAAGTTGTATCGTCCCGATACAATAAAGATAAAAACAAAGGGAAGTCTATAAATACACACTTATAAATTCTCAACACAAGGGAAAAAGCATAGCAGAATATATAGAATAAACCTAAAGCACATAACTCAGAAAATTTCATGCAATAATATTCATAAACTACATACCTGTACACTTCTCATATCCACAGTCAACACGGCTTGAATTCAAGATCAGATTAGTTTCGCAATGTAAGAAGGATTGGGACTTTACTCAGTTCCCCAAGAGAGCTATAGATTGTTCATCGATTTTCACTAGTATCCAAGAATCCACTTAACTAGTCTCTAATGGCTCAATCACTTCTCAATTACATAGCAAAGAATCAAAAGGTCTTTAAGGTTGTAATGTAGGCTTAGGGACGGATGTGATAGTATATTTGGATAATTTGGAGTGAGCTTTTGGCTCTCTACTCACTAGCCATCAACGAATCTCCCTAGAGCTTGAGTTACTCTCATAAAATGTTTCTCACTCAACCCAATGAATTCCTTGATGCACAATTTAGCATCCCCAATAACCCAATTAAAGCTTAAGATGTTCACATAAAAATCCACTTTGCCGGTCCGAATATATATATATTTTCTTTTCTTTTCAATTCAATTCTTCAAGCTATGACTCTCTTTTAATGCTGAGATATCACGCTAATTCTCTCAAATATATATATTTTTCTTTTAATGCCCTTGTTGGCAAATTTAGCTCGTAGCTTCTTTTTCATTCACTATTACCCCGGCAAAGGGTTACAATAAAAATCTGTGAAACATCATCAATATAAAGCACAAAGCACAATTAATAAGCTCAAAATCCCAACCCAATAACAATTCCCATAATGGTGGACCCACCACCCCAAACTCAAGCTCTAAAACAACTGTCTATGCATCGCGATTCGAGTGCGGGTCATATGGAAAAGTCCTATAATCTAAAGGGATATGGCTTATAACGTAATTCAATAAAAAGTCTTTAGAAAGGCTAGAAGGGGCTGAGAAGGATATAGCATATAAAATCAAAAATCACAAGGTGAGAAGGTATAAAAAGGCTTCAAGGGCTTCAAATATGAAAGAACCGCCTTTATCACTTTCTACACTATGTAATTAATTATTTTCTTACCTTTAGCACTTTCATCAAATGGTTTTTCAACTAGCTTGGATCTCACGGCCTACACACTTCTCAAGGTTCCCCGAGATCGAACATACTTTCTATCGCATTGCTCACTACTCTTTTCTTTACTATCAATATGTGTTTTCCTACAAATACTCAAAGCATACAAATACATAGCTCATAAACATATTACTTACTATCATTAATCTACTGAGCTTATGCTTTCAAGCTATTAAACACACTAAACACACTCTACATCTAATTCCCATGTATCAAAAATTTTAATTTCACCTAAAAAATAGAAAAATGGAGATGGGAGACAACGAATCCCCACACCCCCAACTCAAAAATGAGCCGTGTCCCCACGACTCGAAAAACAGAAATTAAATTTAGCAGATAGACATATTTACAGAAATGGTAAGGAAGAAAGAGAACCTACTCTCGAGGCTATTGCCTCGCATCATTGACATCCAAGGTTGGATTTGTTGGACCTTTCGTTAATTGCTCAAGGAGTTTCATGATGTGCACTTGATTAGCATTGATTTGTGCCACATCATTGACTAAGGAAGTTTGAGCTGCTTCGAATTTCGTTAAACGCTCCTCCATCTTCTCTTGCCAACTTTCCTCCTTTTCTTCTTTAGAGACTTGCGTTGAACCCGCTCTTCGAAAGATATCCTTGATCCAAGCATTATCAATATAACTCGCCTTAAAATCAAGTTTCTCTTCTTCACCCAATGTAACATTCGCTTTTCGCACAAGACACGTGATCATAGTAGGAAATTTAACATTATAAACTAATTTAGGAGAGACCGAAAATCGTATCACCTCCTCATAGATCAACTGTGCCACATCAACTTCTTCTCCTCTCAAAATACAGTCCAAAAGTAGAGCGTACTTCATAGTCACATCCAAAGTTCGTGTGTTTCCGAAGATATTAGGAACAAGGAAATTGTGCCAAATTCACGCATCTGCTTGAAGTATTTGTAAGGCCAAGGTGCCTTCAATTCTCCCTTATGTGATTGCACTTTCTCTTTGTCTAATACATGCTCAAAAAGTAATTCCTCATCAAAGATTTTTCGCTTAGCAACTGTTTCCTCAAATTTGCAAAAACCTTTCAGTTTCTTAAACTTGAAGTGGTTTCTAATCTCCTCAACTGTGAAAGGAACTAGCTTTCCTCTAATCGGAACACCATTACTATCTCGGCTAAAGAGGCCTAAATAGAAATCCAAAACTAATTCGTGACATAATTCAGAACGTCTTACCATGAACGTAGACCAACCCAATTTCTCACCAAGCTCTAAGAATCTTGCATATTCTCCATCTCTAACTTCTTCCTTGAATACTTTCTCATAAGCAAAAGGTAGTTCTTTCAACTGTTTCTCTGCAGACATCTTCAGGGCCCTTGAAGCATCCACTTTCTCCTTGGGTGCAGGATCTTGTTGAGGTTGTGTTCTCTCCTTTGCATAAGAGTAAAGCTTTTTACCATTACGATCAAACAAAGGTATCCCACTTTTCTCAACTTTATCTTTACCCTTTGATTTAGAACTAGCACCTTTGTCAATTGATTTCTTCTTGTTTAAATCCAATCCCTTGTTGCTCTTCACCTCCCTCTTGTTAGCTAAAATTGTGGTTCTATTAGTCATCTTCAATTAACCCCCAACTCAAAGCTTTAGCAACCCTTGAAATTTGAACTTGTGAATTAATGATTGAACAAGCTTGATTTGGCCTAGGATAGGTGAATCGATGATGAATCTCTATGTGGGTGAGGTGGATTTGTATTGGGTTGGCTTGGATTTAAGAAATTGTAGGATGAATTTTGAAAATTTTGGCTCTTTGATTCTTCAATTGAATGGATTTGGTGAAGATTGGGTGTTTGATTTTCTCTTGTAATGATGTGGAGAGAAGGTTTGATGTGTTTTTCTTGATGATTGGGTAGTGTTTTGGTGATTGGTGAAGGTTTTGATGAGCTTTAATGGAGTTAGGAGAGTTTTGGAGAAGAGAAAGAGGGTTAAGGTTTATAAAATTCGGAACTAAAAGCTTAATAACTCCTTTATACATTAATCCCGTAGGTTTCTCTCTCTCTGGCGGCGCTGCGGACTACCCATGCGGACCATGGGGTGTACCGCAGGGTAGTCCGCGACATCTGATGCTCGAAAATTTTTGCTCACTGGTTAACACCCGTGGTAGGACCCCGTGGCACGTGTTTCTGAGCTGCGGACCAGGGTGCGATGTACCGGAGGGTACCCCGCGCCTTCTGTAGCTTTCTCCGTCAAAATACCCGTGGACCTCACCCCGTGGCACGTGTTTCTGGCTCGCGGACCATGGCACGGACCATGGGGTAGTCCGCGGTCCACTTTTTTCTCGGTTCTGGATCAAACCCGCGGTGCAACCCGTGGTACAGGTTTTTACCACGCGGACCATCCCTGCGGTATAGGGGGTACACCGTGGGGTAGTCCGCGCAGGTCATTCTTGCGCTCCAAAATTTTTCTTTTTCTTCCCTAACTCGATTTCTCCAATTCCTACACACCAAAAACACTAATACCTTTCTCAAATATGCATTATCAACTAAAAACAACTAAACTAAACATAAACGTAAAAACGTAAAAGACATGAAGACATAAAAAAACTACGGGTTGTCTCCCGTACAGCACTTTTGTTTTACGTCTTTCAAAGTTAGACGTGTTACCTCTGTCAAGATTTGCGAATATAGCCTCCCCAACAACGAGTAAGGCTATGAACGTCCACTAATCTGCGCTTGACCCCAGTTTTGGGGCGAATTTCTATCACCTTGGCCGAAACAACCTTAGTGACAATGAATGGTCCCATCCACGAGTCTTTGAAACTTCGTGGCTTATTCTCGCGTTTGTGAGCTTTCCATAGAACTTCATGGCGAACCCCAAACTCAATGTTTGGCTCAGTATCCACAGGCTTTAAGTGGATCTTCTCAGGAGGGACTTTGTGATGTGAAAGGCTGTGGATGATAGGAACTGTGGCATCTAACTTCCTCGGTTTCTTACCCAAGACATAGAAGGTCTCGGATACATTCTTTGCATGAAGGGTGATGGTCCCTTCTTGGAAGTTGATCACACTTTGACTTGTGGCCATGAAAGGCCATCCAAGTATGATTGGAACCTGCTTATCTGCATCAAACTCAAGTATAACAAAGTCAGTAGGGATGGCGATATTACCTGCACGGACTAAGACGTCCTCCACTGTTCCCCATGTCCTTTTAACTGAGTTGTCAGCAAACTGCAACTTCACTGGAGTCTTCTCTGATTTCTGAAGTCCAAGTCTCTCGAACACGGACTTAGGCATAAGATTCACACCAGAACCCACATCGTACATATCTTTCACTTTGAGCATACCATGTAATTGAATAGGAAGGTTGAAACTTCCCGGATCTTTAAGCTTTGCAGGTAGCTCTCTTTCACTTCTTCTTGAAACCCTCAGGTTCTCTCTTGGGATCTCTACACTCGCCTCTTTCTCAGGAATAATTTGCGTATAAACTTGTTGCTGTGTAAGTCCTCTCTTTGCAATCTCAAGCATTTGGGCGTTGATATTTTCAGGTTGGTACGTCTCTACAAATGTCTTGAGAACAGTGTCATCCTTAGGATTTGTATCAGGATTAGTTGATGACACTGGTTGAACAATAGGTGGCGATTCCACCTTCTTTTCTTCTTTCTCTTCATGCACAGCAGGTGCAACTTCATCTTCAACTTTTGACTCCTTCTTTGAGTCTTCTTTCTCTTTCTCTTTAGCCAACTCAGCTGCATAATCTACTACCGATCGAATCTCCTCTTGCATCTTCCTTAGTAGCTCTATAAACTCGGCTTTCTCTTGATCGTCCTCCACATAAACTTCAGAACAGTCAGATTCCACGGGGCTAGACTTGGTTGGTTCTTCTTCAGTACTTGGAACTTCCACGGCACTAATGGCAGCATGTGGTGCTTCCTCTTTTGCTTCTTCAATTTCAAGGCATATTGCCTTGCAAGCTTCGAACCCAACATTGTTTTCACCTCCTTCGATTGCCTTTACTTCCTGCTGTTCTACAAAACTTGTTAAAACTTTGTTCATCTGTTCTACTTGAGTACGTATTATCTGAAGTACGGCATCGTGTCCTCTTATCTTCTCTTCCTGAGCGTTCATATTCGCGGTCAAACGGGCTAGAGCTTCTTGATCCACAGATCCTTCTTGAGGGTACTGAGGTAACGCTTTTTGATCTAATGAATCGGTATAAGCATCTTGAGCAGGTTGTTGTGGGTGAGCAGATCTATTCTGATTTTGGTACTGACCTCTCTGTAGGAAAGAATTGTTCTGGGGACGCTGTTGATAATGACCAGGATTAGCGGCCCCTTGTGGATTTGAATACTGCATACCCGGATGGTTTCGGTTACCCCATTGATAACCTCCGCGATTGGATATAAAGTAAACAGATTGCGGATTGATTCGCACTCTTCCCATGTATGATCGTTAACACCACATTGTTGACAACCTTGTGCTTCTTGTACTACTTTTGTAGCTGCTAAATTTTTCTCCATCGCTATCTTCAGCTCTTTGATTTGATTTTCTAAAGTGGACATTTGAGCTGAGTTTGCAGTTTCTGCATCTAAACGAAGCGTTCCTCGGGTCTTTGCTATCACCACTTGGACCCTTAGTCCTAATGGACTATTTTCAGTTAAAAGATGCTATCACCACTTAATAACTGATAAAATTAAAAAAGCTGAGATTAAGAAACCAACCAAACCATCCTCCTCGCACATTACAAATCCCTTGGTTTGGAAAGCTATTTGGAATATGAAAACACCCCTAAAATAAATAAAAATATTTGGAAAGCGATAAAGACTGTGCTCCCAACTTCTGAAAATCTTTACTTAAGAAAATGTAGAGATACTAGTTTATGCAGTATTTGTAATAAAAAAAGTAGAGAATGTGGAGCATATGTTGTTTGATTGTGATTGGGCGCGAGCCACATGGCTAGCTTCACCTCTCTCGTTGAAAATCATCAACCACTCCAAGAAATTGAATGTATGGATGGCTGATTTATTAAATGAAATAAAAAATTCAAGTAGTAATTTTATATATTCTTTTGAAAGGATATGTATTTTGGCGTGGCATATATGGAAGGATAGAAATGCTTGTATTTTTAATAATACAAAATTGGACCCTATGAATACTATAAGGAAAGCTGAGGCAACATGGAAAGAACATTTTGAATGTGTTGGTATAAATGAAAACAAGGATAGAATGGAACTGATAAATAGTAACAAGGCTGAGAAAGGTATAAAAAACCCTTATGATGTTAACCATAAACTGAAGGGAATAACAATTCAACCCAACTGTGGGAATTATACAGCCTCTATTTCACAGTTGCGAGAACAAAAGATAGCTAGTAAATGGATACCTCCCCCAAAAAACTCTATAAAAATTAACTGTGATGCTTCTTATACTAAAAATGGTTCCAATATTGCGTGTATTGCCATGGATTATAAAGGAAAAGTGCTAAGATGCCAAGGATGAAGAATTAATGCTGGTGTCGCCTAGGGTGTGATAAAATTAATACAAAATAAGACCAAGAAACTACGCACTCTCACCCTAGACAGGCACAGTACTGCAAGTATTACAGGACGTATGCAAGTTTTAATGATAAATAGACTTCGTTCTCAGGGACTTAAGTTTGTTAATCGCGTGAGTAAGAATATCGAGTAAAAGTAAATAATTAGAAAACAGTAAATTAAAGCAAGTAATTTCGATATTAACTAATTAAAACTAGGAAAATAAAAGACAATAAAGTAAAATACGAAGAATATGAGATGAGAAATATAGCTTAGGTTTTGCTAGTATGCACTAATCCTTCTAATTCTATCTATAAATCTAGTTAATAAGGGAGAATATTAGCTCTTGGTATACTTAGTCAGGATTCTAAATTCCCCTATCTTAGACCTTGAGAGCGACTAAGGGGGCTACGGCACAACCAAGACGAGGACTCAAATAGGGTTTTCAAACGCCACTAAGGCCCTATCCAGCACACTACAATCAATTGGTGATATGGTGATTAAAACAAACCCTAATGACTATCTAGTTAGAAGCATGTTTTGTCAGAACTACTATCGACACTAGACATTATGTGGTGGTTCAATAGTTAAACACCCTGTCAAGGAGACCATCTAACTACTATTAAAACAATCCTAAAGTGATCAGTTCTAGGAAAGACAGTAAATCAAAACACATAAGCAAATATAAAGTAAGAAGCTAATATCATATTAAAACATATAATTCCCAAAGAAATTTAGATAGAAGAATTAGAATTCATAGATTATACATATGCAAAACCCAAGCTATGGGGAGTTTAGTTCATACCTGAAGGAAATAAACTAAAAGAAATTACAAAAGACATCATCTTGCTCTCTACAATAAACTGGAAGAATAAAACCTTAAGAACTAATTACTATCAGGCAAGGATGATTTACAAGTGATATAAGGGTGTATTTATAGGTGTTTAGAAGACCTAATTCGTTTTCTTGAGGAAGAGTTAAGGTAATGGACTTCTAGCCCAACTCAAATTCGTATGGAAATAAAGATAAACACTGCTGGACCGTTTTGAGCATATCTTCTTCGTTATTGGTCGGTTTGAGCTCCATAAGATACCAAAAGAATCGAAACAGAATTATCTTGACCCTAAAGAAAGAAATCACCAGATTCGGCCTATTTCTTAGGTAAAAACCCACATCTTTGGAAGTGTATGCAAAATCCCAGATTTAGGCAGCTTTTCCTTTTCCATCTTTTTAGCTTTTGTTTCCTTATCTCCAATTACCATGCAAATCTCTTTCCATAAGTTGTTATCTTTGACTTGGACTCTAATTAAGCTCCATAATTATCTTTAAAGCTACACACTAAATAAACAATTAAACCCAATATACTCTAAAAATAATAATTCTACAAATCAAGACTCAAAATAGGAAAGTGCACTAAAACTCAAGAAAATCGACATTATTGACTTCTAAATCACTTAAAATGATGTCTCATCCTAAAATTAATCTATCACAAATGAGGAGACATCAAATGCTGATAATAGCTTGGAGGCCGAAGGATTGGGAGTTTTGAAGGCCTGGCTATGGGCTAAGGAGCTCAACAACTTCCATTGCATAGTGGAAAATGACAATCTTACCCTCATGAAGCCATTAGCTAGCAATTTTCCCTTTAATTCTCCATGTATTGCAAATATAGTTAGAAGTATTTATTTTGTTTCCGAAATTTGTAATCCATCCTTTTCATTTATTAGAAGAGATGGAAATAGAGTAGCGGATTGGGCTTGCAAAAATTTGCCTCTCGGTGAGTCTTATGACTTTTGTGCAAGTCCCTTTTCTACTAAATTAGCTAAATTGTTAAGCCTTGATTTGTCCCCTATGGGGATAGGCTAACACTTATTGTAATGTGAAATTGATTAATATAAACGTTTAGACCAAAAAAAAAAAATTGATAATGACCTCTTCTCAAATATGAATATTTTATATTTATATTTTGTTAAATAATAATGATTAATGATTAATCATTTAGATGCACTACTCCTAGAATTAAAGCTCGTAGGAAAGAGAAATTATAGCAGTAACATGTCCTTTTAAGGAGTATTATAGATGATTTAGGTGTTGACCAACCACACTTATTTCGTAAGCTCTCCGATGCATCATTAAAAGCCCGACTCCAATTCTGCCGTGATATCCCTTCTTTCACTAATCAATCCGCACAAGAATTGGCTTCACGAATAATACTCACCAAATCAAAGCTCAGATTTTGCCTCAACAAACTCCTTATACCATCAAACCATGTCACACTCAGACCTCTACTAGCCATTCCACACTGTACCATGATATAATCTCACAGAGTCCACCTCCACGCATAAAACTCTCTCCCCTAACTGTTCCACCCATGTTAACCCCCACATGAAGGGCTATTAGCTCCGTTATCATAGAAGACATATAGCTCAAACTACTCGCAATATCCCCATCCATTCACCATCAGCAGTTCTTAACAACCACCCCACATCTCCGTACCCCTCCCCTGGTTTACACTCTCATCCACATTCAGCTGCAAGCCTATCAAAGGTTTTATCCACCCAACTAGCTCAATTGAGATCAAGGGGGACTACCGACCATTTGAGGCCCATATCCATTGTCTAATGTAATAGTTTACGAGGCCGTTTTCTTTCATGACAATATTTCTCACATTCGATTGCCTCGCCCTCCTGACTCACCCATATGGAGCGAACGGAACTCTCCAAAGCACCCACAAAAATTTCTTGACTTTGCAAATTTTGACTCCACCATTCTATAAACGCAGAAGCCACCGTATTACTGATCAGAATAAATAAATTCTGCTACTCAGAAGCTGTAGGAAACCTCTGGGGGTCTGCGCATTGAGATGCCATATTGTTGATCTACTCACACTCTCATGTCATGAACTTGGTGAACCAACATGAGATGAACCGTACATTGTTGTTTCTAAAAAATCATAGTGTCCTAGGAAAAGCTTTAAAATCTATTGCTTCCCTCATCTTATACACGAGACATCCTGAAATCGAGCATAACTAAGCTGCTATACTTGCTTCAAATTCACAAAACATCCTATTTATGGAAATTTATGTGATAAATTGAAGTTGTCGTCTTCCTGTTGCAACCGAATACCATATGTACATATAATAATTCCCGCCTCCTCTCCCACTTTTACTATTCCTGGTCCCACTCGCTAAGCAAAATTTTCCAAACAGTCCTCTCTACACCACACCTTCTAAATAAATGCTCTACCGATTCTGTCTCCCTTTCACATCATATGCACAATATAACCGAGTTCTCCACTCTAATAACTAGATTATGTCTTGTCGGTAGTCGTTCATTCATGACCCTCCATATTAGAACTTTGATGGTTTGTGGATATTGCACCTTCCAAATCTTCATACAATCCAAACCCCTCTGTTCAAGGTAAGAGTCAATTTGACTATATAAACACTGTTCGATTCAAATTTCCAAGAGAGGTAGTCTGTCTTCGTCGTATCACTAACTTCCATAATCCCCACTATTTCTAACAACTTTAGTGCCGGCAATCTAACTTGAAACTTATCCCAATACCACAAACCAGTTTCTTATTAATATAATCTTTTAGCAGAGCCGTTCCTTCGCCCTTCAAGAGGCGACACGACACAATCAATAATTGGAGCCAACCTGACCCAGGCATCTAGCTTAAATTCCACACGACTCCTATTTTGCACAATTCTCTGGGGAACCCATTTAACTACGACAATTTCTTCCGCAATAGCCTTACAAATGTGCGAGTCTGTTGTCTCGCCCTTATACCGAAGCATGTCGTGCTTGAAATATTTTTATTTACCTTATGTGTCCAGTGCACCATTTTATCGTGATTCAATTTCCACCATACTTTACCAATAACACTATATTCATATTTTATGAATCTCTAAAACCTAGCTCTTCCTCTTCTTTTGGTTTGCAAAGTCTTGCCATAGAAAAGACTTATTTGCTTTATCTTTAATAAGTGAACTAAGAGTCTGGGTAATAATGCAAAAGAGAAAGTGGGACAAGGGTCCCCTTTTCTAAGGCTCTGTTGTTGGAATATTAATATGCATTGGTATTCTATTTACGAGAATTGAATAAGAGACATTGGAAATACACTGATATATCCATAATAGCTAAAGATTCGATAAACCCATCATTCTCATCACATCCATCATCAAATCTATTCCGCATGTTCAAAAACTTTTGAGATATCAACTACTCATCATAATTGCTTTTGCACAATAAAGCGTATCTTAATTAATCTGTGCCTAGTCACCATGGTGTGGCTCGCAGCGGGTGGGGTTTACCGCAGACACCTGGTGTAGAATTCATTTTTTTTATAAATAACCTCAAACTTAATTTCTTTACTACCTACACACCAAAAACCACTATATATCTTTCTCATTAAATGTAATACACCAATACACATAAAATTAACTACTTTACACTACTAAAAAGAAAAATGCAATTAAACTTTATTAAAACGTGGGTTGTCCCCCACAAAGCACTTTCGTTTTACGTTGTTAAAAGTTTGACGTTTGTATGTCATTACTTACTTTTCATGTAGCCTCCCCAATAATTAGTGAGAGTACTCACGTCAACCAATCGGAATTTGCAACCTTTCCGTGTTCGTACCTCAATCACTTTTGCCGAAACGACTCGAGTGACACATTCACAGGGAAAAGCCTTAACTTTAGGTAAGAACGACCCATCCAATCATATTGTACCTTTGTGGTCTATTCTCGGGTCCTAGAGCTTTCCATGCTACTTTGTCTCCTACCCTAAGCTCATTTTCCTCTTTTTTTTTCACGGTGTCTTGGAGACTCTTAGAATTTGTATTTCGGTCATAATCTAGATTGACGAAGATTTTGTGACTCCTTCCTGTTCATCTTTTATGAAACGTAAAATGTTTGGGATTCATATTCAATGCGGAGGCCCAAGTATGAAGAACACGTTTTTATCTGCATCATAATTAAGTATAATAAAATCAGTAGGAATAACAAGATTACCTACTTGGACGAGCAAGTCCTCGATGAATCCCCACGGGTTTGTTGTAGATCAATCTGCCATTTGCAAGATGATGGATGCTCTTTTCGAATCTCCAATACCCGACTTCTCGAACACTCTTTTAGGCATTAAATTCAAACTCAGATCCAAGTCACACATCACCTTTCCTTTGCACGTACCAACTATTTTGATTGGGAGGTTGAAACCTCCAGGTTCTTTAAGTTTTGGTAGTAACTACCAGTAAATTTGTGTCGATACCTCCTCGGTTAGTGCCAAAGTCTCTTACTCGTTAAATTTTTTCTTCTTGGAGAGAGTCTCCCTGAAGAATCATTGATATTTTGGCTCTTTTTTATGTCTTGAAGTATCGAGATGTTGCTTCTCAATTGACTTAACATCTCTATAAACGTCTTGTACTCAAATTCGCGCTTCCCTTAGCGACTCGTGACATATATGGCGATGATAAACAGAGGTGTGATGGCGTCGATTCCGCCCTCGATTTATAAATCACTCTTGGTGCTTCAACTACCTCAATCGAGTTTTCAGGCTCCTCTCAAACCCAATCCTCAACAGTTACCTCATCTAAATTTGGCTTTGTTGGTTCGTTCTCCTTAGGAATCTCCACTTCACTAGACGTAATCGGTGACAATTCCTTAATCTTTTCAACTCAAATGCTAATGGATTTACATGACTCATAATCAATATTATTATCAACATTATGAATTTCCTTGACATCAATATTCGTACCTTGGCTGATTTGCATAGGTTTACCTTGTTGTCGGACTTTTAAGTGATTGGAAATTTGTGAAACCTGATTCTCTAATATATTCAATAATGCAAAGTGTTCACTGAACCTCTCATTGTTTTCTCTCAATTTCTCTCTAGTTATCTCCATAATTTTTTAAGGTTTGTTGGAGCTCACTAGTGGGAACCTTCTTGTGGTAGAGTAAGAAGTGCTTTTTGAGAAAGATTTTCTGCATATGCATCATACACGAGATTTGGTGGAGCTTGATTACCATAGCCTTCTCCCCATTGATAATGATTTTGGGACCTTAGCTGAAAGTTGTTCCCTTGAGGCCATGGTTGAAACATATTACTTGATAGGTGTTACCTTGATTCATGGTCCCATTTTGATTTGACCATTCGAGAATTGGATAATTACGATTCCCATGTTGATACACTTGACTAACTAAACGGTAGTTCCCACGAATCGACAAAAAAATACCGATTTCAGATTAACTTGTCATCTATTGATCCACCTAGCTATTCCCTAATTGATAAACTATGACTCAACCATGTAATTAAGAATACTAAGGTCTTTTCGGTTATAATGTAAGCTTAGGGATGATATGATATGTATATTTAGGGAAATGTGAAGTGATATTTTGGCTCTCTCCTTACTTACCATCAAAACATCGTCCTAGAGCTTGAGCTTACACTCAAATACTTTGTCACTCTATCCAATTTTTATGTTCTTGATTAGCATCCCCAATTAACCCAATAACATTTCGTGATGATTTCCCAAAACATTCCATTTTGCCGGTGATGTCTTTTTTTTGATGGATTAATCACTCACGAGACATTATTTTTGTAGTTTATTGAGCCTAAGTGAGGGATTTTCCCCTAATATTCATTAGATTGTACTTTTGACTCTCGTTATAGACATATTACTATTTATAGAGATTTTATGACTTAATTATGTGTTAAGTGTGTAAGGTACATGATTGATTCAAGGTAAGGACGAGGAGAAGAAGTCAAAACGTCAAGATAAACCCCAAGCCAAGGCATGAATTGTGCTTACAGTTACTTTGGGAAGTTGGAGCGTTCGCCGGAGAAATATTTGTGCCTTATAATTTTAGTCACTACAAAATATTGGCGAGAGCTTTGTATCCGATTCACTTTGATTAAGAAAAAGCTTGAAGTCAGTGTCGCATGGGAAGTGACGCATGTTAATTCAGATTTAAAATGAAGAAGTTATGCCATTTGCTTCCACTGTGGCTCGAACCAGAATTTTGTTAAGTAAAAACGGGTTGGACCCTACTAAACCTAAATAAGAAAGAAAAAGGGGGCCCAAACGTTTTTAGGCTATTATATAAGCTTCATAGCAGCCCCCAAATCAATATACATAAGAATACAACATTAGAGAAGAGCTTTTAGTCCTTGGAGAAGAGCACAAAACGTCTGGAGCTAGAAGGAGAGGGTTTCTACACCAAACTCTATGAATCTTCATCATCCGGACTCCGTTTGCTATCATTCCAAAGAGTAGTTTAATTCTATTTTGGGCATCAGTTTTCAGTAGTTTTCATTTTATCTTTATGAACTAACCCTAATGGTGTCGCCTAGGGTGTGATAAAAATAAGATAAAATTAAGTCAAGAAACTACGCACTCTCACCCTAGACAGGCACAGTACTGCAAGTATTACAGGACGTATGCAAGTTTTAATGATAAGTTGAGTTCGTTCTCAGGGACTTAAGTGTGTTATACGCGTGAGTAGGAATAACGAGTAAAAGTAAATAATTAAAGACAGAAAATAAAAGCAAATAGATTTTCGAAATTCTAAATTAAACTAAGAAATTAAAGACAATAAAATAAAAGATCAAGAATATGAGATGAGAGATATAGCTTAGGTTTTGCTAGTATGCACTAATCCTTCTAATTCTATCTATAAATCTAGTTAATAAGGGAGAATATTAGCTCTTGGTATACTTAGTCAGGATTCTAAATTCCCATACCTTAGACCTTGAGAGCGACTAAGGGGGCTACGGCACAACCAAGACGTGGTTTCAAATAGGGTTATCAAACGCTACTAAGGCCCTAAGCAAACACTGCAATCATTGGTGATATGGTGATTAAAACAAACCCTAGTGACTATCTAGTTAGAATCATGTTTTGTCATAACTAATATCGACACTAGACATTATGTGGTGGTTCAATAGTTAAACACCCTGTCAAGGAGACCATCTAACTACTATTAAAACAATCCTAAAGTGATCAGTTCTAGGAAAGACAATAAATCAAAACACATAAACAAATATTAAGTAAGAAGCTAATATCAGATTAAAACATGTAATTCCCAAAGAAACTTAGATAGAAGAATTAGAATTCATAGTTTATACATTATGCAAAACCCAAGCTATGGGGAGTTTAGTTCATACCTGAAGGAAATAAACTAAAAGAAATTACAAAAGACTTCATCTTGCTCTCTACAATAAACTGGAAGAATAAAACCTTAAGAACTAATTACTATGAGGCAAGGATGATTTACAAGTGATATAAGGGTGTATTTGTAGGTGTTTAGAAGACCTAATTCGTTTTCTTGAGGAAGAGATAAAGTATTGGTCTCCTAGCCCAACTCAAATTCGTATGGGAATAAAGATAAACACTGCTGGACCGTTTTGAGCATATCTTCTTCGTTATTGGTCGGTTTGAGCTCCATAAGATACCAAAAGAATCGTAACAGAATTATCTTTGTCCCTATGAAAGGACATTACCAAAATCGGCCTATTTCTTGGGGTAAATAGCACTTATTTAGGCGTGTACTGCAGAATCCCAGATTTAGGTAGCTTTTCCTTTTCCATCTTTTTAGCTTTTGTTTCCTTATCTCCAATTACCATGCAAATCTCTTTCCATAAGTTGTAGTCTTTGACTTGGACTCTAATTAATCTCCATAATTATCTTTAAAGCTACACACTAAATAAACAATTAAACCCAATATGTTCTAAAAATATTATTTTACTAAATCAAGACTCAAAATAAGAAAGTTCACTATTTCTCAAGAAAATCGACACTTATGACTTCTAAATCACTAAAAATGATGTCTCATCCTAACATTAATATATCACAAATGAGGAGACATCAAGACCCCCAACTCAAAGTTGTATTGTCCCGATACAATAAAGATGAAAACAAAGGAAAGTCTATAAATACACACTTATAAAATTCTCAACACAATGGGAAAAAGCATAGCAGAATATATAGAATAAACCTAAAGCACATAACTAATAAAATTTCATGCAATAATATTCATAAACTACATACCTATACACTTCTCATATCCACAGTCGACACGGCTTGAATTCAAGATCATATTAGTTTCGCAATGTAAGAATGATTGGGACTTTACTCAGTTCCCCAAGAGAGCTATAGATTGTTCATCGATTTTCACTAGTATTTAAAGATCCACTTAACAACTCTCTAATGGCTCAATCACTTCTCAATTACATAGCAAAGAATCAAAAGGTCTTTAAGGTTGTAATGTAGGCTTAGGGACGGTATGATAGTATATTTGGATAATTTGGAGTGAGCTTTTGGCTCTCTCCTCACTAGCCATCAACGAATCGCCCTAGAGCTTGAGTTACTCTCATAAAACGTTTCTCACTCAACCCAATGAAAACACCCCCTAAAATAAAAAAAAATATTTGGAAAGCGATAAAGACTGTGCTCCCAACTTCTGAAAATCTTTACTTAAGAAAATGTAGAGATACTAGTTTATGCAGTATTTGTAATAAAAAAAGTAGAGAATGTGGAGCATATGTTGTTTGATTGTGATTGGGCGCGAGCCACATGGCTAGCTTCACCTCTCTCGTTGAAAATCAGCAACCACTCCAAAAAATTGGATGTATGGATGGCTGATTTATTAAATGAAATAAAAAATTCAAGTAGTAATTTTATATATTCTTTTGAAAGGATATGTATTTTGGCGTGGCATATATGGAAGGATAGAAATGCTTGTATTTTTAATAATACAAAATTGGACCCTATGAATACTATAAGGAAAGCTGAGGCAACATGGAAAGAACATTTTGAATGTGTTGGTATAAATGAAAACAAGGATAGAATGGAACTGATAAATAGTAACAAGGCTGAGAAAGGTATAAAAAACCCTTATGATGTTAACCATAAACTGAAGGGAATAACAATTCAACCCAACTGTGGGAATTATACAGCCTCTATTTCACAGTTGCGAGAACAAAAGATAGCTAGTAAATGGATACCTCCCCCAAAAAACTCTATAAAAATTAACTGTGATGCTTCTTATACTAAAAATGGTTCCAATATTGCGTGTATTGCCATGGATTATAAAGGAAAAGTGCTAAGATGCCAAGGATGAAGAATTAATGCTGGTGTCGCCTAGGGTGTGATAAAATTAATACAAAATAAGACCAAGAAACTACGCACTCTCACCCTAGACAGGCACAGTACTGCAAGTATTACAGGACGTATGCAAGTTTTAATGATAAATAGACTTCGTTCTCAGGGACTTAAGTTTGTTAATCGCGTGAGTAAGAATATCGAGTAAAAGTAAATAATTAGAAAACAGTAAATTAAAGCAAGTAATTTCGATATTAACTAATTAAAACTAGGAAAATAAAAGACAATAAAGTAAAATACGAAGAATATGAGATGAGAAATATAGCTTAGGTTTTGCTAGTATGCACTAATCCTTCTAATTCTATCTATAAATCTAGTTAATAAGGGAGAATATTAGCTCTTGGTATACTTAGTCAGGATTCTAAATTCCCCTATCTTAGACCTTGAGAGCGACTAAGGGGGCTACGGCACAACCAAGACGAGGACTCAAATAGGGTTTTCAAACGCCACTAAGGCCCTATCCAGCACACTACAATCAATTGGTGATATGGTGATTAAAACAAACCCTAATGACTATCTAGTTAGAAGCATGTTTTGTCAGAACTACTATCGACACTAGACATTATGTGGTGGTTCAATAGTTAAACACCCTGTCAAGGAGACCATCTAACTACTATTAAAACAATCCTAAAGTGATCAGTTCTAGGAAAGACAGTAAATCAAAACACATAAGCAAATATAAAGTAAGAAGCTAATATCATATTAAAACATATAATTCCCAAAGAAATTTAGATAGAAGAATTAGAATTCATAGATTATACATATGCAAAACCCAAGCTATGGGGAGTTTAGTTCATACCTGAAGGAAATAAACTAAAAGAAATTACAAAAGACATCATCTTGCTCTCTACAATAAACTGGAAGAATAAAACCTTAAGAACTAATTACTATCAGGCAAGGATGATTTACAAGTGATATAAGGGTGTATTTATAGGTGTTTAGAAGACCTAATTCGTTTTCTTGAGGAAGAGTTAAGGTAATGGACTTCTAGCCCAACTCAAATTCGTATGGAAATAAAGATAAACACTGCTGGACCGTTTTGAGCATATCTTCTTCGTTATTGGTCGGTTTGAGCTCCATAAGATACCAAAAGAATCGAAACAGAATTATCTTGACCCTAAAGAAAGAAATCACCAGATTCGGCCTATTTCTTAGGTAAAAACCCACATCTTTGGAAGTGTATGCAAAATCCCAGATTTAGGCAGCTTTTCCTTTTCCATCTTTTTAGCTTTTGTTTCCTTATCTCCAATTACCATGCAAATCTCTTTCCATAAGTTGTTATCTTTGACTTGGACTCTAATTAAGCTCCATAATTATCTTTAAAGCTACACACTAAATAAACAATTAAACCCAATATACTCTAAAAATAATAATTCTACAAATCAAGACTCAAAATAGGAAAGTGCACTAAAACTCAAGAAAATCGACATTATTGACTTCTAAATCACTTAAAATGATGTCTCATCCTAAAATTAATCTATCACAAATGAGGAGACATCAAATGCTGATAATAGCTTGGAGGCCGAAGGATTGGGAGTTTTGAAGGCCTGGCTATGGGCTAAGGAGCTCAACAACTTCCATTGCATAGTGGAAAATGACAATCTTACCCTCATGAAGCCATTAGCTAGCAATTTTCCCTTTAATTCTCCATGTATTGCAAATATAGTTAGAAGTATTTATTTTGTTTCCGAAATTTGTAATCCATCCTTTTCATTTATTAGAAGAGATGGAAATAGAGTAGCGGATTGGGCTTGCAAAAATTTGCCTCTCGGTGAGTCTTATGACTTTTGTGCAAGTCCCTTTTCTACTAAATTAGCTAAATTGTTAAGCCTTGATTTGTCCCCTATGGGGATAGGCTAACACTTATTGTAATGTGAAATTGATTAATATAAACGTTTAGACCAAAAAAAAAAAATTGATAATGACCTCTTCTCAAATATGAATATTTTATATTTATATTTTGTTAAATAATAATGATTAATGATTAATCATTTAGATGCACTACTCCTAGAATTAAAGCTCGTAGGAAAGAGAAATTATAGCAGTAACATGTCCTTTTAAGGAGTATTATAGATGATTTAGGTGTTGACCAACCACACTTATTTCGTAAGCTCTCCGATGCATCATTAAAAGCCCGACTCCAATTCTGCCGTGATATCCCTTCTTTCACTAATCAATCCGCACAAGAATTGGCTTCACGAATAATACTCACCAAATCAAAGCTCAGATTTTGCCTCAACAAACTCCTTATACCATCAAACCATGTCACACTCAGACCTCTACTAGCCATTCCACACTGTACCATGATATAATCTCACAGAGTCCACCTCCACGCATAAAACTCTCTCCCCTAACTGTTCCACCCATGTTAACCCCCACATGAAGGGCTATTAGCTCCGTTATCATAGAAGACATATAGCTCAAACTACTCGCAATATCCCCATCCATTCACCATCAGCAGTTCTTAACAACCACCCCACATCTCCGTACCCCTCCCCTGGTTTACACTCTCATCCACATTCAGCTGCAAGCCTATCAAAGGTTTTATCCACCCAACTAGCTCAATTGAGATCAAGGGGGACTACCGACCATTTGAGGCCCATATCCATTGTCTAATGTAATAGTTTACGAGGCCGTTTTCTTTCATGACAATATTTCTCACATTCGATTGCCTCGCCCTCCTGACTCACCCATATGGAGCGAACGGAACTCTCCAAAGCACCCACAAAAATTTCTTGACTTTGCAAATTTTGACTCCACCATTCTATAAACGCAGAAGCCACCATATTACTGATCAGAATAAATAAATTCTGCTACTCAGAAGCTGTAGGAAACCTCTGGGGGTCTGCGCATTGAGATGCCATATTGTTGATCTACTCACACTCTCATGTCATGAACTTGGTGAACCAACATGAGATGAACCGTACATTGTTGTTTCTAAAAAATCATAGTGTCCTAGGAAAAGCTTTAAAATCTATTGCTTCCCTCATCTTATACACGAGACATCCTGAAATCGAGCATAACTAAGCTGCTATACTTGCTTCAAATTCACAAAACATCCTATTTATGGAAATTTATGTGATAAATTGAAGTTGTCGTCTTCCTGTTGCAACCGAATACCATATGTACATATAATAATTCCCGCCTCCTCTCCCACTTTTACTATTCCTGGTCCCACTCGCTAAGCAAAATTTTCCAAACAGTCCTCTCTACACCACACCTTCTAAATAAATGCTCTACCGATTCTGTCTCCCTTTCACATCATATGCACAATATAACCGAGTTCTCCACTCTAATAACTAGATTATGTCTTGTCGGTAGTCGTTCATTCATGACCCTCCATATTAGAACTTTGATGGTTTGTGGATATTGCACCTTCCAAATCTTCATACAATCCAAACCCCTCTGTTCAAGGTAAGAGTCAATTTGACTATATTAACACTGTTCGATTCAAATTTCCAAGAGAGGTAGTCTGTCTTCGTCGTATCACTAACTTCCATAATCCCCACTATTTCTAACAACTTTAGTGCCGGCAATCTAACTTGAAACTTATCCCAATACCACAAACCAGTTTCTTATTAATATAATCTTTTAGCACAGCCGTTCCTTCGCCCTTCAAGAGACGACACGACACAATCAATTATTGGAGCCAACCTGACCCAGGCATCTAGCTTAAATTCCACACGACTCCTATTTTGCACAATTCTCTGGGGAACCCATTTAACTACGACAATTTCTTCCGCAATAGCCTTACAAATGTGCGAGTCTGTTGTCTCGCCCTTATACCGAAGCATGTCGTGCTTGAAATATTTTTATTTACCTTATGTGTGCAGTGCACCATTTTATCGTGATTCAATTTCCACCATACTTTACCAATAACACTATATTCATATTTTATGAATCTCTAAAACCTAGCTCTTCCTCTTCCTTTGGTTTGCAAAGTCTTGCCATAGAAAAGACTTATTTGCTTTATCTTTAATAAGTGAACTAAGAGTCTGGGTAATAATTCAAAAGAGAAAGTGGGACAAGGGTCCCCTTTTCTAAGGCTCTGTTGTTGGAATATTAATCTGCATTGGTATTCTATTTACGAGAATTGAATAAGAGACATTGGAAATACACTGATATATCCATAATAGCTAAAGATTCGATAAACCCATCATTCTCATCACATCCATCATCAAATCTATTCCGCATGTTCAAAAACTTTTGAGATATCAACTACTCATCATAATTTCTTTTGCACAATAAAGCGTATCTTAATTAATCCGTGCCTAGTCACCATGGTGTGGCTCGCAGCGGGTGGGGTTTACCGCAGACACCTGGTGTAGAATTCATTTTTTTTATAAATAACCTCAAACTTAATTTCTTTACTACCTACACACCAAAAACCACTATATATCTTTCTCATTAAATGTAATACACCAATACACATAAAATTAACTACTTTACACTACTAAAAAGAAAAATGCAATTAAACTTTATTAAAACGTGGGTTGTCCCCCACAAAGCACTTTCGTTTTACGTTGTTAAAAGTTTGACGTTTGTATGTCATTACTTACTTTTCATGTAGCCTCCCCAATAATTAGTGAGAGTACTCACGTCAACCAATCGGAATTTGCAACCTTTCCGTGTTCGTACCTCAATCACTTTTGCCGAAACGACTCGAGTGACACATTCACAGGGAAAAGCCTTAACTTTAGGTAAGAACGACCCATCCAATCATATTGTACCTTTGTGGTCTATTCTCGGGTCCTAGAGCTTTCCATGCTACTTTGTCTCCTACCCTAAGCTCATTTTCCTCTTTTTTTTTCACGGTGTCTTGGAGACTCTTAGAATTTGTATTTCGGTCATAATCTAGATTGACGAAGATTTTGTGACTCCTTCCTGTTCATCTTTTATGAAACGTAAAATGTTTGGGATTCATATTCAATGCGGAGGCCCAAGTATGAAGAACACGTTTTTATCTGCATCATAATTAAGTATAATAAAATCAGTAGGAATAACAAGATTACCTACTTGGACGAGCAAGTCCTCGATGAATCCCCACGGGTTTGTTGTAGATCAATCTGCCATTTGCAAGATGATGGATGCTCTTTTCGAATCTCCAATACCCGACTTCTCGAACACTCTTTTAGGCATTAAATTCAAACTCAGATCCAAGTCACACATCACCTTTCCTTTGCACGTACCAACTATTTTGATTGGGAGGTTGAAACCTCCAGGTTCTTTAAGTTTTGGTAGTAACTACCAGTAAATTTGTGTCGATACCTCCTCGGTTAGTGCCAAAGTCTCTTACTCGTTAAATTTTTTCTTCTTGGAGAGAGTCTCCCTGAAGAATCATTGATATTTTGGCTCTTTTTTATGTCTTGAAGTATCGAGATGTTGCTTCTCAATTGACTTAACATCTCTATAAACGTCTTGTACTCAAATTTGCGCTTCCCTTAGCGACTCGTGACATATATGGCGATGATAAACAGAGGTGTGATGGCGTCGATTCCGCCCTCGATTTATAAATCACTCTTGGTGCTTCAACTACCTCAATCGAGTTTTCAGGCTCCTCTCAAACCCAATCCTCAACAGTTACCTCATCTAAATTTGGCTTTGTTGGTTCGTTCTCCTTAGGAATCTCCACTTCACTAGACGTAATCGGTGACAATTCCTTAATCTTTTCAACTCAAATGCTAATGGATTTACATGACTCATAATCAATATTATTATCAACATTATGAATTTCCTTGACATCAATATTCGTACCTTGGCTGATTTGCATAGGTTTACCTTGTTGTCGGACTTTTAAGTGATTGGAAATTTGTGAAACCTGATTCTCTAATATATTCAATAATGCAAAGTGTTCACTGAACCTCTCATTGTTTTCTCTCAATTTCTCTCCAGTTATCTCCATAATTTTTTAAGGTTTGTTGGAGCTCACTAGTGGGAACCTTCTTGTGGTAGAGTAAGAAGTGCTTTTTGAGAAATATTTTCTGCATATGCATCATACACGAGATTTGGTGGAGCTTGATTACCATAGCCTTCTCCCCATTGATAATGATTTTGGGACCTTAGCTGAAAGTTGTTCCCTTGAGGCCATGGTTGAAACATATTACTTGATAGGTGTTACCTTGATTCATGGTCCCATTTTGATTTGACCATTCGAGAATTGGATAATTACGATTCCCATGTTGATACACTTGACTAACTAAACGGTAGTTCCCACGAATCGACAAAAAAATACCGATTTCAGATTAACTTGTCATCTATTGATCCACCTAGCTATTCCCTAATTGATAAACTATGACTCAACCATGTAATTAAGAATACTAAGGTCTTTTCGGTTATAATGTAAGCTTAGGGATGATATGATATGTATATTTAGGGAAATGTGAAGTGATATTTTGGCTCTCTCCTTACTTACCATCAAAACATCGTCCTAGAGCTTGAGCTTACACTCAAATACTTTGTCACTCTATCCAATTTTTATGTTCTTGATTAGCATCCCCAATTAACCCAATAACATTTCGTGATGATTTCCCAAAACATTCCATTTTGCCGGTGATGTCTTTTTTTTGATGGATTAATCACTCACGAGACATTATTTTTGTAGTTTATTGAGCCTAAGTGAGGGATTTTCCCCTAATATTCATTAGATTGTACTTTTGACTCTCGTTATAGACATATTACTATTTATAGAGATTTTATGACTTAATTATGTGTTAAGTGTGTAAGGTACATGATTGATTCAAGGTAAGGACGAGGAGAAGAAGTCAAAACGTCAAGATAAACCCCAAGCCAAGGCATGAATTGTGCTTACAGTTACTTTGGGAAGTTGGAGCGTTCGCCGGAGAAATATTTGTGCCTTATAATTTTAGTCACTACAAAATATTGGCGAGAGCTTTGTATCCGATTCACTTTGATTAAGAAAAAGCTTGAAGTCAGTGTCGCATGGGAAGTGACGCATGTTAATTCAGATTTAAAATGAAGAAGTTATGCCATTTGCTTCCACCGTGGCTCGAACCAGAATTTTGTTAAGTAAAAACGGGTTGGACCCTACTAAACCTAAATAAGAAAGAAAAAGGGGGCCCAAACGTTTTTAGGCTATTATATAAGCTTCATAGCAGCCCCCAAATCAATATACATAAGAATACAACATTAGAGAAGAGCTTTTAGTCCTTGGAGAAGAGCACAAAACGTCTGGAGCTAGAAGGAGAGGGTTTCTACACCAAACTCTATGAATCTTCATCATCCGGACTCCGTTTGCTATCATTCCAAAGAGTAGTTTAATTCTATTTTGGGCATCAGTTTTCAGTAGTTTTCATTTTATCTTTATGAACTAACCCTAATAGTGTCGCCTAGGGTGTGATAAAAATAAGATAAAATTAAGTCAAGAAACTACGCACTCTCACCCTAGACAGGCACAGTACTGCAAGTATTACAGGACGTATGCAAGTTTTAATGATAAGTTGAGTTCGTTCTCAGGGACTGATGTCTCCTCATTTGTGATAGATTTATGTTAAGATGAGACATCATTTTTAGTGTTTTAGAAGTCAATAATGTCGATTTTCTTGAATTTTAGTGCACTTTCCTATTTTGTGTCTTGATTTGTAGAAATAATATTTTTAGAGCATATTGGGTTTAATTGTTTATTTAGTGTGTAGCTTTAAAGATAATTATGGAGTTTAATTAGAGTCCAAGTCAAAGACAACAACTTATGGAAGGAGATATGCATGGTAATTGGAGATAAGGAAAGAATTGCTAAAAAGATGGAAAAGGAAAAGCTGCCTAAATCTGGGATTCTGCAAAGATGGGCGTTTTTACCTAATAAAGAGGCCGAATTTGGTAGATTACTCCTAAAGGGTCTAGATAATTCTGTTGTGATTCTTTTGGTATCTTGTGGAGCAAAATCGGACCAATAATGAAGAAGTTATGACCAAAACAACGCAGCAGTGTTTATCTTTATTTCCATACGAATTTGAGTTGGGCTAGAAGTCCATTACCTTAACAATTCCTCAAGAAAACGAATTAGGTCTTCTAAACACCTATAAATACACCCTTATATCACTTGTAAATTATCCTTGCCTCATAGTAATTAGTTCTTAAGGTTTTATTCTTCCAGTTTATTGTAGAGAGCAAGATGATGTCTTTTATTATTTCTTTTAGTTTATTTCCTTCAGGTATGAACTAAACTTCCCATAGCTTGGGTTTTGCATATGTATAATCTATGAATTCTAATTCTTCTATCTAAGTTTCTTTGGGAATTATATGTTTTAATCTGATATTAGCTTCTTACTTTATATTTGCTTATGTGTTTTGATTTAATGTCTTTCCTAGAATTGATCACTTTAGGATTGTTTAAGAGTAGTTAGATGGTCTCCTTGACAGGGTGTTTAACTATTGAACCACCACATAATGTCTAGTGTCGATAGCAGTTCTGACAAAACATACTTCTAACTAGATAGTCATTAAGGTTTGTTTTAACCACAGTATCACCAAGACTTGCAGTATTTGCTTAGGGCCTTAGTAGCGTTTGATAACCCTATTTTAAATCACTTCTTGGTTGTGACGTAGCCCCCTTAGTCGCTCTCAAGGTCTAAGGTAGTGGAATTTAGAATCCTGACTAAGTATTACCAAGAGCTAATATTCTCCCTTATGAACTAGATCTATAGATAGAATTAGAAGGATTAGTGCATACTAGCAAAACCTAAGCTATACTTCTCATCTCATATTCTTAATCTTTCACTTTATTGTCTTTATTTTCTTAGCTTTAATTTAGTTTAAATTCTTATTCTCGAAAAACCAAATATTTCTTTACTGTCTTCTAGTTATTTACTTTTACTCGTTATCTGTTCCTACGCGTTTAACACACTTAAGTCCCTGAGAACGAACTCTACTTATCATTAAAACTTGCATACGTCCTGTAATACTTGCAGTACTGTGCCTGTCTAGGGTGAGAGTGCATAGTTTTCCATACTTAAATTGATCTTATTTTTATCACACCCTAGGCGACACCAAGTTTTTGGCGCCGCTGCCGGGGACTTGTGTCTCGTTAGCGTGTGGGTTATCTATTTCGAGTTTTAGTTTTTAATTAGTTTTTACTTTTCAGTTTTAGTTTAGTTTTAGTTTTTATTTTTCCAGATTTACGCTTGGGTTTGCTTTAGTCCTTTTCAGGTTTTCACAGTGTTTAATTCTTGGCCTCCCTTACCGGAGCCTGAGAGGAGCTTCAGAGCTTATAACAAAAGAATTCGTAAGGAAAGAGCCTTGAGAAGAACTATGGCAGACATTCAAGACAATGATCCGGAGTTAGTTTACTTTGCACCAGGAGGACCTCCTGCGTTTGTTCCACCTGGTGTACAACTGCCAGTAGGAGGAGGTAATGGGCAGAATAATCAACAAAACCGAGTTGAACAAGATCTACCTGGCCTTAACATACCATTCCATGTTCAACCCATCGGTTACCGCCCTCCTGAGATTCCGAATATCAAATTTAGACCCGATCCGGGTATGCTCAGTCAATTTCAAAGTTTCGGACTATATACTGGTACTGCAATTCAAGATCCGGTAAAAGCGATTCAGAAGTTTATGCAGATTTGTGATGCCTACATTACTCCTGGCATTACACGCGAGCAACTGTATTGTCATATGTTTTCGTTTTTCTTGACCGGAAGAGCTAGCGATTGGCTAGAAAGACAACCACATGGAACCATTCACTCTTGGAGAGAACTTCAAGCCGCGTTCTTTAACCGATTTTATCCAAAGAGCATGAGACTTAAAGATCAAACCGAGCTTGCAAGATTTTCTCAAGAAGATGGAGAAACAGTGGGAGAAGCATGGACAAGGTTTCAACAAAAATTAGCTAGATGCCCGCTCCATGGTTATACACCTGCTCTACAACTTGCTATATTCTATGAAGGTCTTGATGACAAGGGTAGAGACAAGGTAGATAACATTGGAAAGGGTAATTTTGTGTCCATGAATCACAATGAAGCTTCCGAGGTGTTAGAAAATATTATGGAACAAGAAAGAAGTTGGCCTTCAACGCGAGCTTCTGCAGCAAAGACCCGAGGAACGCTTCGTTTAGATGCAGAAACTGCGAACTCAGCTCAAATATCCTCGTTAGAAAATCAAATCAAGGAGCTGAGAATCGCGATGGAGAAGAATTTAGCTGCTACAAAGGTAGTTCAAGAGGCACAAGGTTGTCAACAATGTGGAGTTAACGATCATTCATGGGAAGAGTGTGAATCAAATCCGCAATCTGTTTACTTCATATCTAACCGATGGGGCAACCGCAACCATCCGGGTATGCAGTATTCAAATTCACAAGGGGCCGCTAATCCTGGTCAATATCAATCGCGACCCCAGAACAACTCTTACCAACAGAGAGGTCAGTACCAAAACCAATATCAGAATAGACCCACTCCTCCACAACAACCTGCTCAAGACACCTATACCGATACTTTAGACCAAAAAGCTTTACCTCAGTATCCGCAAGAAGGATCTATGGACAATACACAGATAGTACAAGCTCTAGAACGTTTGAACACCACTGTAAACGCTCAAGAAGAAAAGGTCAGAGGACACGATGCCATACTTCAGATGCTAAATACTCAATTAGCCCAAATAAACAAGCATCTAACGGAACAAAAGGAAGTAAAGGCAATCGAAGGAGGTGAAAACAATGTTGTGTTCGAAGCTTGCAAGGCTATATGCCTTGACATCGAAAAAGAAAAGGAGGAAGCACCACATGCTGCCATTAGTGCCGTGGAAGTTCCCAGTATTGAAGAAGAGCCAACCGAGTCTAACCCCGAGGAATCAGACTGTCTAGAAGTTTATCATCTGGAAAGCGATGAAGAAAGAGACGAGTTCATAGAGCTACTGAGAAAGGTGCAAGAGGAGATGCGATCGATGGTAGAGTATGCAGCGGAGTTAGCGAGAGAGAAAGAGGAAGAAGCCTCAAAAGAAGAATCGAAAGAAGATGAAGTGGCACCTGCTGTGCTAAAGGAGAAAGAAGAAGAAAAGGTGGAATCGCCACCTAGTGTTCAACCAGTGTCATCAACTATTCCTGATACAAATCCTAAAGATGACACTGCTCTCAAGACATTTGTAGAGGCGTATCAACCTGAAAATATCAACGCCCAAATGCTTGAGATTGCGAAGAGAGGACTTACACCGCAACAAGTTTTTACGCAAGTTAGTCCTGATAAAGACGCGAGTGTAGAGATCCCAAGAGAGAACCTGCGGGTTTCGAGAAGAAGTGAGAAAGAGCTACCTACTAAGCTTAAAGATCCGGGAAGTTTCAACCTTCCTATTCAATTGCATGGTAGGCTCAAAGTGAAAGCAATGTACGATGTGGGTTCTGGTGTGAATCTTATGCCTAAGTCCGTGTTCGAGAGACTTGGACTTCAAAAATCAGAGAAAACTCCAGTGAAGTTGCAGTTTGCTGACAACTCAGTGAAGAGGACATGGGGAACAGTGGAGGACGTCTTAGTCCGTGCAGGTAATATCGCCATCCCTACTGACTTTGTTATTCTTGAGTTTGATGCAGATAAGCAGGTTCCAATCATACTTGGACGGCCTTTCATGGCCACAAGTCAAAGTGTGATCAACTTCCAAGATGGGACCATCACCCTTCATGCTAAAAATGTATCCGAGACCTTCTATGTCTTGGGTAAGAAACCGAGGAAGTTGGATCCCACCGTACCTATCATCCACAGCCTTTCACATCACAAAGTCCCTCCTGAGGAAATCCACTTAAAACCTGTGGATACTGAGCCAAACATTGAGTTTGGGGTTGGCCATGAAGTCCTATGGAAAGCCCACAAACGCGAGAATAGGCCACGAAGTTTCAAAGACTCGTGGATGGGACCATTCATTGTCACTAAGGTCGTTTCAGCCAAGGTGATAGAAATTCGCCCCAAAACTGGGGTCAAGCGCAGATTAGTTGACGTTCATAGCCTTACTCGTTGTTGGGGAGGCTATATTCGCAAATCTTGACAGAGGTAACACGTCTAACTTTGAAAGACGTTAAACAAAAGTGCTGTTCGGGAGACAACCCGAAGTTTTTTTTATGTTTTCATGTCTTTTACATTCTTAGTTAAGTTTATTTTAGTTGTTTTTAGTTGATAATGCATATTTGAGAAAGGTATTAGTGTTTTTGGTGTGTAGGAATCGGAGAAATCAAGTTAGGGAACGCGAGGAAAATTTTTGGAGCGCAAGAAAGCACCCCGCGGACTACCCTCACGGACTACCCCATGGTCCGCAGGGATGGTCCGCGAGGTCAAAACCCGTACCACGGGTAGCTACCGCGGGTTTAGGTCAGAAACACGAAAAAATTCCACGGACCACCCCGCGGTGCACCGTGCCATGGTCCGCGCCCCAGAAACCCGTACCACGGGTTGACTACCACGGGTATTTTGACGGAGCTGCTACAGAAGCCGCGGTGTACCCCGCGGTACACCGGACCCTAGTCCGCGAGCCCAAAAACCCGTACCACGGGGTCCTACCACGGGTTTAAGTCAGTGAGCAAAAATTTTCGAGCATCAGATGTCACGGACTACCCTGCGGTGCACCCCATGGTCCGCAGGGGTAGTCCGCAGCACCGCCAGAGGAGAGAGAAAGTTACGGGATTGAGTTATAAAGGAGGTATTAAAGCTATTATTCCGAATTTATTAAACCTTAACTCTATCTTTCTTCTCCACAACTCTCCTAACTCCATTGAAGCTCATCAAAACCTTCACCAATCACCAAAACACTACCCAATCATCAAGAAAAACACATCAAACCTTCTCTCCACATCATTACAAGAGAGAATCAAGCTACCAATCATCACCAAATTCATTCAAATTGAAGAATCAAAGAGCCAAAATTCACAAATTCATCACACAATTTCTAAAATCCAAGCCTACCCATTACAAATCATCCTCACCCACATAGAGATTCATCACCAATTCAACCATCCTAGGACAAATCAAGCTTGTTCATCCATTAATTCAAGAGTTAAATTTAAAGGGTTGCTAAAGCTTTGAGTTGGGGGTTAATTGGAGATGACTAATAGAACATCAATCTTATCTAGCAAGAGGGAGGTGAAGAGTAACAAGGGATTGGATTTAAACAAGAAGAAATCAATTGACAAAGGAGATAGTTCTAAATCAAAGGGTAAAGATAAATTGAAGAGTGGGAAACCTTCGTATGATAGTAATGGTAAAAAGCTTTATTTTTATGCAAAGGAAAGAACACAACCTCAACAAAATCCTATACCTATAGAGAAAGTGGATACTTCAAAGGCCTTGAAGATTTCTGCAGAAAAACAATTAGAAGAACTACCTTTTGCCTATGAGAAAGTATTCAAGGAGGAAATTAGAGATGGAGATTACAAGAGATTCTTTGAGCTTGGTGAGAAGTTGGGTTGGTCTACGTTCATGGTAAGCCGTTCTGAATTATGTCATGAATTAGTTTTGGAGTTCTATCTAGGCCTCTTTAGCCGAGATAGTGATTGTGTTCCGATTAGAGGAAAGTTAGTTCCTTTCACAGTTGAGGAGATTAGGAACCACTTCAAGTTTCAGAATCCGAAAGGTTGTTGCAAATTTGAGGAAGCAGTTGCTAAACGAAAAATCTTTGATAAGGAATTACTTTTTGAGCATGTTTTAGACAAGGAGAAAGTGCAATTACATACGGGAGAATTGAAGGCACCTTGGCCTTACAAATATCTTCAAGCAGATGCTAGAATTTGGCATAATTTCCTTATCCCTAATATCTTTGGAAACACACGAACTTTGGAGGTGACCATGAAGAACGCGCTACTGTTGGACTGTATTTTGAGAGGAGAAGAAGTTGATGTGGCACAGTTGATCTATGAGGAGGTGATACGATTCTCGGTCTCTCCTAAATCGGTTTATAACGTTAAATTTCCAACTATGATCACGTGTCTTGTGCGAAGAGCGAATGTAGTATTGGGTGAAGAAGAGAAACTCGAGTTTAAGACGAGTTATATTGATAATGCTTGGATCAAAGAAAGTCTTCGAAGAGCGGGTTCTACTCAAGTCTCGAAGGAAGAAAAGGAGCAATCTTGGCAAGAGAAGATGGAGGAGCGTTTAACGAAATTTGAAGCAGCTCAAACTTCCTTAGTCAATAATGTGGCACAAATCAATGCAAATCAAGTGCACATCATGAAACTCCTTGAGCAATTAACGAGAGGTCCAGCAATTCCAATCTTGGATATCAATGATGCGAGGCAATAGCCTCGAGAGTATGTTCTCTTTCTTCCTTACCATTTCTGTAAATATGCCTATCTGCTAATTTTAATTTCTGTTTTCGAGTCTTTTTCGAGTCGTGGGGACACGGCTCATTTTTGAGTTGGGGGTGTGGGGATTCGTTGTCTCTCATCTCCATTTTTTCTGTTTTTGAGTGAAATTAAAATTTTTGATGCATGGGAATTAGATGTAGAGTGTGTTTAATAGCTTGAAAGCATAAGCTCAGTAGATTAATGATAGTAAGTGATATGTTTATGAGCTATGTATTTGTATGCTTTGAGTATTTGCAGGAAAACACACGTTGATAGTAAAGAAAAGATTAGTGAGCAATGCGATAGAAAGTATGTTCGATCTCAGGGAACCTTGAAAGTGTGTAGGCCGTGAGATCCAAGCTAGTTGAAAAACCATTTGATGAAAGTGCTAAAGGTAAGAAATTTTCTGAATTACATAGTGTAGAAAGTGATCAAGGCGGTTCTTTCATATTTTTAAGCCTTTGAAGCCTTTTTATACCTTCTCACCTTGTGATTTTTGAGTTTAAAAGTTATATCCTTCTCAGCCCCTTCTAGCCTTTCTAAAGCCTTTTTATTGAAACACATTATAAGCCATATCCTTTAGATTTTTAGGACTTTTCCATATGACCCGCACTCGAATCGCGATGCTTAGACAGTTGTTTTAGAGCTTGAGTTTGGGGTGGTGGGTCCACCATTATGGGAATTGTTATTATGTTGGGATTTTCGAGCTTATAAATTGTGCTTTGTGCTTATTATTGATGATGATTCACAGATTTGTATTGTAACCCTTTGCCGGGGTAATAGTGAATGAAAAAGAAGCTTCGAGCTAATTTTGCCAACAAGGGCATTAAAAGAAAAAATATATATATGAGAAAATTAGCGTGATATCTCAACATTAAAAGAGAGTCATAGCTATAGAAACAAGAATTGATTTGAAAAGAAAAGAAAATATATATATTCGGACCGGCAAAGTGGATTTTTATGTGAACATCTTAAGCTTTAATTGGGTTATGGGGATGCTAAATTGTGCATCAAGGAATTCATTGGGTTGAGTGAGAAACGTTTATGAGAGTAACTCAAGCTCTAGGGCAATTAGTTGATGGCTAGTGAGGAGAGAGCCAAAAGCTCACTCCAAATTATCCAAATATACTATCACACCGTCCCTAAGCCTACATTACAACCTTAAAGACCTTGTGATTCTTTGTTATGTAATTAAGAAGAGATTGAGCCATTAGAGATTAGTTAAGTGGATTCTTGGATACTAGTAAGGTTTGATGAACAATCTATAGCTCTCAAGGGGAACTGAGTAAAGTCCCAATCCTTCTTACATTGCGAAACTAATCAGATCTTGAATTCAAGCCGTGTTGACTGTGGATATAAGAAGTGTACAGGTATGTAGTTTATGAATATTATTGCATGAAATTTTCTGAGTTATGTGCTTTAGGTTTATTCTATATATTCTGCTATGCTTTTCCCTTGTGTTGAAAATTTTATAAGTGTGTATTTCTAGACTTCCCTATGTTTTTATCTTTTATTGTATCGGGACGATACAACTTTGAGTTGGGGGTCTTGATGTCTCCTCATTTGTGATAGATTTATGTTAAGATGAGACATCATTTTTAGTGTTTTAGAAGTCAATAATGTCGATTTTCTTGAATTTTAGTGCACTTTCCTATTTTGTGTCTTGATTTGTAGAAATAATATTTTTAGAGCATATTGGGTTTAATTGTTTATTTAGTGTGTAGCTTTAAAGATAATTATGGAGTTTAATTAGAGTCCAAGTCAAAGACAACAACTTATGGAAGGAGATATGCATGGTAATTGGAGATAAGGAAAGAATTGCTAAAAAGATGGAAAAGGAAAAGCTGCCTAAATCTGGGATTCTGCAAAGATGGGCGTTTTTACCTAATAAAGAGGCCGAATTTGGTAGATTACTCCTAAAGGGTCTAGATAATTCTGTTGCGATTCTTTTGGTATCTTGTGGAGCAAAATCGGACCAATAATGAAGAAGTTATGACCAAAACAACGCAGCAGTGTTTATCTTTATTTCCATACGAATTTGAGTTGGGCTAGAAGTCCATTACCTTAACAATTCCTCAAGAAAACGAATTAGGTCTTCTAAACACCTATAAATACACCCTTATATCACTTGTAAATTATCCTTGCCTCATAGTAATTAGTTCTTAAGGTTTTATTCTTCCAGTTTATTGTAGAGAGCAAGATGATGTCTTTTATTATTTCTTTTAGTTTATTTCCTTCAGGTATGAACTAAACTTCCCATAGCTTGGGTTTTGCATATGTATAATCTATGAATTCTAATTCTTCTATCTAAGTTTCTTTGGGAATTATATGTTTTAATCTGATATTAGCTTCTTACTTTATATTTGCTTATGTGTTTTGATTTAATGTCTTTCCTAGAATTGATCACTTTAGGATTGTTTAAGAGTAGTTAGATGGTCTCCTTGACAGGGTGTTTAACTATTGAACCACCACATAATGTCTAGTGTCGATAGCAGTTCTGACAAAACATACTTCTAACTAGATAGTCATTAAGGTTTGTTTTAACCACAGTATCACCAAGACTTGCAGTATTTGCTTAGGGCCTTAGTAGCGTTTGATAACCCTATTTTAAATCACTTCTTGGTTGTGACGTAGCCCCCTTAGTCGCTCTCAAGGTCTAAGGTAGTGGAATTTAGAATCCTGACTAAGTATTACCAAGAGCTAATATTCTCCCTTATGAACTAGATCTATAGATAGAATTAGAAGGATTAGTGCATACTAGCAAAACCTAAGCTATACTTCTCATCTCATATTCTTAATCTTTCACTTTATTGTCTTTATTTTCTTAGCTTTAATTTAGTTTAAATTCTTATTCTCGAAAAACCAAATATTTCTTTACTGTCTTCTAGTTATTTACTTTTACTCGTTATCTGTTCCTACGCGTTTAACACACTTAAGTCCCTGAGAACGAACTCTACTTATCATTAAAACTTGCATACGTCCTGTAATACTTGCAGTACTGTGCCTGTCTAGGGTGAGAGTGCATAGTTTTCCATACTTAAATTGATCTTATTTTTATCACACCCTAGGCGACACCAGGGACTTAAGTGTGTTATACGCGTGAGTAGGAATAACGAGTAAAAGTAAATAATTAAAGACAGAAAATAAAAGCAAATAGATTTTCGAAATTCTAAATTAAACTAAGAAATTAAAGACAATAAAATAAAAGATCAAGAATATGAGATGAGAGATATAGCTTAGGTTTTGCTAGTATGCACTAATCCTTCTAATTCTATCTATAAATCTAGTTAATAAGGGAGAATATTAGCTCTTGGTATACTTAGTCAGGATTCTAAATTCCCATACCTTAGACCTTGAGAGCGACTAAGGGGGCTACGGCACAACCAAGACGTGGTTTCAAATAGGGTTATCAAACGCTACTAAGGCCCTAAGCAAACACTGCAATCATTGGTGATATGGTGATTAAAACAAACCCTAGTGACTATCTAGTTAGAATCATGTTTTGTCATAACTAATATCGACACTAGACATTATGTGGTGGTTCAATAGTTAAACACCCTGTCAAGGAGACCATCTAACTACTATTAAAACAATCCTAAAGTGATCAGTTCTAGGAAAGACAATAAATCAAAACACATAAACAAATATTAAGTAAGAAGCTAATATCAGATTAAAACATGTAATTCCCAAAGAAACTTAGATAGAAGAATTAGAATTCATAGTTTATACATTATGCAAAACCCAAGCTATGGGGAGTTTAGTTCATACCTGAAGGAAATAAACTAAAAGAAATTACAAAAGACTTCATCTTGCTCTCTACAATAAACTGGAAGAATAAAACCTTAAGAACTAATTACTATGAGGCAAGGATGATTTACAAGTGATATAAGGGTGTATTTGTAGGTGTTTAGAAGACCTAATTCGTTTTCTTGAGGAAGAGATAAAGTATTGGTCTCCTAGCCCAACTCAAATTCGTATGGGAATAAAGATAAACACTGCTGGACCGTTTTGAGCATATCTTCTTCGTTATTGGTCGGTTTGAGCTCCATAAGATACCAAAAGAATCGTAACAGAATTATCTTTGTCCCTATGAAAGGACATTACCAAAATCGGCCTATTTCTTGGGGTAAATAGCACTTATTTAGGCGTGTACTGCAGAATCCCAGATTTAGGTAGCTTTTCCTTTTCCATCTTTTTAGCTTTTGTTTCCTTATCTCCAATTACCATGCAAATCTCTTTCCATAAGTTGTAGTCTTTGACTTGGACTCTAATTAATCTCCATAATTATCTTTAAAGCTACACACTAAATAAACAATTAAACCCAATATGCTCTAAAAATATTATTTTACTAAATCAAGACTCAAAATAGGAAAGTGCACTATTTCTCAAGAAAATCGACACTTATGACTTCTAAATCACTAAAAATGATGTCTCATCCTAACATTAATCTATCACAAATGAGGAGACATCAAGACCCCCAACTCAAAGTTGTATTGTCCCGATACAATAAAGATGAAAACAAAGGAAAGTCTATAAATACACACTTATAAAATTCTCAACACAATGGGAAAAAGCATAGCAGAATATATAGAATAAACCTAAAGCACATAACTAATAAAATTTCATGCAATAATATTCATAAACTACATACCTATACACTTCTCATATCCACAGTCGACACGGCTTGAATTCAAGATCATATTAGTTTCGCAATGTAAGAATGATTGGGACTTTACTCAGTTCCCCAAGAGAGCTATAGATTGTTCATCGATTTTCACTAGTATTTAAAGATCCACTTAACAACTCTCTAATGGCTCAATCACTTCTCAATTATATAGCAAAGAATCAAAAGGTCTTTAAGGTTGTAATTTAGGCTTAGGGACGGTATGATAGTATATTTGGGTAATTTGGAGTGAGCTTTTGGCTCTCTCCTCACTAGCCATCAACGAATCGCCCTAGATCTTGAGTTACTCTCATAAAACGTTTCTCACTCAACCCAATGAATTCTTGATGCACAATTTAGCATCCCCAAATAACCCAATTTTTTTTTTGGTCCAAAATATTACTTCATTAGAAAAGATTACAAGGATTTAACCAATTCCCGAAGGAATTGATTCATTGTGAATTAAATTAGCTAACCTACTTGAGTACGCAACAAGTTGCGAGCCATTCATATTGCTAACAAGCTTATGTTTGGCTACCTCGTTGGCTAAGCTATTCCTATCTCGACTAACCCATCGAAATATAGGTTTACAATTTTCAGAAATAAAGTATATGCTTTTAATAATATTACAAATAATTGGAATGCTAATAATAATGTTTTTCTCCAAGGGAAGCATAATCTCTTGACAATCACTCTCAATAATGACTTGTGTATCCTGGATTTCTCTCGCTACCACACAAGCTTTGAGGATTCCTAGAGCTTCAGCCTCGAGTGGAGAATCAGCATTAACATCCCAAGCTTCGCAATATAGCACCCTTCCTTTATTGTCCCTGTTAACACATGATATAGCAGCTTTTTTATTTATAAAAGAGGCATCGCAATTGATTTTAGTATGATTTATAGGTGGAGGTATCCATTTTTTCTTACTTTGTATCGTGTTGTTATTAAATGTTTCACTTGCATTTTCCTCAGCTAAGTTTGAAGAATTAACCGAGGTAGAATTTTGGGATATATTATCCTTCAGTATATTATTAACATCCTTAGGATAATTCACATTTTGGTATTCATTCCACTCTACTCTTGCCTTTTCTAGAACCATTAAAGGCTCAAGTTTAAGGAATTTATACTTGTTATCATTTCTAGCTTTCCAAGTACACCATAGAAGAGTGCATATCTGTTCTAATATAAAACTTTTTTCCAACTTTTTAGCTCTCACTTTATCAACAATCATTGCCATCCAAGTATTTAATCTAGTAGATTCATGGTTGCAAGTAAGAATGTTGAAAGGGGAGGCAAACCACAAAGCCCTTGTCCATTCACAGTTTAATAGTAAGTGTTTAGGAGTCTCAATTTCCTTGTTACAAATATCACATATAGGAGACTTGATGACTTTCTTAGTAAATATATTGTTATTAGTTGGGAGAATATTTTTAAGTGCTCTCCAAATAAAGTTTTTAACCTTAGGTGCTATTTTTAAATTCCAAACTAATTTCCATATTTTAGTATCAATTTCGTGAGAAGAGGAGGGTTTGGAATTGAAAATACCCGAGGTCTCTATCTCCTTCTCATTTTTTAAAATTTGGTAACATTTTTTAACAGTATATATACCTTTAGGGTCCTTATTCCAGATAGGTATATCATTACCTCCTGAGTAAGGTATGAAGGTATTAAGGATACTATTAGCTACCTGTGTTTCAAATTCATCTTTTACTAATTGAATATTCCATTTTCTTTCATTAACAATAAATAGATCACTGACCTTCTTAACTATATCATTTTTTGGCTTTATAATCTCATTTTGGTTATGTATCCAAACATCACTAGATAGGTCAATATTTTGGCCATTTCCTATTTTCCAACTTATCTCTTTTTTAATCATTTCTTTACCATTAACTAGACTTCTCCAACCCCAAGAGGGTGAATGTCCAAGTTGTGCCTCCAAAAAGGTACAGTGTGGGAAGTATTTTACTTTTAGTACCTTGAAGAGTAATGAATCTTGTTTATTAAGAATATTCCATGCTTGTTTACCTAATAGGGCTTTGTTCATAATTTGGAGGTCCCTAAATCCGAGACCCCCTGAGAGTTTACTATTAGTTAATGAGTTCCATTTACACCAATGGATTTTTTTCTTGCCATTACTTCCCCACCAGAAGTTAGAGATTTGTGAATTAATAAGCTCACAAATCTTTTGTGGTATCAAGTATGAGGACATATAGTAGTTTGGTAAGCTTTGTATGACAGATTTTATAAGCACCTCCTTACCAGCTGTTGAAAGATAGAGATTCTTCCAGTTTTCAATTCTCTGGAGGGTTTTATCAACTAAGTTATTTAGGTCCTTTACTTTAGACCTACCCCACTCAGTGGGGAGTCCCAAGTAATTACCTAAATTATTAGCAATAGGCATATTTAATTTATTAGCCATAAAGTTTTGTAAAAAAAGAGGAGTATTGGGGCTGAACTTGATGCTACACTTATTCAAATTTAATTTCATACCCGAGGCAAAACTATATTTATTAATAGCATCTTTGAATTTTTCTATCTCTTGGTTATTAGCTTGCATAAAAAAGATACTATCGTCAGCAAAGAGTAAATGCGAGACAGCAGGGGCCAATTTCAAAAAATTTATACCTTCCATAAGATTATTATATTTTTTCTCTTTAATAATACTAGATAGTAATTGTGTTGTAATGCAAAAAAGTAAGGGAGAAAGTGGGTCCCCCTGGCGTAGGCCACGCTGGGGTTTATCAATCTCTAGAGGGTTACCATTTAATAACACTGCATAAGAGACCGAGGTGACACATCTCATTACTTTATTAACCCAAATTTCACTAAAACCCATTTTCAACATAATATCTTGTAGGCAATCCCACTCAACATTTTCATATGCCTTTTGTATATCAGTTTTTATAGTCATAAAGTACTTTTTAGTACTTTTTCTATTTTTGATAAAGTTGATAATTTCATGAGCCACCATTGTATTCTCTTGAATGTGCCTTCCTGGTATAAATGCGGATTGACTTTCATCAATCAACACATTTATCACCGGTTGCAACCTATTCACGAGAATCTTAGCAATAATTTTATAGATGAAGTTTGAACAACTAATGGGGCGATAATGTTTTATATTTGAGGGTTTTGGGATTTTTGGAATAAGGGAGATAAAGGTTTTATTAATATCCTCTATAGAGTCACCATTATACCAAAAATTGTTAATAATTTTAATCACATCTAGTTTTATAATGCTCCAATATTTTTTATAAAAAAAGCCTGGATAACCATCAGGACCAGGGGCTTTATTAGCCCCTAATTCATGTATAGCTTTCTCAATTTCATTTATATCTAATTTTTTGTTCATATTGTCATTCATAGTTTTAGTAACCGAGGGTTTAATAATGGATATGATGGGTTCCTAATTTCTTGGTCCAATAGTTTTAAAGATGTTATCAAAATAGGTTTTTATTTCATTGTTAATCTCAGTATAGGTCTCAACCCATTCACCATCCTCTTTAGTAATTCTAGTGATCTTATTAACTTTCCTTCTTTCTTTTGTTGAGGCATGAAAAAAGGTGGAATTTTTGTCACCTCGCTTGAGCCACAAATTCCTTGAGCGAGATGCCCAAAAATCCTCTTCCTTTTTCCATAAATATTCCACTTCTTTAATAATTTCATTATAAATGACCCAATCCTTAGTATTGGGGTCATTGAAGATAGTTTCAAGCTCACCAATAAGCTTGTCTATCTTTTTTTTATTATTACTAAACTTGATCTTACTCCATTTGGTAAGTAGGATTTTGCATCTCTCAAGTTTAAAGGTCAAAGCATTTCTATGGTGATTTAATTTGCCTTTTTTTAAAGCCCATACTTTTTTAATAATCTCAAGGCATTCAGCCTCCTCAGTCCAGCTATTTTCAAAGTGAAATCTCCTATCTTTTTTAATGTGATCATCATTCATAAAGAGTATTTGAGGTGAGTGGTCTGATCCTAGTGCAGGTAAAAGAGTTACCCAGGCTGTAGGAAACAGATCACCCCAATTTTTGTTACAGAAAGCCCTATCTATCAGTGTTTTAACCATCTCATCATTTACTCTTTTGTTAGACCAAGAGTATTTACAACCCTTAGTTATAATTTCTTCAAGACTGTGATGTTTTATAAAGCCATTGAATATATTCATCATTTTGTTATTAGCTTTATTCCCTCCTTTTTTATCAAAGTTATATCTAATGTTGTTAAAGTCACCTATAAACATCCAAGGTTCATTATTTGTGGGTTTACAGGTACCATAAATTCTAAGGCAGTTCTCCTTAATTTTATCAACTGGTGCACCATAAACATAGGTGGAGAAAAATTCAGTACCATTTTCTTTAATCTTACAGTGCATATGATTAATAGACTTGTTTATAATATCTAAATTGATGTTGTTTTTTATAAAGATAGCAAGCCCCCCCCCCACTGGTTCCTATAGGTTCTACAGTATCAATTAGGGACATATTAATAATCTTCTCTAATTTTTTAATAGTAGGGAAAGTGTTTTTAGTTTCCGAAAGAAATAGTACCTGAGGCTGGTATTTAGCTACAAATCCAGCTAGGGTCTGGACTGTCAAGGTGTTGCCAATACCTTGACAGTTCCAGGAGGCTTGTATCATTGATTCCCCTGGGGTTGATGTGGGTCAACCCCGCAAACCTCTTCAGACTTAATAATGTTTGGGACCGAAGCCATCTCTTCATCCTCTTGTAAACCATTAGTAATTTGAGTCGCCTCAGCTTTACCCTTATTCTTCTTCATGTTTTTCTTATCTCCATTACTATCCGGGTCATCTTCATTTTTTGAATTAGTGAGTTTACGCTTCCTCGATGCCCAGATAGACCTTTGCCTTTTTTCATTGACCTCTGTGTCTACAAATCTTGCTAACTTCGCACTTTTTGCTTTGACTGACATTCTTGTGCTTGATTCTTCATAATTTCTTCTCGCTTCTTTTTTCTTGTTAAAAATCTTCTCAGTGCTACAGTTCTTAAATAGGTTTTGGAAGTTTGAGTAATAAGTGTTAGGGTTTTTATTAATTGGTGTGATAAAGGTTTCATGATCTGAAGAGCTTGTAAATTGGTTGTTTTGATTGCTCGTGATCGGTGTTGAAGGTGGTTTAGGGTTTTCTGAGATTGGGGATTGGGATTGAGTGTTGATCGGGTTTGAAGTTGTTGTGTTAGAAGATAGCTGATGTAAAGGTGGGTTAAGATATCACGCTATTTCTTATATATATATATATATTTTCTTTTTAAATCAATTTCTTAAGCTATGACTCTCTTTTTAATGTTGAGATATCACGCTATTTCTTATATATATATTTTTTCTTTTAATGCCCTTGTTGGCAAAATTAGCTCGTAGCTTCTTTTTCATTCACTATTACCCCGGCAAAAGGGTTACAATAAAATTCTGTGAATCATCATCAATATAAAGCACAAAGCACAATTAATAAGCTCCAAAAATTTCAACCCAATAACAATTCCCATAATGGTGGACCCACCACCCCAAACTCAAGCTCTAAAACAACTGTCTATGCATCGCGATTCGAGTGCGGGTCATATGGAAAAGTCCTATAATCTAAAGGGATATGGCTTATAACATGTTTCAATAAAAAGCTTTAGAAAGGATAGAAGGGGTTGAGGAGGATATAGCATATAAAATAAAAAATCACAAGGTGAGAAGGTATAAAAAGGCTTCAAGGGTTTCAATTATGAAAGAACCGCCCTAATCACTTTCTACACTATGTAATTTCGTTATTTTCTTACCTTTAGCACTTTCATCAAATGGTTTATCAACTAGCTTGGATCTCACGGCCTACATACTTCTCAAGGTTCCCTGAGATCGAACATACTTTCTATCGCATTGCTCACTAATCTTTTCTTTACTATCAACGTGTGTTTTCCTGCAAATACTCAAAACATACAAATTCATAGCTCATAAACATATCACTTACTATCATTAATTCACTGAGCTTATGCTTTCAATCTATTAAACACACTCTACATCTAATTCCCATGTATCAAAAATTTTAATTTCTACCTAAAAACAGAAAAATGGAGATGAGAGACAACGAATCCCCACACCCCCAACTCAAAAATGAGCCGTGTCCCCACGACTCGAAAAAGACTCAAAAAACAGAAATTAAAATTAGCAGATAAACATATTTACAGAAATGGTAAGGAAGAAAGAGAACATACTCTCGAGGCTATTGCCTCGTATCATTGATATCCAAGGTTGGATTTGCTGGACCTTTCGTTAATTGCTCAAGGAGTTTCATGATGTGCACTTGATTAGCATTGATTTGTGCCACATCATTGACTAAGGAAGTTTGAGCTGCTTCGAATTTCGTTAAACGCTCCTCCATCTTCTCTTGCCAATTTTGCTCCTTTTCTTCTTTCGAGACTTGCGTAGAACCCGCTCTTCGAAAGATATCCTTGATCCAAGCATTATCAATATAACTCGTCTTAAACTCGAGTTTCTCTTCTTCACCAGATACTACATTCGCTTTTCGCACAAGACACGTGATCATAGTAGGAAACTTAACATTATAAACTTATTTAGGAGAGACCGAAAATCGTATCACCTCCTCATAGATCAACTGTGCCACATCAACTTCTTCTCCTCTCAAAATACAGTCCAAAAGTAGAGCATACTTCATAGTCACATCCAAAGTTCGTGTGTTTCCAAAGATAATCGGAACACAATTACTATCTCGGCTAAAGAGGCCCAGATAGAATTCCAAAACTAACTCATGACATAATTCAGAACGTCTTACCATGAACGTAGACCAACCCAATTTCTCACCAAGCTCTAAGAATCTTGCATATTCTCCTGTACCAACTTCTTCCTTGAATACTTTCTCATAAGCAAAAGGTAGTTCTTTCAATTTTTTCTCTGCAAAAGTCTTCAGGGCCCTTGAAGTTTCCTCTTTCTCTTTGGGTGCAAGACCTTGTGGAGGTTGTGTTTTCTCCTTTGCATAAAAGTAAAGATTTTTACCATTACGATCAAACAAAGGTATTCCACTTTTCTCAACTTTATCTTTACCCTTTGATTTAGAACTAGAACCTTTGTCAATTGATTTCTTCTTGATTAAATCCAATCCCTTGTTACTTTTCACCTCCCTCTTGTTAGCTAAAATTGTTGTTCTATTAGTCATCTTCAATTAACCCCCAACTCAAAGCTTTAGCAACCCTTGAAATTTGAACTTGTGAAATATTGATTGAACAAGCTTGATTTGGCCTAGGATAGGTGAATTGATTATGAATCTCTATATGGGTGAGGTGGATTTGTAATGGGTTGGCTTGGATTTAAGAAATTGTAGGATGAATTGTTAGAAATTTGGCTCTTGGATTCTTCAATTGAATGGATTTGGTGAGGATTGGGTGCTTGAATCTCTCTTGTAATGATGTGGAGAGAAGATTTGATGTGTTTTTCTTGATGATTGGGTAGTGTTTTGGTGATTGGTGAAGGTTTTGATGAGCTTCAATGGAGTTGGGAGAGTTTTGGAGAAGAGAAAGAGGCTTTAGGTTTATAAAATTTGGAATAATGGCTTCATACCTCCTTTATACACTCAAATCCCGTTTCTTTCTCTCTCTGGCGGCGCGTGCGGACCATGCCTGCGGACCAGGGGTGTACCGCGGGGTACACCGCAGCATCTGATGCTCGAAAATTTTTACCCTCTGCTCAATACACGTGGTACGACCCCGTGGAACGCGTTTTTGCTCTGCGGACCATGGTGCGGACTAGGGGGTACACCGCAGGGGTACCCCGCGCCTTCTTCGTCAAAATACCCGTGGACCTACCCCGTGGCACGCATTTTTGCTCTGCGGTGCAGGGGGGTAGTCCGCGGGGGTCTTTTTTCTCGGTTCTGGATAGGACTCGCGGCTCCAACCCGTGGTGCGGGTTTTTGCCATGCAGACTATACCTGCGGTATAGGGGTACACCGCGGGGGTAGTCCGCACAGGTCTTTCTTTCGCTCCGAAAATTTTTGCTCCCATCCCTAACTCGATTTCTCCAATTCCTACACACCAAAAACACTAATACCTTTCTCAAATATGAAATATCAACTAAAAACAACTAAATTAAACATAAACTAAAAACGTAAAAGATATGAAAACATAAAAAACTACGGGTTGTCTCCCGTACAGCACTTTTGTTTAACGTCTTTCAAAGTTAGACGTGTTACCTCTGTCAAGATTTACGAATATAGTCTCCCCAACAACGAGTTAGGCTATGAACGTCAACTAATCTGCGCTTGACCCCAGTTTTGGGGCGAATTTCTATCACCTTGGCTGAAACAACCTTAGTGACAATGAATGGTCCCATCCACGAGTCTTTGAAACTTCGTGGCCTATTCTCGCGTTTGTGAGCTTTCCATAGAACTTCATGGCCAACCCCAAACTCAATGTTTGGCTCAGTATCCACAGGCTTTAAGTGGATCTTCTCAGGAGGGACTTTGTGATGTGAAAGGCTGTGGATGACAGGAACTGTGGCATCTAACTTCCTCGGTTTCTTACCCAAGACATAGAAGGTCTCGGATACATTCTTTGCATGAAGGGTGATGGTCCCTTCTTGGAAGTTGATCACACTTTGACTTGTGGCCATGAAAGGTCGTCCAAGTATGATTGGAACCTGCTTATTTGCATCAAACTCAAGAATACCAAAGTCAGTAGGGATGGCGATATTACCTACACGGACTAAGACGCCCTCCACTGTTCCCCATGTCCTTTTCACTGAGTTGTCAGCGAACTGCAACTTCACTGGAGTTTTCTCTGATTTCTGAAGTCCAAGTCTTTCGAACACGGACTTAGGCATAAGATTCACACCAGAACCCACATCGTACATAGCTTTCACCTTGAGCATACCATGTAATTGAATAGGAAGGTTGAAACTTCCCGAATCTTTAAGCTTTAGTGGTAGCTCTCTCTCACTTCTTCTCGAAACCCTCAGGTTCTCTCTTGGGATCTCTACACTCGCCTCTTTCGCAGGAATAACTTGCGTATAAACTTGTTGCGGTGTAAGTCCTCTCTTCGCAATCTCAAGCATTTGGGCGTTGATATTTTCAGGTTGGTACGCCTCTACAAATGTCTTGAGTACAGTGTCATCTTTAGGATTTGTATCAATAATATTTGATGACACTGGTTGAACAATAGGTGGCGATTCCACCTTCTCTTCTTCTTTCTCTTCATGCACAGCGTGCAACTTCATCCTCTGGTTCCTCCTTTGAGGCTTCTTTCTCTTTCTCTTTAGCCAGCTCAGCTTCATAATCCATAACCGATCGAATTTCCTCTTGCATCTTCCTCAGTAGCTGTATAAATTCGGCTTTCTCTTGATCGTCCTCCACATAAACCTCAGAACAGTCAGATTCCACGGGGCTAGACTTGGTTGGTTCTTCTTCGGTACTTGGAACTTCCACGACACTAATGGCAGCATGTGGTACTTCTTTTTGTTCTTCTTCAATTTCAAGGCAAATAGCCTTGCAAGCTTCGAACCCAACATTGTTTTCACCTCCTTCGATTGCCTTTACTTCCTTTTGTACTATTAAATTTGTTAAAACTTTGTTTAATTGTTCTACTTGAGTACCTAACATCTGAAGTATGGCATCTTGTCCTCGGACCTTCTCTTCCTGAGCGTTCATAGTCGTGGTCAAACGGTCTAGAGCTTGTGCTATCTGTTGATTGTCCATAGATCCTTCTTGAGGATACTGAGGTAAAGCATTCTGATCTAATGAGTCGGTATATGCGTCTTAAGCAGGTTGTTGTGGGGGAGCAGGTCTATTCTGATATTGATTCTGGTACTGACCTCTCTGTTGGAAAAAGTTGTTATGGGGTCGCGGTTGATAATGACCAGGATTAGCGGCCCCTTGCGGATTTGAATACTGCATACCCGGATGGTTTCGGTTACCCCATTGATAACCTCCGCGGTTGGATATGAAGTAAACAGATTGCGGATTTGATTCGCACTCTTCCCATGTATGATTGTTAACCCCACATTGTTGACAACCTTGTGCTTCTTGTACTACGTTTGTAGCGGCTAAATTCTTTTGCATCTCTATTTTCAGCTCCTTGATTTGATTTTCTAACGCGGATATTTGAGCTGAGTTCGCAGTTTCTGCATCTAAACGAAGCGTTCATCGGGTCTTTGCTACAGAAGCTCGCGTTGAAGGCCAACTTCTTTCTTGTTCCATAATATTTCCTAACACCTCGGAAGCTTCATTGTGATTCATGGACACGAAATTTCCATTTCCAATGTTATCCACCTTCTCTCTACCTTTATCATTAAGTCCTTCATAGAATATAGCAAGTTGTAGAGCAGGGATATAACCATGGAGCGGACATCTAGCTAATTTTTGTTGAAACCTTGTCCATGCTTCTCCCACTGTTTCTCCATCTTCTTGGAAAAACCTTGCAAGCTCGGTTTGATCTTTGAGTCTCATGCTCTTTGGATAAAAACGGTTAAAGAACGCGGCTTGAAGTTCTCTCCAAGAATGAATGGTTCCATGTGGTTGTCTCTCTAGCCAATCGCTAGCTCTACCAGTCAAGAAGAACGAAAACATATGACAATACAGTTGCTCGCGTGTAATGCCAGGAGTAATGTAGGCATCACAAATCTGCATGAACTTCTGAATCGATCTTACCGGATCTTGAATTGCTGTACCAGTGTAGAGTCCGAAACTTTGAAATTGACTGAGCATACCCGGATCGGGTCTAAATTTAATATTCGGAATCTCTGGAGGGCGGTAACCGATTGGTTGAACATGGAATGGTACATGAAGGCCAGGAAGGTCTTGTTCTAGGAAAAAAAAACAATCCTAAAGTGATCAGTTCTAGGAATGACATTAAATCAAAACACATAAGCAAATATAAAGTAAGAAGCTAATATCAGATTAAAACATATAATTCCCAAAGAAACTTAGATAGAAGAATTAGAATTCATAGTTTATACATTATGCAAAACCCAAGCTATGGGGAGTTTAGTTCATACCTGAAGGAAATAAACTAAAAGAAATTACAAAAGACATCATCTTGCTCTCTACAATAAACTGGAAGAATAAAACCTTAAGAACTAATTACTATGAGGCAAGGATGATTTACAAGTGATATAAGGATGTATTTATAGGTGTTTAGAAGACCTAATTCGTTTTCTTGAGGAAGAGATAAAGTATTGGACTCCTAGCCCAACTCAAATTCGTATGGAAATAAAGATAAACACTGCTGGACCGTTTTGAGCATATCTTCTTCGTTATTGGTCGGTTTGAACTCCATAAGATACCAAAAGAATCGTAACAGAATTATCTTTGTCCCTATGAAAGAAAATTACCAAAATCGGCCTATTTCTTGGGGTAAATAGCACTTCTTTAGGCGTGTACTGCAGAGTCCCAGATTTAGGTAGCTTTTCCTTTTCCATCTTTTTAGCTTTTGTTTCCTTATCTCCAATTACCATGCAAATCTCTTTCCATAAGTTGTAGTCTTTGACTTGGACTCTAATTAATCTCCATAATTATCTTTAAAGCTACACACTAAATAAACAATTAAACCCAATATGCTCTAAAAATATTATTTTACTAAATCAAGACTCAAAATAGGAAAGTGCACTATTTCTCAAGAAAATCGACACTTATGACTTCTAAATCACTAAAAATGATGTCTCATCCTAACATTAATCTATCACAAATGAGGAGACATCACCTAATTGCTTGAGGTTTTCTTTTGTAAGAACTTATGTTTAACTTCTTTTTTTCAAAAGTGTTACAGAGGTCTTACGCATCCAGCAACAGGGTAATCTAGGTAAATACTTAGGTATACCACTATGTCATCAACGATTGAAGGTTAAAATTCCATAGTAAATCGATGAGAAAGTTTTTTCAAAAGCTCCAGGACTGAAGTTACTCTCAGGAGGCTATAAAGATATCCTTATCAAAACAATATTACAAGCAATACTAGCTTATGATATGCCTGTTTTCATTTTCCAAAAAGATTTGTAAAAGTATATGTAGTATGATAGCAAATTACTGGTGTAGTTCTAGGGATATGAATAGAATACTTTGGGTAGCATGGGAGATGCTAGCTATGCAAAAAATAATAGGGGCAGCTGGGATTTAGGGACTTTGAAAAAAAATGAACAAAACACTTTTAACAACTCAGGTATGTAGAATTCGGCAAAACGAGAAATCTCTGGTGGCTTGAGTATGAAAAGGAATTTACAATCCGAAGACAACGTTTGCAAGAGTTAAACTATGGTAAAGCAGTCATGATCATAGGCAAGCATTATTCATGGACTAAGTTCTCTTATTCCACATATGGTTCTAAAAGCGCTAGGCGCTACTAGGGCAGTCGACCACCTTCGAGCATCTAGATGGCTAGGCGGCCCATTAATCGAAATTTAGGCGGTTTTTACCTAGGCGGGTTTTATATTCTTTTATATTAAATATATATTACTAATAGATTGATTTGAATAATAATTACATCTTGATATACTTTAAGTAGATCAATTTAACATAACTAACATATTTTTAACTATAAAATAACAATTCATTATTATTAACCTAAAAAAATGTCTAATTTCAGAAATCTAGACTTGAAATTTGAAAATTCTACCTTCTTCTTTTTCTCCTGTGTTCAAACTCTAACCTAAGTAGTTTTTTCAATATATTTTCTTTATATGATGGGTTGATTAGATTAAATTAGCTATTCATGGGCTAAAATGCTAGGTAGTATTTGGGTTGGGCGACCCATTAATCCGATTGGATAGTAAGTTAATTAGATTATGCGTATACAAACCTTCAAGCCACCTTCGAGAGAAATTCTAGTCGGATCGCAATTTAGAACGCCTAAGCGGCTATGCAGCCTTTTTTTAGAACACTGATTCCACATGGTAAATACATTATCAACAACAGGTGGAACAACAAAGATATGGGAACATAAACGGATAAACCCACTATTTACGCTGAAACCCACAATGGTGTCAACTTACTAAGGTTATCGAGCACTTTAACGATCAAAAGCAAGAATGGAACGATAAGTTACCAGATGAGTTATTTTTGGAACATGTGAGGAACAACATCAAAGGCATCTGGCCCTTACACATAATAGAGGATGATCAATTCATTTATCCAATCACGAAGGACGATAAATATACTACTAAGTCGGGATATCATACACTAATATCAATTCAAGTCAGGAATACACCACAAACTTCTAAAACAACAAAAAAACATGATCCACGAATATGGAGGACTATTTGGAGTACCAATGTCTCAACAAAGGTATGAATTTTTGCATGCAAATGATGTACGAAGGCATTACCAACGGTGAAAAACTTGGCAATAAGTAAATGCTAAAAAACAACATCATGTACGATATGCACAGAACATGAGGAGACGGTCAAACATTAATTATAACTTTTATTGAAAGCAAGGGGTATGGGCATGTCCGGGTGACTAGATCTTAAAAGTTACCCATGATTATGTATAAGGGGGATGGGAAAAGACAAGTATCATCTCTTATATACTCTTCACGCTCTGGAATATCTGGAAGGACATCACATGACATAACTTTTTGACACACAATTGAAGGAGGCACAATGGTAGCGTGATAATATAAACGTAACCCAGGAAAAAGACAAGGTAAACATTAATGGGAAAGATATGTCATATTTTTACGATACATCTTTCGTAGATCAAGGGGAGGTCACTGGATCAGGAATTTGAACATGACAACACTATCAGTCACTGAATGTAACCATGGATTTGAATATATTGTTCATCACTAGAAGAGGGAGAAGTTTTGACCATTTTGCAGGCGAACGAGTTCGAGGAGAAAACATCAGGGGATGAGTGGAGTTATTTACTCTACTAACCTTGGAGTTATTTGAAAGATCTTATCGCTGCTATGGTCTTCTTGACAGATCAAATCAACTATATAGTCATAAAGATTAAGGAACTGACGGTAAATGATATTCTTTTAGGTTTCTTTTATATTCCGTTATCTTTCAACTCTATGCTTAATTTATATAATTTTTTTTAGTATCATGGCCGTTTTTCCGTGTATAGGGAGTATGATGGGATATTTTGTATGTCACTAATTAGTTTGGTCTAGTTTGCCTCATAGTTGGTAAAAATATATTTTTATTTGAAATACCTTAAAAAAGAAAAGAAAAAAATAAGATTGACGATGAGGACCCATGTGTTGAGACATTTGAAGTCGAATGCTCGTGAAAGCTTTGAATGAGCAGTAAATTTAATCATATAGTACATCATCACCTACCTGCACTCACAACACGTCTTACTTACTAACTGTTAAATTAATACACGCCAAAACAAATCAACCACCAGCCAAGTGACAATATCATTATTCTTTTATTCATGTTTCTGAGATCCAAAGTTCAAAATTGCCATACTTTAATTTCTGGTAATTCATGGACCATGTGTATTGAGGTAAATATTTGACTGACTTGTAAAGTTGAAAAACGGAAGAATAAATACAGTATTAACCTCTCTTGCTGTATACTTGTGAGTCATTTTTCACTACAAAAAATCAACCCCCTACACTATCAGCTCAAAGAATTTTAGCATTCAACATCCCACGAGGCTTTAGATTCTGCATACTTAAAACTCTTGATTTCTCCTTATCTATGCACCCTACTCTAAGATATTTATCAAATATAAGAAAGAATTATATAAACACAAAAGAGAGCCAACTCCAATTAACCAACACCAGATATTAGTCGAGAGTTCCATAGATATCGAACATGGCTCGTGAAACATGGTTAAGAAAGGTGAAGAAAACAATCTCCAACACCTTCGATGCAGCAGTAAGATCGACAACACCTAATACAAAGACAATGATCATCAAGAAATCCAACGTTGGTGTTCTATCCTTTGAAGTTGCAGGCCTAATCTCGAAGCTTCTTCATCTATGGCACTCCCTCTCCCAAAAGAACATAACTCGCCTTCACAACGAATCAATCTCTCTTGAAGGCCTACGTAAGATTGTCTCTGATGACGATGATTTTCTACTAGGCTTAGCATGCGCGGAGATGGTGGAGAATCTACGGATAGTTGCAAAATCATTATCTCGAATAACCAAGAGATGTGAGGATTCAAATCTTAGATCCTTTGATCGCTTGTTCGATGAGTTTGCTGACACTGGTAGGGATACTAACAATTGGGTATTGAATTCCAAAGAAACGGAAACTAAATTCAAGAAGATGGATGAATATCTAACTATCACAATAACCCTTCATAGAGAAATCGATGAGCTCACAGTTCTTGAAAATGGTTTGAAAAAATTAATGCAGTCAAAGGTAAAAGAACAGAAAATCTTGGAGCTTCAACAAAAGATAATGTGGCAAAAACAAGAGGTAAAGTATTTAAAAGAGAATTCTTTATGGTGTAGAACTTTTGATTCAATCGGTTCACTGCTTGTTAGATCAATTTTCACCATTCTTGCGAGAACCAAGCTTGTTTTTGGGATAAATCATCTATATCCCCGAAGCCTTTCAGCAACCGTGTACCCCACTGAATCTGAAAACCCTGAAACATACAACAATGTCTCAGGTCCTTTGACCACAAAGACTAGTTCGAAGATTCAACGATTCTTCGATTCAAACTCGAAAGTGCTAAAACCACCTTCAAGCACCTTAGGAGCTGCAGCTTTAGCATTGCATTATGCAAACTTGATAATTGTAATGGAGAAAATGATAAGATCACCGCAGCTGATTGGTGTGGATGCAAGAGATGATCTTTATTCAATGTTACCGAATAGTATAAGATCATCATTAAGGGGTAGATTAATAGGTGTTGGATTTTCAGCTACTGATCCAATGCTTGCGGCTGAATGGAGAGAAGCTTTACAAAAGATTATGAGTTGGTTATCACCTTTGGCACATAATATGATCAAATGGCAGAATGAGAGAAGCTTTGAACAACAAAAGTTGATCCCAAAAACAAATGTTGTTTTGTTACAAACCTTGTATTTTGCTAATCAAGACAAGACTGAAGCTGCCATTACTGAATTGTTAGTAGGGTTGAATTATATATGGAGGTTTGAAAGGGAGATGAATGCTAAGTTTTTGTTTGAATCCATGAACTTCAACAGGTTTTAGATCATAGGATCACTAATCCTGCAGGTTCCAGCATTGAGTTGCGAATTCCATAGTTTTTATAGGTAAAGTTTGTCCTCTAAGTAACTCATTTATCATTTGAGTGCATCTTCCAGTTTTTTTCTTTTAATTTTTGATAGATAAATGATTGTTATATTTGATACACTCTCATCAAAATTGACAAGGATTCATGACGTTTCTGTTTTCTTCCAAGTTCCAACCATCTGTGTGATATGTAATGTAATAAATTTGTTGTGAATTATCACAAGATTGAGCTGAAATTTTCAATGGTTTCATAATTTGCAGGCATGTGATAATATTCTTCTATGTAGCAATCTTAATCTTAATCTTAATAATAAAAGAATTGTATTACAAACCAAAGTTAGGATATATAAATGAAACCTAAAGACCCTTCAAGTTTATGTTTACTCAAATCTATGAAAAAAATTATCAATTTTCGAAAAAATAATAATATAAATTTGTGATATCATAAATTAGTTTATGTGAAAGACAAAATGAACAAATATTATTCCTTCCGTCTCAAAATTAATGTCCATATTATTAAAAATAGTGTCTAAAAATTATTATCCACTTATAATATCAAGACATTTTTCTCCAACTTTTTCTACTATTATCCTTATTAAAAAAATAAAATTTATATTTCCAATACATATTTAAAATATCAAGATATTTTATGAAGGATAGATATGTAAATGTTGTGTGTAATGATTAGGTTTATTAATTTATGTGAAAAACAAAGTGGAAATTATTTTTGGGACGGAAGAAGTAGAAAGTATTAGATGTTGGAACATTGAATGGCACGTGGTGCCTTTTGTGTGCTTGGTGGTGAAGGTAGAATGACTTAGGGGAAATACTTGGTGAACCTTACCCTAAATGTAGGGCCATAGTTTTCAATTAAAAATAGTATTTTTATGAAAGAGAAAGCACGGTTCATTGTGCAAGGATTTAGTGTTTATTTTATATTCTTTTTTTTATATATCGTGTTTTAAAGTATAAAATTAATAATATTTTTCATATAGCTATATAAAGAGAAACTTCTGCATTTTAATATATCTAAATATTAACATAAAAAAAAATCTACATTATTAAAAAAAAATCTTATTATATCTTTTTTTTTGGATGGAATAATATAATATTATATAAAAAGATTAAAAAAATATAATATTAACAACTTTTCGTAAAAAATATATTAATAATAATAAGAAAATATAATTTTGTTTCTCGATACACCGAAGGTCAGAAGACAATAAGACGAGTATTTTTAAACTCTTGTTGGGGTGTTTAAATTAAGTTTAGGCGTGAACCATTCACTCCTATATCTAGTTAGTCTTCCACAAGACATCTAATGAATCCATATAATGAATAATTGGCATCAATAATATCCTATCCGTCTTAGACATCCAATTCGCGCACAAATACATGTATATAGACGTGTGTAAGAACAAAACCCTCCTGACGGATAACAATCTTTTTAAATGTCGCATAAGATTGACCTCCAACATTCACATTGCCTATCTATATTTAGTTTAATCCCAATTTACGGTTTAACCCATCTAATTTACGTGTTATCGGTCAACACTATAAAGTTCGCGTGCCTAAGTGTAATTCTGAATAAACGAGTATTGCCCGATTTATATATTTATTTAAAAAAATAAGATAACTCGGTTTTCACAAAGATAATGTATCAATATTTTTAGTATTAATTAATTCCCCTATATATTCACTGATACTATAATAAAACTTTGAAGATTTGAATAATTTCAAGTTTAAATTTATATTTAGATGTTTTCTTACAAATATCAATTTTTTCATATTTTTTTCATATTTTTTTTTATTTTACATATTTTTATTTAAATTAACAACTAACATATTGCGCGTAAATTTAGGCAGGGAACCGAAACGAATAAGGAACATTGATTCTTGGTACCCGAGTTATCAGAGCTCGGAATCGGTTAACTTCTTAGAGGTTAATTATGTGGGTTACACTGTTTAAAAAAAACTATAACTAACATATAAACCATCTTGTATGTATAAAAAAAAATATTTATGAATGAATTTAATTTATTTATCAACAAATTAATTAATATCTTTCCGACTTAACGAAATAATAGATATTAAATTAATTTTTTTATCATTTACTTTTATCAAAAAATAAGTTTAAATCAGATCACAAATTTTAATAAAAAAATTTAAAAAAAGAACGGAATAAAAAAGGAAAAAAAAAAAAAAGAATTTCTATGAGAAAAAATTATCATAATTTTCTTTTCAAAAATTCTAACAAAATATTATCAAAATAAAAAATATACATCTTCAATTATTATTATTATTTTCTATAACTACACGTCTACACCACATTTTTAGAAAAAAAAAATTAAAAATTTATACGAATTTATCTCTTTTATATCTTCCTTATAATATAATATATATTTTTTCTAATTCTTTTTTAACAATAACTTTTTTAGCTCTCAATTTTTATTTTATTTTGGTCGATAGCTCTCAAATGTAATAAAAAATAATATATATATATATATATATATATATATATATATATATATATATATATACTAGGTATGAACCCGTGCCTGAAGGCACTATAAAAAATATAAATAATATAGATTAAGTATATTAGTGTTTATAAAAATATATGTTAAAGAAAATCAATTTAGGAACATGTAAAATTTTTGCATACTAATAGGACTTATAATGTAATTTTTGCATAATATAGGAACTTACCATGCAAGTTTATATAAATTTAATAAATTAGTTTTTGTATTATAGGGACCTGATAGTGCAATTAACTAAATTTTAGCAAAAAATTCAGACTTGACCTCTACCAAAAATTGAATTGTAAAACAATATAGTTTAATTGTACAAAATAATAATAAAATTCATGGTATGTTTAACAATTTAAACTTACATGTGTCATTTTTCATGGTTGATATCGGAGGACATAAGCACTATATAATTCAACTATTAATAAACGCAAATGCCTAAAACATTTATGATTTAAAAGTATAACAAATGTTATTTAGTTGAAAATTATGGGAAGAGAAAGGAATATACAATTTTGTTCAATAAAAATAGTAAGGTAATGGTTGATTACAAAAGTAGATTTCAACGTTGAAAACCCACTCCATCCATCATTTACAAATTCTGGAACATCATCATCAACTCTTTATTCCCGCAATTAGACTGAAGTTAAAAGTTTATATCTTACTCATATCTCATATACCTGTTTTGGATAAGATACAAACTTAATATTAGACTGAATTAAAACACACAAAGGGATTGAGGAGAAGAAAAAAGAATACTGAAAGATACAACTAAAGACTGAATTTTTACCTCGAAGATTAATTCTACTATGGTGTAACGGTGTTGCTCAAGAATGATCTTCGGTGTTGATATTGGTAGTTAAAATATCAAAAAAAATAATAAAATTAGGCTTTCAATTGGAAAAAAAACAAATCGTTACCTTAAAAATTTGTTTTTGGGAAGTGTCTTATTGTTGGTGTAACAGTATTGTTACTATAGGAGAAAGATCGAGATGGTGTTTGATATGTCAAGTTTGTTAATTCCTGAGAACCGTCCTTAGCTTTAATCAACATCCCTTCCTTCTTACTTTTCTTTCAAAAAGTCCTCATTTAGAAACCTGTTAAAAAAAACTAAAGCATATTATTCACTGATCATGAAATAATTAAGACTGGAAATAATACCCAAATACTCTATTATTTTTCCATAAAATAAATAAATTAACATCACACCAACCTTAAAAAAAATAGCAATAATTTGCACTATTGGTCTCTGTCTTAAGCAAAATAACCAAATTTATTCAATATATTTAATACAAAGATATTTAAAATCTTAAAAAACACCAAGAAACCAAACAATCAAAATACCCATGATTTAAAATGACTTTATTTATCAAACTACTCAACAAAATTTACAACGCAGATAACTATAGCAAAGATTATTACTTTCTTGAATGCAAGTGACAATTATTTCATGCTCTAAAACCCATCAAAATTGCACAAAGTATTTATTCATAGACATGTAAAGCCAAAATTATATAAAGCTATCTAAACAATAAAAAAACATACTATCATCGCTGATCTGAGAGCTTAAAAACTCTTTTTAACTTAATCATATTAAACATCTCTGATAAGTTAGGATATACAAAATTGAGACAGTGGGTACATACAAAACTACAAATATCTTTTAATTTTTAATGCAAACTTTATGCATTTTGGATCCCTTAGCATATACACTGTAAAATAGAGCAATATATCAAGTTATTTTCTGGAATATCATATAAATAATAATAATTTTTACAAAAAAAATTCTTATATTACCTAATTGATCAAAAGTAGTTTGATCAAGATTATGATCATCACCCATAAACCCTAATGCACATAACCCATTTCAGCATGAATATATTCAATTATATGATTAATAAACTCAATAAATAACAAAGTTAAAAAAAATGGGTTACTTGACTTTTGGTTGAAGTGATTCTCATTTAGCACAAACCTTTATATATTAGAATTGACAGTATTGAGCATGATGATCTATGTATCTTCAATCTATTATGTATGATGTATCTTCAATTAAAAAACAATTAACCATTGATCTGCACAAATTATTTCATAAAATATATAAGTATAAAAGAATCATATAAAAGAATCGCATCTTTATACAACGCATATCAAATGGAAAATGACCAGCAATTATTACCTACATAAAGTAGGTCTCAAAATAAAATGATGAAAGAATCATATAATTCATATTTATTCGAAATTGAGTCTCTCCAATATAGTGGGTCTTTCTCTGTAATTCGAAACCTGCAAGTAAAAAAATACACATTAAACAAAATAATAAAAGCGAAGTAGAATTTATATATTTGTTTGCAACTAACAAAATAAAGGTTAGAAAAATAAAACAAAATCATATTTTTCTAATTGATTAACATATTCGAGTCCATTTATAAATCAATTTGGTGATCGCAAAATCCCAATAAAGAAGCTCTGCAAACCAATTTCATGTCTCATAGGATACGAAATTAAAAATCCTAAAACAATAATGAATTAAATACATGAATTTATGAATTCTCGGTCCTACCACAAAATTTAACCATATTATTCATTTCTCAATAAGTAAAAAGCTTAGGAAAAGGATTAAAACAAATTCTACTTACTTGACGGAACTATTCGATCTTCCACTTCTCTCCTGAACCCTCGTGGAAATGATTAAACTTGTAAAATGGTAAGCTCCGGGGGGACTAAGTGACACAATAGAAAACACGAAAGTGTTCTTAATCACCAACTTTGGCAACTCATAAGCTTTAAGTTCTTGCATTCACCTCACCATTTTTCAATATATCTAACAACTTATTCGATTTGAGTACAGAAAAGAAACACTAAACCTGTAAAGGCAACAAAATCAGGCCGAGTTAAGATCGGAACAGTTAATAAACTCACTCTCCACCATATCTCTGCATCTTGTTAACATCCCATTCCTGTAGTGCATATCTGCAACCTATCATTTCACCAATAAAAAAAAATATATATCAGAAACCAAGAACTGTTATATTTCAAGAAAATATTAAAAAAATGAACACAAAATTGAACCTGTAGGATTTTAAAAGTGCCTGAATCAGAACGGAAGCGAAGAGGGAGTTCTGGGTATTTCTTGAACTTAACATTATTGATATTTTTTGAAAATATATGTATAATACCTGAAACAAAAGGGACACAAAGGTTTGGAAAATATATGTCTATTACTAAGAAGAGATAGAAATGATAGAAGAGAGTTAATTACCTAGAACTTCTTCAATTGTGAATCGGCTGTATGGAGCCAAGAAAACAGCGAAACCTGGAAATCATCAAAGAACTGTTGGGTTAAGATATGAATTTTGTAAAAAACACAATTATGAGTAAAAAATCATTATAAATTATTAACGTACGCTTGAATTGAGGCCACCTGCAGATTTGTTTTGAAAATGTTTAAAACCATAAAGAACACCAATGTGTCGCCCTTGTTTGTTCCTCCCTTGACTGAACATCTTGTTTTGTGCTATTTCATGCTGAATCTCAGACATTCCAATCTCACCATTTGGAACAAAGCTTTGCCTCCATTTAACACACTTGAGTAGGCACAGATAATGTCTTGAAATAGCAATTTTAACGTGACTTATATAGCAGTTCTTTTGCATATTTGAAGGTCCTGTAGTGCAATTAACTCAAAAAATAGGGATCTATAGTGCAATTTTTGCATAATATAAGGAGGTATAGTGCAATCAAGTATAAAAAATGAATATAAAGATGTAAAGAGCAGTTTTAACGTGAAGCATTGATCTCAGAACCAATTATTAATCTATCGTCCATTTTACCGAACAACTTGAGTGCAATTTGGTTTATTCAATCAAAACCCAAAAAATCAGTATCATCACAGTTAAGAGTAGAGAAAACATGAAAAACTCACCTAGCTTAGATATTTATTAGATTAGAACGGTGATTTTGCAGAAAATGGCCAAAGAGTTCCAAGCCACTTTCTCAAAACTTGTATACAATGGCACTGCCGCTTTCTTCTTCTCCATTTTCTATCTCATTACCGAAACAGATCCCTAATTTTATGAAGAAAAATGGATCGAAGAGAGGAGGAGAGATTCAGGGGTGCTGTGTTATATCGTATAAGATAAATCATTTTACCTTTGTTTGAGTTCTTCTATTGTTGATGAAGGTATCCAAGCCAGGTTGATGGTGGTGGCGCATGATCCCTAAGCAGCGTAGGAGAGCGGCGAAGGAGAGCGGCTAGGTGGAGAGATGAACAATTAAACTTAAATCAGATTATAAAACTGATAAGATTAGGTTAAATTATTACCTTAATTTTGGTTCTTCATAATGATGGCGTAGCGGTGGCGGTTTTATTTTGCCGGAGAGCGACTCGGTGGAGGCGGGTTTAATCCGTGAAATTGTAGCATAAATGTTACATATTAACCTAATTTGTTTTAATCGTATCATTTTTCAAAACAAAAAAGAAATCATGATTAAAAATAAATAAATAAATATAAGAGAAATCCAAGGGCTGAAAAATATAGAGGATACATCAAGACATTTTAAAGCGTGGATTGAATTTAGACAATCTGGACCATTAATTATAATCGATCTAAAGGGCGAAAATTATTGGAATTTGATCTGAAGGCTAGAAAATGTGGAGAAAAACTGGAGACATTTCGGGCCGTTGGCCCTTCTCCAATATTATATAGATATATATATATATATATATATTATAAAGAAACACGATAAACCAATACACTTACGTTGTCCAAAAGTTTAACAAAGAAAATAAAATGTAATACAAACACTACATCAGTGCACAAAGAACCGTGCTTTCTCTTTCATAAAAATATTATTTTTAATAAGAAAACTATGGCCCTACATTTGGGGTAAGGTTTACCCAAGTATTTCCCATGACTTAGTATGTTTCCCACATCGGTGGGTTTAGTAAATAGATATGATATTTATTTACTTTGTGCTACCAATAGCTACCAAAGAACTAACACCCATGCACACTAAGAGATAACGAGTTAGCCCACATGCGCACCACTACCCACCCGGCCTATGCCTGAGTCCCGGTCTTGGGTCTTGGGCAAAAAAAAGAAAAATTATACCAGCATTTATTTATTTTTTCTGACTTTGTCAACGTGTTTAATTCCCAGATTTTTAACAGGTACGGATATCATGTGATGTGATGATTGCCGTAACAACTCTTTCCTCCCCTATATATAGAGCGCGTGTTTGATTCCCAGATTTTTAACAGGTACGGATATCATGTGATGTGATGATTGCCGTAACAACTCTTTCCTCCCCTATATATAGAGCTGTTTCTCACTTCAGAAAAAACATACCTCTTACGAAATCCTCTGCAGAAAATATTATCTTTCTTCTTCCTCCCTACTGTTCTTGAGCGAAAGTCATTATACAGATTCCAAACCATCCCTTGTGAGTGCATACGAGAGTTGGTTAGTAGTTTTCAAACCTTGGGGAACGTTCAGAAAGACAGTATAGCATCTCGGCTGGATTCGAAATTCGTTCTTAAGGAAGTGGCTCCTCCACGACACTACAGTCCGTTCATCCTTTCCAGTTTCCGGGTTCGTATTTGAAAGTCCTAGAGGGGGGGTGAATAGGATTACTAATAAGATAAATGCCTAATTAAAAATCTTTTGGACAATTATAAGTTTAAGAAAGAAACTTCTAAGTCAACTAATATATCAAACTCTTAAGGGATCATGCAATGGATAAGCTAAGAGGTTCGATATATAATTGATACAAGTAAAACGAGTTTCTAATCTCTAACTACTCTAGATGGCAATATGTTAGATAAACTAGATAATCAATATCACAATATTCATACTAGCATATTATCAAACATATAAAGTGCGGAAAGTAAATAGAGTAGGGATAGAAAGATACACACGATTTATAGTGGTTCGGTTTCCCTACATCCACTACCTAAGGAAGCCTCCTTAGGATTTCAAGCTTTTCACTAAGCTCCCGTGTCTCTCTTAACCGGGTCGAGAACACAATAACCCTTACAACCTCTTCGATAACACGAAGGACAAACACTTGTGCTATCGCAACACAAGGACACCAAGTATACTCCCGATACTCAAACACTTATGCTATCTCAACACAAGGATACCAAGTATACTCCCTATACTTGAATTCTCTCTTAATCTATCTATTACAAGACCTAGACTTAAGAGGATAGATACAAAGTGTTTAAAGGGGTGCAAACAACTTTGCTAGATAATCTCCTAAAGAGTGGATATGACTATAAGCTTGTAAACTCCTTTTTGAGTAGATAATAACTTTGATAGCTCCTTGGATTAACTCCTTAATTGAGTGGATATGAACTATGAAGCTCTTGACACCTTCTTGGATGATAACAATTAAGCCCCTAAGTGTATATGGGTTGAAGGTGTTGTTGTAGCCTTGAAAGACCTTCAATATATAGCTGCAAAATGCTCCCAACGGTCATATAAGCTTCTATCTAACGGATCTATTTTCTCTCCAACGGATATAAGCTTTGTCCTCTAGTTATAAAGCTGAAACCCTGTCGTGCGGTGTACCGCGGGTAGGGTCCGGTGCACCGCGTGACTGTTCGACTGACTATTGAGCTTACTGGTCGGACCATGTAGTGTACCGCATGCCTGTACCGTGTAGTGGTCCGGTGTACCGTGACAGTGGTCCGGTGTACCGTGCAGATTTTATGAGCTTACTGGTCGGACCATGTAGTGTACCGTGTGACTGGTCCGTGGCTTTGCGGTGTACCGCGCTTCCGTCCGGTGTACCGCGTAGAAACTTAGCTCTCTGGTCGGACTGGTCTATGCACCGTGCTTTGGTCCGTGGTATTGCGGTGTACCGTAGGTGTACTCCGGTGTACCGCACCAAAGGTTTAAAAACACTTTCTAGTGAGTATATCTTATACACTTTGTAGTTGATCACTAAAGCTAATTCTCAATGTGCACAAAGATAAAGTTAATAGCATTTGTATGAGAATTAGTTTCTTAAGATAAAACAATAACGCTATGATCTAAATGATAAAGATGCTCTTTTTGATGAATTAGAGTGCAAGATAGAATGTATATAACAAAGGTAATTAGCACACTAAACACAAGAGGATTTGTCACATTAAAACAACCTATTAAGGGAGGCTATATGCCAACAATCTCCCCCTTTTTGATGATGACAAATCCTTCACTAAAACACCTTAGGAATGATATGAAAGTATAAGCTCTTATCAAATATAGCACCCCCTCACAATAAGCATTTAAGTAAACATGAATATAAGATGTGAAATGCATTTGTGCGTATATAAAAGTGCAATATTGAAAGTTTTAGTGCACATATTTCTCCCCCTTTGTCTTCATCAAAAAGACGGGATAATAAGATCAAGCAAATAATCATAGAAGAGCTAAAAACTCAAGTGAATAGATTTTTTGAAAAAACAACAAAGAGAGATCAAAGGTTAAAGAGCAATTAAAACATTTTAATTTGAGATGCACAAAGATCAACAATTGCAAAGCATAAAAAGATAAGGGATGGAGACATTTTACCAACTTCTTGATCGATAGGTTTTCATCTTATAAGCTTTCTAACAATGCAAACGATTAGTGCAATTATAAGATAAATGATTAGTGCAAACGATTAATCTAGCATTTTAGTTTTAAAAGATAATTTACTAAAAAACTCCCCCTCACGAAATGCATAGAGTGTTTGTTTCAATTTTGAAAAGTTTGACCAAAAATTTCTCCCCTTTTTACCAACAAGAATATTTGAACCAATTTTAAGAAATCATGGGGTAAATTGTCATTTTTGAAAAGCAAAAGGGTCAAGATGAATTTTCCAAAAGTTTAGGGACTAAACGCAATTTTGAAAAACTTCAAAGGACCTAAATGCAATTTTCAACCATTTGAAGAACTTATACTAATTGAACAAACTAAAGGGACTATAAAATTATATAGAATAAGATCAAGGAAGAATGATGCAATAGTACCTATATCATCAAGGAAAATGTTAGCACCATTAACACATTTAAATAAATATCCGAAACATAAAGAATAAGCATCTAACATATAACATACATATCCAATAAACCAAGTTAGACACATAGCATCCTAAACCAATTATCCAATTATAGCCAAGTAGGATCATATGAAGATTAAAAAATACCCAATAAAAAGAATTAACGATTTTAAGAAATCTATGGGTAAAGTTTTAAACTTTGAAAAGTATGGGGGTCAAAATGCATTTTTCAAATATTTAAGGACAAAATGCAATTTTGAAAACCTTCAAGGACCTAAGTATAACTTTCTCAAGACAATAGGGACCAAGGTCTAATATTCAAGCATAAGAAAGCTAAAAGCAATTTGTTCAAACTATAGGGATCTTAAATTAATATTTTTCAACCTATAGGGATCACAATGCAATATTTTCAACCAATAGGGACCATAATGCAAGATAGAACAATAAACCCCAAATCGCGGTGTACCGGACCGTTGTTGCGGTGCACCGCACTAATGCTCGACGAAGAGAGATTTAGAAGAGAGATTTAGAAAATAAGCAAATTGCATAAACACCCGAAGCTAATACGAAAACTCCCCAATCGTTTAGAAAATTTTTAAAACTACTAAAAACGCTTTTGTTTTGAAAAGATTCAACGAGGAAATCCCGAAAACACATAAAGCAGTTTATTTCATAAATACCCCTATATTTTCTAAAAAGTACAAAGAGACCCAATGTAAAAACTAAGCAATTTTAAGCATGAAAAGGTCAAGTTATACAAGATATTAGCACAATAGGGAATAAACCATATAAGCACATAATGAAGCACATCATAAAGATAGTAAGCAAAGCAAATTCATGCAAATGAGTTAATGACCAATAATGGATAGAATTCCCATAATACTATGCATAAAACATTTTTGAAATGCTAAGGAAAATGCAAACGATTATCGGAAAAATATTTTTGAAAAACAATTTCTTTAAAAACTCACCCATATGAAAATGCAAATTTGTGATCAAAGATAAATTAAGATTTGAAAGTGTAAACTAATATCTTTGATCTTTTTTTTTTTTTTTTTTTTTTTTTTTATCAATCAATAGTCACTTTTAAAAAGATATAAAAAAAAAGTGCAATTTATAATCGTTGAGGGACTAAAAGGCAATTTCACATAGTAGGGACTAAAATGCAATTTTTCAAAGATATGAACTAAAATGGCAAATTTTACAAGTGAAAGATTATGAAGTCCAAACTATGACACTTTGGAGAATATAATAACTATGAGGGGTCAAAGTGCAATTTTGAAAATTTTGGGGACTAAAAAGCAATTACCAAAATTCTAAGAGCTAAAGTGCAAAAACATCATTCATGAGAATTAGATGCAATAACACTAATAACATTTAAAACAATGATAAGAATCACAAGATAATATCCCAAGATAAAACATGATAAACACAACTAATCAAATCACAACAAATTCATAATTATAAGCACAAGCCATAAGGAGGAACGCAAAGTAAATATACGAGATAAAGAAAAGAAATCACCGGATTTTTCTTTTTCGAGATTTGAGCGTTCTTTCGTATATTAATTCTTCCATTAGTTTCCTCCAAGCAAAGTAACGATCACCTACAAAGATAATGGAGGTTGTGTAGAAAACAACACTTCCAAAAGATTAAATTCCAAATCGTTTACTCTACTAACGGTTAAGCTATTCACGTAGAGTTAGGCTCTGATACCAAATGAAAGTCCTAGAGGGGGGGTGAATAGGATTACTAATAAGATAAATGCCTAATTAAAAATCTTTTGGACAATTATAAGTTTAAGAAAGAAACTTCTAAGTCAACTAATATATCAAACTCTTAAGGGATCATGCAATGGATAAGCTAAGAGGTTCGATATATAATTGATACAAGTAAAACGAGTTTCTAATCTCTAACTACTCTAGATGGCAATATGTTAGATAAACTAGATAATCAATATCACAATATTCATACTAGCATATTATCAAACATATAAAGTGCGGAAAGTAAATAGAGTAGGGATAGAAAGATACACACGATTTATAGTGGTTCGGTTTCCCTACATCCACTACCTAAGGAAGCCTCCTTAGGATTTCAAGCTTTTCACTAAGCTCCCGTGTCTCTCTTAACCGGGTCGAGAACACAATAACCCTTACAACCTCTTCGATAACACGAAGGACAAACACTTGTGCTATCGCAACACAAGGACACCAAGTATACTCCCGATACTCAAACACTTATGCTATCTCAACACAAGGATACCAAGTATACTCCCTATACTTGAATTCTCTCTTAATCTATCTATTACAAGACCTAGACTTAAGAGGATAGATACAAAGTGTTTAAAGGGGTGCAAACAACTTTGCTAGATAATCTCCTAAAGAGTGGATATGACTATAAGCTTGTAAACTCCTTTTTGAGTAGATAATAACTTTGATAGCTCCTTGGATTAACTCCTTAATTGAGTGGATATGAACTATGAAGCTCTTGACACCTTCTTGGATGATAACAATTAAGCCCCTAAGTGTATATGGGTTGAAGGTGTTGTTGTAGCCTTGAAAGACCTTCAATATATAGCTGCAAAATGCTCCCAACGGTCATATAAGCTTCTATCTAACGGATCTATTTTCTCTCCAACGGATATAAGCTTTGTCCTCTAGTTATAAAGCTGAAACCCTGTCGTGCGGTGTACCGCGGGTAGGGTCCGGTGCACCGCGTGACTGTTCGACTGACTATTGAGCTTACTGGTCGGACCATGTAGTGTACCGCATGCCTGTACCGTGTAGTGGTCCGGTGTACCGTGACAGTGGTCCGGTGTACCGTGCAGATTTTATGAGCTTACTGGTCGGACCATGTAGTGTACCGTGTGACTGGTCCGTGGCTTTGCGGTGTACCGCGCTTCCGTCCGGTGTACCGCGTAGAAACTTAGCTCTCTGGTCGGACTGGTCTATGCACCGTGCTTTGGTCCGTGGTATTGCGGTGTACCGTAGGTGTACTCCGGTGTACCGCACCAAAGGTTTAAAAACACTTTCTAGTGAGTATATCTTATACACTTTGTAGTTGATCACTAAAGCTAATTCTCAATGTGCACAAAGATAAAGTTAATAGCATTTGTATGAGAATTAGTTTCTTAAGATAAAACAATAACGCTATGATCTAAATGATAAAGATGCTCTTTTTGATGAATTAGAGTGCAAGATAGAATGTATATAACAAAGGTAATTAGCACACTAAACACAAGAGGATTTGTCACATTAAAACAACCTATTAAGGGAGGCTATATGCCAACAGTATTTTTTCGTCTTTTATTTTTCTCGTCTTTTATTTTTCCGTCATTACTATTTCTTTCATACTCATTAGGTAAAGCTTATCTTTCGCATTAAGTTTTTTAAAATCCCATTACAGCTCCGATCTTTTTCCAACATTAGATTGCAATAGTAAAGATTACTGTAAAAACATTAGATTAACATGTGTCTAAAAAAACTCACTAATAGTTTTGTTAGGAACAAAATTGGAATTATATATTGAAAAATTGAAATTTTCAATCTGGATTTCTATTTTTGGTTTTAGCCCATGTTTTTCTAATTATTATTCCAAATATTTTCTGAAAGCTCATTTCAGATTATTTGAAAATTAACAAATGTAGTATTTATATACTAACTCTATATATACAAGACATACTTTAATATTATTTATATATACTTTTTAATATCGTTTAGGAAAATGCACATATATTTAATGATTTCAATATAGCCATTTCTATTTACATGAAAAACTTTTCATTTGAATTCTTTTCCCTTATTTAACTTTAAAAAACTAATTGAATGCTAAATTTTCTGGATAAAAAAAATTAAGTAAGTATTTTTTTCTCATGATATAATTTGATTTGTACTTAGATAAATATAATCATATTACTTCTATAGTATTTAGAAAATAATGTAACATTTCAAAGATTTACCAAAATAAATATCTTGAAGAAAAAATACCAAAAAAAAATCTAAAAATGAAAAAGGACAGATATTTTGAAATTTCGGAAATTTTTGGTTTTCTACCATCGAAATTAAATTTTGAATTTCTATTTTTTTTTTTTTTTGGTTTGAAATTAGATTGAAATAGTATTGGATTTTCTATTCCGATAAAAATTACAATTTTTTCAAACAACCTATGTTCCGATCTGATCCGATCGGTTTCCACCCTTAATATGTCCCAATATTATGTAAAGATTGCACTACAAGTTTTAATATTTATTTTTTAATTAATTACCCCATGTATTATACAAACAACATATAATTTATTGTAAAAAACAAAATATTTATATAAATTAAATAAATTAAAATTTAAAAAATTAAGAAAGATACTCTGAAAACTTTAGGGGGTTATTGATTTATTACTAATTCTTTTTAAAACAAGTTATTTTTTCAAAACCAGGGTCCATATGCCCTCTCATCTAGACTTCTTTTTTTTTTTAATAAAAAAGAAAAAGAGTAAAGATGATAAAAAATTCATACTCAAGTTGGCGAAATTAGAAGTAGTGGGATAATGAAAAAAGGAAAATGGGATCATGCAAATTCCAAGATGCTTTTACTCAATAGCCGGTGGGGAGGGGAGCATATTCTAGCTTTAATGTTGTAGGAGTAAATTAGAATATCTAAAAGGTCCCAACAAGTAGAAAGATGTTGAATAAGAGTGACAAACAATGCATGTTGCAATTATATGGGAGAGCAGGAGAGTGTTAGAAAGAATGAAGTATGGACCATTTCCTGCATTTAGCTGTTCGACACGGAAACAATGGACCTGACTTACACCATTTATTTAATTAATTAATTAATATATGGACATAAACTGGAAACGTACAAGTTGCTTCAATATCTAGATATGAGTAATTATGGCCGCCTACCGCCGTTAACCCCACCTTTTACACTTAATACCTCACATTTGCTTTGCCTCGCTTCTTAATACTCTGTAGGTGGGGAGCCAGGATCTAATAGTTAAAGGAGAGGATATAGAGTACTTTTATATATGAATTTCTTTTATGTGAGTGGTCCAAAATTAAGTAAGTGGATATTGTCATAAAAAATCGTTGTAAGACCATGACCCAATATATCTTTACTAAATAAAATAATCCTTCTTATTATTTGGAATATTTTACCAATATATCTCCTATGTTATTGGTTAGTAGTTTAAAAATTTCATATACTTTGTAAATTAGCTAGTCTAGCCTTTAAATATCAGAAATGGGGATCAAACACCCTTCTTATTTATTTTTCAGAACGCAACTAAAGTTCACTTGCTGCAATAGTGATTCAATTTTTCTTTTTAATTATATTAAAAAATCGGAAAATGACCCAAAAAATCAAAATAATATTATTTTCAGCCCAATAACATCAATGACAAAATTTCTTCCCAATAACATCATTAACTAAATTTTGTCCTTGATGGGAATCGTCCTTGACGGGAATCGTCCTTGACGGGAATCGTCCTTGATGGGAATCGTCCTTGACGGGAATCGTCCTTGATGGGAATCGTCCTTGACGGGAATCGTCCTTGACGGGTAAACATGTAATCTTATAATAGTAAGTTAATGGATGATTCTTTGGGGCAAGTATAATATTATTTTGATTTTTTGGGTCATTGACCCTTAAAAAATTTGAGATGTAATTACTTAATTTGTTCTTTTTCATATATTATTACAAAATTAGTTGAACTTTAGGTCCCTGTATTATGCAAAAGCGTACTATAAATCCTTATATTATGCAAAAATTGTACGGTAGGTTGTAATATTATTTTGTTAAGCTAATTGAACTATAGGTCCTTGTATTACACTATAGGGTCCATGTATTATGTAAAATTACAATACAAGTTCCTATATTAAGCAAAAATTGTACTATAGGTCGTAATATTTGTTTTTGAGCGAATTGAACTATAAGTCCCAGTATTATGCTTACATATCATTATAGGTCCCTGCATTATGCAAGAAACGGCGGTATAAGGTCCCTGCATTATGCAAAAAACGGCGGTATAAGGTTCCTATATTATGCAAAAGGTATATAATAGGTTATAATATATTTAATGAGCTAATTGAATTATATATCCATATATTATGCACAAATAACATTATAGGTTCATGTATTATGCACACTTAGCATTATACGTCCATGTATTATGCAAAAGTCGCACTACATGTCCCCATATTATTCAAAGTTGTACTATATATTGTAATTTTGTGAGCTAATTGAACTGTATGTCCCTATATTATGCATAATAACACTATACGTCCTTGTATTATGCATAAAGCCCATCATAGGTCCCTATATTATGCAAAAATTGTAATATAGAAAGTAATATTTTTTACCTAACTGAACTATATGTCCCTGTATTATGCATAAATAGCGCCATAGATCCTTGTATTGTTCAAAAACCGCACTATATGTCCCAATGATATGCAACAATTGTAGGGTGGCTGAGTATGTGGTCTTGGTGACAATTTTTTGTCCTATAGGGAAGGTGTTTGAAATAAATTCTCCAAAGGAGCCACTGAAATAAATTTGTTTACTATACCCTTGGAGTATATATATACTCAGAAAACCCTAAAACCTAGCCTTCTATCTGTAATTTCTCTCTCCTCCCGAATTTGCTATATCTAGATGTTGTTCGATTTTTTTCTTCTAAAACAATGATACTCAGAGAAAACACAACTTCGAAGACAAAATCAAGCAAATATAAAGACAAAAATACCATTAAAGCAAGGATAGGAACACTTTTACCTATTAATTATTCTGTTTGAGATTTTTTTTCATGGATTGGGTAAAATTCTAGTTTTTTGGGTGATAATCAGTGATTTACGCCATCAAATTCAGTGATTATGTGTTATTGGATTTCACTGAGTCGAATGGAGCGATAAACTTTTGTACTCAGTGATTTATGTTGTTGTTGAGTACGAAGGATTGTCACTTACCCAATGTTTCTTTAGCTAGTTGTAAAGTAATTGTGATGTACTTAGAGATTTTAAATAAAGATATACTCAGTAATTTTTACAATGTTGCATGATTTATTTGTTAATCTGATTAAGTGTAGCTCATACTCAGTGCTTTTGCTCTTGATACTCAATAATTTTGATATTGCATGGTTTGTTTGTATATTAACTGTTATTGCGTTTTAATTATTAAGTTGTTTGAGTATAGATCATACTCAATGTTTTTGCTCTTGATACTCAATAATTTTGTGATAAATTTTATCTCTGAGTGTAACCAACACTCAAAATGTGTGTAAACTTCCGTTGCAATTAGGGTTGTGAAATTTCTTTGAGTATGATGCATACTCAGTGTTTTTTCTACCAGTAAATAGTTCAATGAGTATTGCATCACAAACGTGTTTAGGGTTTATATTATTGAGTATTAGGTATAATAAGATAATAACAAGTGTGTTAGGTATAATACTCGACAAATATAGTTATTGATAGTATTTAGCTGGGTGCAATACCAAGACTTTTGAAATGGAGTACATGTTATGAGCAAAAAATATTGATATGCAGTGGTGCAAAAAAAGGTTATGACTTCTTTTAATGCATGTTTTGTTTAGTTTATAAAAATGCATCTCGTGGTTCATAAAAACTGAGTATTAGCTTAAAATTTCATATCATATATGAGCTATTAGTAATTGTGCTATTTCTCTAATAAGTTTGGTGACGATGTGCATTTAATAGATGAAATGAGGTGAGTTGTTGCCAACACCAAAGGAAGAGGAGTGGCTAACTTTTGGAATTAATCTAGCTGAAGCCCGAGATATTGAGTTGAATGGAAATGATTTAATTAAAGAGAATTTGGTAGAAGCTAAAGCTGAAGATTTAGAAATGGTGACTAAGATGGAGATTTACATATCAATTAGAATAACAAGGATGACCAAGATGGAGATGACGACAAGGTTGATAATGAGAGATGGACATTAATAGTGAGTTAGTTGATGGATGGATGAACGATAAATGGGATGCTTTAATGAATGATTCAGATGAGAAGAAGGATGAGGATTACAGACAGCGGAGAATATAATAAAGGATGATGGTGGGAGGTTGGAATCTAATGAAATACAACCTGCAAAGGAAGGAACCAATAATCATGATGAACAAGAATGTGTTACTGCTAATGATACATCTACAAGAGTAAGGATGTTCGTGAAGGAAATATGGAGGGGAATACTGAGAGGTCGGGAGATACCGTTAATAACCTAGTTGAAGATGTGAGAACTACTTAAGGAGTGACGCCAGGGAATGTGATCGATAAAGATGAGATAAGTGCCAAGGAGGAGATGAAAATTGTTGATTCGTTAGATAATGGTCCACTAAAAGGGGGTGAAGATTTTTAAAGGAATGACATGGTTAGTATCAGCATATGTGTGAAAAAGATATTAATGTGTATCAACAAGCCAGAGCCTTGCGATTTTTTCAACCCTTAAAGGGGGTAAAGTAAGAGGTACAAGGTTCGAATCCCCTCCCTGAGCATGGGTAACCTAGTTCTGATTAACCTGAGAATATGTACGGGGAGGCGTGCATATATTCCATGGGATTAGTAGTGGTGCGTGAAAGCTGGCTCAGACACCCATGATATAAAAAAAAAGATATAATACGTGGGTTAGTATTTATATTGGGTTTATTTATAAATGAGTTTAAAGATATATAGTATTAAATCTTATTAGTGACCTTTTGTAAGAAGAGTAAATAAGTGAAGTGTGATTGAATCTTAAGGGAAATCTCCAAATTCTTGACTAAAAATCTTATATAATAATAGAAAATATTGAAAATTTCGAATTTCAAAAATTTAAAACTAGGGAAATTACAAAAAATTTAAAATTTTCAAAATTTCTATTTGTATTTATTCTATATGCTTGCTACTCTTAAAAGAAAATTAAAACCAAGGTAGGAGCTAGTAAGACATTGTAGAGATGACATATATACAAGATGATGTAACTTTGATATTTGAGTCCTAAACATGCCTGGATCCACTATTTTGATCGGGCTTAAAGGCCTTATTTCGGTTACTTTTCAAAAGGCGGCCCCCGTCTTGATGGTTTTTTTTTTCTTTTTGTCAAAATCTTGATGGGTTAGCTATAGAAGCAAAAGTTGTAGTGGTTGAATGAATCTAGTAGCGCAACTCATTTTGTTTAGGTCAGCCTAATCTTTGAATTCAAAGTGGTACGGTTGCCTAATAGAGGAATTTAATTAGTTGCTATTGCTCTAACCCACTATATATAATCTATATATACTTTGATGATACAAAGTCAAAGACATGTCCTAGGCCATATATGAATATGTCAGAATATGAAAATGAAAATTCAGAAAATAATAAGAGCAACATGAAGAAAATCAAACAATCTATATCTGTTCCGTTTATTTGGGAAGAAAGACCAGGAACTCCTAAAAAAGATTGGAAACCTAGTCCTACTACCATGATTATACCACCCATTGTAACACCACCACCACCGATCAAGCTTGTTGCTTCTATTCCGTTCAAATGGGAAGAAAAACCAGGTAACCCAGGGTGATATAGTCTTCAACTGTCAGCTCTGAAAAATTGTTTAAATGTCCTTTATTAATTATTTTAAAACGGACGTACAGGTAAACCACTTCCATGCTTGTCAGAAGCAGATATCATTAGCACATTGTCTCCTCCAAGATACTCTGAAGAAGATGATGACGATATTGAAGAAGAAAAAGATTGTGGTGATCGTGATGGTGTAATTGATGATTATGGTAATGATAAACAAGATAAGATGTGGGAATCAGAGGTTGAAGCTTGTGATTTTGAATCATTTGACTCTTTCAGCTCAGCAGCTCCTTCAGTACTTTTAGCAAATGGTTTCATGTCAAGCTTGATAATTTCAAGTGCTATTCCAGTGGTTGATAATGGAGATGAACCAGGGTCACCAGTTTCTGAAGCAGGCAGTAGCACGAGCAGCTACGCAACTGGAACAACAAGTTTAGCTGGTTCTTCTTTCTTGGAGTGGCTATTTCCTTCTATATCTGGAAAGGTTAGTGGACAAGAAAAGAGTGCTACTGATACTGATACTGATCAGGATGAGGCTCCTCCAAAGTTGAAGAGTAAAGATTTGGATATTGTTAACATTAATTCATGCAATACTGTAATAAGAAGGCCATCAACTCTTGGAGAGCTAATAATGATGAGCCGAAGAAGGAGTTACCATAGGAAAGCTATACAAATTATGAAACGTAATCCCTCCATGGTAATGCTTTACAATAGTTGGGAACATTTCTTATGACTTCAAGATTACTCAATTAAATCTAATTACTCGAGTAATCAATAAAATTATAAACAATATATATTAGTGTACTTCTTTACAAGATATTCTTTTAATGCCTCAATGAATGACAGGAGTTCATGAAGAGGAATGCATATAGATGCGGCATATTTGGAGGTAGCAATAACGGCGGCATTGGACAACAATTGAACCAGAAATGGAAGAAGCAGTTTCAAATAAAAATTATGTAGAATATCTCAAGCTTGTTGTGAAATGCTATATATGTGGTATATTGATTTGTGCTTGCCCTATATACGCAATATGTATAAGCACCCTGTGTGTTTTCTGTAATCAACGTAAATTTTCAAGTGTGTTACTCTATATGTAATAAAGTAATTTGTTTTGAGTGAAAAGCTGTGAATTTAGAAGTCTGGAAAATGCATTTTTAAATTAAGGGGTGACAATGTGACATATATATTGTTACTATAAAACATTGTGAAACCATAGAAGCTTTTACGGATGCAAACAGGTGGTGGATCGAGGAGCAGGGAAGTGCCCTCCCGTTCATGAATGATTTTTTTTTGTTTAGAAAAAAAAAAACTAATACAAAAATAAATTAGGTCTCCGAGTCTAAATATTTGCTGCCGAACCTAAATTTAACACTACCCTATTCGAACTAGAAAGTAAATTTAATTTTTTTCGGGCTGATAGTCCGAATCGTGTTGGTTACTTTAACCTTTAGCCTTCGAAGATAGATCCTTAATTTGTCCTTGATGCAAATTGGGTTGGTGATACTTTTTCTGGGTTAGGTAAACGGTTATATTAAAAAGTAAAAAACTGTATAATGTATGAGGAGTCACCTGCCTAGATCTGAAAGTTTAAGATATAAACAAAAGAAAAACAATTATCTCATACATTTACATGATAATCTTCCATTATAATTCAAAAAGGAAAAACGAGGAAACAAGAAAAATAAAATGGAAAAAGTACACCACTTTACTTCCTTGATAACCGTTTCCCGATAGTTGTTTCACTTCTCATAACAAGATAATTTATTGTCATCCATAAATAATACACGGTGGCTCCAAAAACTATCCTTCAAACATATCTCCTTTAATTTTCACGAGCCTTTAGTTTCTTAAGTCATTTCAAAGTACTTAACAGAGTATTCACCTCCTTATCAATACCCAACTATTTTCTTATCTCATCTCATATATCTTTCGCATGAGAACATTCAAAGAAAAGATGCTTATTTGTCTTAAAGTCTTCACCACATAAATCACAAAGTGGATCCAACATAAAATAGGTCATCCGATATTTTGTTTTAAATCTCTCCTTTAATGTCATCCAATGACAATAGCGTGTTTGGGAGTGATGCATGGATCCCAAACAATATTGGTCCAATATCTCACAAATCACATAATTAATTATTAAAGAATCAAGTACTACACAATTTTCAAGCACAAAAGAGTTTAGATCATATTAAAATACTGTAAATTAATAATTAAAATTATGAAAATCCTTCTTAAAACTAAAAATGCAATAAAATTACTCTAAAGGAAATGTTAAATCGGACTCCAGATAATGAGGAATGGTGGAATTGGTGTTGAATGCCCTTCTCCTTTCTTCTCTCTAGCTCCAGGCGTGTATTTCTTTTAAAATTATGAATTGTGTGTGTTTTCCAACTGATAAAATGTATTTATCTGAGTCCTTAAACGTTTTAGGTCCATTTGGGCCCCCTTGGGGGGGGGTCCAAAAGGCCCAACCTATTTATACTTATTGCTATCGAGGTTCAAGTCTTCGTGGGAGACTCGTGATAACTTTTTCGTCTCAACTTCGAATTGATTTCCGTCACCTCTCACGCGTCACTGGCTTCAAGTTTTATCCAAATCAAAATTAATCAGGTCAAAATCTCTAACCAATTCTTTGTGGTGACGGAAACAAGTTACGTCAAGATTGTACCAGTAAAAGTGACTTTTTGATCTATTTACGCCTTGTTGTTATTTGTTCAGACTAACTATAAGCAACATTATATATAATATTTGGTATTTTTAGTACCCATGTAAACAAGGTATTATATTAATACTAGATAAAGTATGTATAATTCGAAACAAAAGATAAAAATAAGTTAATTTAATGAAAGACAAAAATGAATCTTCAATGCATATGTGTTTATGTGAGAGTTTTTTCACTTAAAATGAAACTAAGAGATTGTCGTTCTTTTTAGAGGTCAGTAGTTTAAAAATCAAAATAACTTCAAATAAAAACAAAACAATTTTACAAACTGTTGTCCTGAAGACGATTAGAGCTCAAAACTAAATGTTGACAATTGACACTGAATACGATCAACGGTAAAACTAAGTACGATAAGTGATGACGTTGAGTGCAGTTTGTGTCGATACTGAGTATTCATAGTGACGAGAGCACTGAAAAGTAAAAAATCATTAAAATAACACGTTAGTTTTGTTTTACATTGTAAATTCAGATAACGAAACTATCTAATATATTTATATATATTGTAAATAATATATTTAGTAGTGGATGTCTTTTCTATTTCTTGTCTTTTCCTATACCTTATTTATGGGTGTAACTTATTGTAAATGAAGGGTCATATATCTCCTATAAATATATGACCTTCATTCTTTTGTAGTTGACACACTTCAAGAAATGATAAGAAAACTCTCTCCATATTTCTCCATCTTTTAGTTTATATTTATCCTAGTTTATAACACGTTATCAGCACGACGCTCTGCCGATCGAATCAAGGAGAAATATTTTCAGGTATGATTTATATTACTATATTTTATATATGTAGTTCTCTATATATTTCTTTTGACAAAAAAGAAAGAGATGGTATAATAAGGACTTCCATTTGCAACCGATAAATATTATAAGGACTTCAATTGCATCCTATATAATACCATTAGGCTATTCAAGCATATAAAAATGGTTAATCATTTTAAAAATAAAAATAGAGGCCTGAAGCCCATATGTAAATATATTTTTGAAAGGCTTGAAAGTAAAAACGAGTTTTATTTCTAGGTTTGAAACCTACAATGCCCGAAGCATAAAAGAAATCATATAAGCATGAAGCCTAAATCTAATATCATAGGCCTGAAGCCTAGAAATAAATATATCATAGGCCCGAAGCCTAGAAACCAAAATATATGCCCGAAGCATAAATTGTTTTTTTTCTTTCGAAATCTAACGCTAGAAAAGGCCCGAAGCCTAGAAATAAATTAAAAATAAAAAAAAAATTGCATGAAGCATAATATTAATTATTTTTGCACTTGCAAGATTCGAACCTATGTCATATGTAAAGAGATTAGCATACTTTACCAATTGAGCTATAATATGATTGTTAATCTAATATTTTTATACATACATATATTTATGCCTGAAGCATAAATTAATTATTTTTCGAGACTTGAGAGATTCGAACCTGTACCGAATCAAAATATAACAACTCATTTTACCAATCGAGCTATGATAATATATTATCTAAAAATGTATATATAATATACATATATTTATGCCCGAAGCATAAATTAATTGTTTTTGACACTTGTGAGATTCGAACCAGTACCGCACCTAAATAGAATAATATATTTTACCAATTGAGCTATGACATATTTTTAATCTAAAATACTACTGATTTTATATTACAGTATCATGGCAAATATTATCAATCTTGAATTTGCTGCTCTTGATGTTTCTGGAAGAAACTATTTAACTTGGGTTCTCGATGCTGACATGCACTTAAAAGCGAAAAATCTTGGTAATACAATTAAAGAGACAAATACATCTAGTGAGCAAGATAAAGCAAAAGCCATGATTTTTCTTCGTCACCACATAGATGACGGGTTGAAATCTGAGTATATAGGTGTGAAGGATCCAGCCATTTTATGGAAGAATTTAACAGAACGGTTTAATCACCTAAAGGGAGTAATACTTCCTAAGGCTCGTTATGACTGGATGCAATTGAGATTACAGGATTTCAAAACAGTAAGTGAATATAATTCGGCTTTGTTTAAAATTGTGTCTCAGTTGAGATTGTGTGGAGTTAACATTAACGAAGAAAATATGCTTGAGAAAACATTTTCTACCTTTCACCCAACTAATATGGCTATACAAACTACATATCGTGAAAAGGGATTTAAGAAATACTCTGATTTAATCTCACATCTCCTTATTGCTGAGCAAAACAACTATTTGTTAATGAAAAATCATAACTCACGTCCCACTGGATCATCACCATTCCCAGAAGCGAATGTCAATGCAGTATTCCCAGAAGTAAATATAAATAATTTTGGTAGAGGACGTGGACGTGGTCGTGGTCGCGGTCGTGGACGCGGTCATGGTCGCGGTCGCGGTCGTGGTCGTGTTTATGGACGTGGACATAGCTCAAACAACAATCACCAGAAGTGGAACAACAATAACGGTGAGAGACAAGAGAAAGGTAAAGGTACGAATAATGTCACCCCTAAAAATGATGATGATGGTTGTTATAGGTGTGGGATGAAAGGACATTGGTCTCGTACATGTCGTACATCAAAACATTGGGTTAATATCTATCAAGCATCAATTAATGGAAAGGGAAAAGAAACCAACTTTGCTGATTTTAACAATACTATTGAAGGTGAGACTTCCCACAACAATGATGGAAATAAACAAATAGATTTTACTCCTTTTAATGTTGATGATTTTCTAAACGAGACAAGTGGAGAAATGGATGGGATTGAATTTGTTGGTGGTGATGCTAATGATGGGATCGAAAATAACGAAAATAATTAGATGAATCTGCTAATGATGGGGCCCAAAATAACGAAAATGACTAGATGAACTTTATCTTTACTTGAACTTTATTATAACAATAATTTCACTTGATAGTATAATTAAATAAAGACTCTTGTAATGCATTAAACGAATAAACTATGTGTTGCTATTATTTTTTCTTCTCCTTGTTATACTTATTACATTTTTCTTTTATTTTGTTTATAGAAAAATGGAAAATGTCAATGCTATAGGCAATGTTGACATGAATAACAGAGATATTTGTTTAGTTGATAGTGGAACAACTCATACAATACTTCGAGATAAAAAATATTTTCTAAATTTAAACTAGAAAAAGGCAAATGTTAGTACAATTTCTGGTACCTCTGAACTAATTGAGGCTTTTGGAAGAGCAAACATAATATTACCAGGGGGAACAAATATTTTAGTAAAAGAAGCTTTGTATTGCAGTAAATCAAAACGAAATTTATTAAGTTTCAAAGACATACGTCTAAATGGTCTTCATATAGAGACTATGAATGAAGGGAATAAAGAATATCTTTGCATTACAACGAATATTTCTTGCCAGAAGCAAGTGAAAGAAAGACTCCCAATTTTCTCATCAGGGTTATATTATGCAACTATAAGATGTGTAGAATCAAATACTGTAATGAACCAGAAGTTCAATGACCCAAAAATGTTTATGCTCTGGCATGAGCGACTTGGACACCATGGATCAACAATGATGCGTCGAATAGTTGAGAACTCACTTGGACATTCCCTAAAGAACCAGAAGATTCTATTACCTCATGAATGTGTATGTATAGCCTGCTCACAAGGGAAGTTAATTATAAGACCATCTCCAATGAAAGTTGATATTGAATCTCCGACATTCTTACAAAGAATTAAAGGGGATATTTGTGGACCTATTGATCCACCTTGTGGGCCATTTCGTTACTTTATGGTTCTAATAGATGCATCATCAAGATGGTCACATGTGAGTCTACTGTCAACACGAACAGTTACTTTTGCTAAACTTCTTGCTCAAATAATAAGACTGAGAGCACAATTTCCAGATTATCCGATAAAGACCATTCGTATGGATAATGCTGGTGAATTTACGTCTCAAACATTCAATGATTATTGCATGTCAATGGGTATTGATGTTGAACATTCTGTAGCACATTTACACACTCAAAATGGCCTGGCGGAGTCATTTATTAAGAGATTACAGCTAATTGCTAGACCTTTAATTTTAAGATCTAATTTACCCACTTCGGTTTAGGGGGCATGCAATTTTACATGCCGCTTCATTGGTTCGTGTAAGACCAACTTCGGTTAATCAATATTCACCTTTTCAACTTGTTTCTGGCCAGCAGCCAGATGTGTCCCATTTTAAAATTTTCGGTTGTGCGGTTTATGTTCCAATTTCTCAACCACAACGAACAAAAATGGGTCCTCAAAGACGCCTTGGAATCTATGTTGGATTTGATTCCCCATCCATCATAAGATATATCGAGCCCCTGACGGGTGATTTATTTAAAGCAAGATATGCAGATTGTCATTTTGATGAGACAACTTTCCCGCCGTTAGGGGGAGGAAAAGTGTCATTGCATAATAAACAGCAGGAAATTTTATGGGATGTGCCATCTTTGTCTCATCTTGACCCACGTACTAATAGATGTGAGCAAGAAGTAAAGAGGATAATTAATTTACAAAATATTGCAAATCAGTTACCAGACGCATTTACGGATATTAAGAAAGTAACTAAATCTCATATACCAGCGGCAAATACACCAGCACGAGTTGATATCCCAGAAGGACAACCTGACAATATGTTAAATTTAGGCACTAAACGCGGACGCCCTATTGGTGCAAAGGATAAGAATCCTCGAAAGAAAAGGGTTCAAGAAGCAAGTACTCCTGAAGAGATAAGTTCTATAAAAAATATGACTGATGAGTCTAAAGAAAAATTTCTCGTAGAAATAAAGAATGATGAGTCTGAAAATAAAAATGTAACTGAAGAGTATGAAGAGATCTCTTTGAATTATCTAAATACAAGAGAAAGTTAGGATAGAAAGAAAGTTATTATAGACAATGTATTTGCATATGTAATATCCCTAGACATTGTAAATGATGACCCCGAACCAAAAACGGTAGAAGAATGTCGACGTAGAAAAGATTGGCCTAAATGGAAAGATGCAATACAAGCTGAATTAAAATCCTTAGAAAATAGAAAAGTTTTCGGACCGATAGTCCAAACACCTAATGGTGTAAAACCAGTTGGATACAGATGGGTATTTGTACGAAAGCGAAATGAGAATAATGAAATTCAAAGATATAAGGCACGACTTGTGGCACAAGGTTTTTCACAAAGACCTGGGATTGACTATAATGAAACATATTCCCCAGTAATAGACGCAATTACATTACGGTACTTAATTAGTCTAGCAGTCACCGAAAAACTGGATATGCGTCTTATGGATGTTGTCACCGCATATTTATATGGGTCATTAGATAGTGATGTTTATATGAAGATCCCTGAGGGATTCAAAAGAAATGATACAGATAATCAAAAGCCTCCTGGTTTATACTCAATCAAGTTACAAAGATCCCTATATGGATTAAAACAATCTGGGAGAATGTGGTATAACCGACTCAGTGAATATCTGATTAGAAGGATACATCAACAATCCAATTTGTCCTTGTGTTTTTATTAAGAAATATAAAAAGGGTTTTGCCATAATAGCAGTATATGTGGATGACTTGAATCTCGTGGGTACTCCAGAAGAGCTTACCGCGACTGCTAATTATCTAATGAGAGAATTTGAGATGAAAAACCTTGGAAAGACAAAGTTTTGTCTCGGCCTACAAATTGAACACTTGTCATCCGGGATCTTTATCCATCAATCAACATATACCGAAAAGATTTTGAAACGTTTTTATATGGATAAAGCTCACCCGTTAAGTAGACAAATGGTTGTTCGATCATTGGATATAAATAAAGATCCGTTCCGTCCACGAGATAAAGAAGAGGAATTATTAGGTCCGGAAGTACCATATCTGAGTGCCATTGGAGCATTAATGTACCTGGAAAATTGTACAAGACCTGATATAGCATTCTCAGTTAATCTATTGGCAAGCTATAGCGCAGAACCAACAAAAAGACATTGGAATGGAATTAAGCATGTATTGCGTTATCTTCGTGGAACAACGGATATGGGTTTGATTTACTCAAAAGATTCAGAACAACAAATAGTGGGTTATGCTGATGCTGGTTATCTTTCAGACCCCCACAAAGGCAGATCTCAAAGTGGTTATGTGTTTACTTGTGGTGGTGGTGCAATATCATGGAGATCCGTGAAGCAAACTTTAGTTTCCACTTCATCTAATCACTCTGAAATATTGGCACTACATGAAGCAAGTAGAGAATGTATATGGTTAAGATCCCTAGTTCAACATATCCGAGAAACGTGTGAGTTATCCTCAATAAGAAATATACCGACGATTGTGTATGAGGATAATGCTGCCTGTATCACACAAATTCAAAATGGATACATCAAAGGCGACCGAACGAAACATATTTCACCAAAGTTTTTCTACACACACGAGCTACAAAAGAATGGAGATATTGACATTCGACAAATTCAATCATGTAACAATCTTGCGGATTTATTTACGAAATCATTGCCAACCACAATTTTTAGAAAATTGGTCCACAATATCGGAATGCGACAACTCAGAGATCTCTTGCCAGCATCAGGGGGAGTATGAACAAGACACTGTACTCTTTTTCCTTCGACCAAGTTTTTATCCCACTGGGTTTTTCTTGGCAAGGTTTTAACGAGGCAGTATATGAAGATAACCGATTCATATGTACTCTTTTCCTTCGACCAAGTTTTTATCCCACAGGGTTTTCTTGGCAAGGTTTTTAATGAGGCATATGTCATTAAGAATAGACATCCAAGGGGGAGTATTGTAAATAATATATTTAGTAGTGGATGTCTTTTCTATTTCTTGTCTTTTCCTATACCTTATTTATGGGTGTAACTTATTGTAAATGAAGGGTCATATATCTCCTATAAATATATGACCTTCATCCTTTTGTAGTTGACACACTTCAAGAAATGATAAGAAAACTCTCTCCATATTTCTCCATCTTTTAGTTTATATATTATCCTAGTTTATAACAATATAATACATAGTTAATTATATAAGAAATACACGAAATATTTATTTTGCAATTAATCATCAAAATACATAGTTTAAATAAAATGGCAACGCCCAGTTAAATACACGGAGAGCGTAATAAGTTCTAATTAATTACAACTTCAACTTAATTCCTACTTAAGCACAAAAAATTGGAAGATTACAAAAATACACATAGGCCTATTAATTAATTATAATAATATTTATTTATTTATTTTCAATTTTTTTTTCAAATTTTTTTATTCGATTTTTTTTAATGTGTTCCATGAATACACAATTATGAGATTTGTGTGTTGCAGGAACACATATAATTGAAACAACCAAAATCAAGTTTAAATTCGAGTTTTATGTGCTCCGTGAATACACAAATTTGAGTTTAATGTGTTCCATGAATACACTAATAAGATTTGTGCGCTCCAAGAATACACAATTCTGAGATTTTGTGTGTTTAGGACAAACAACCGAAATAGATAAAGACTGACGGCAATCAACTAATAGAATAGGCAGGCAGGTTAAGGATTGAGGATTGGAAAATTGAAATAGATCAGTAAAGAAGAGGGAAGGTGTTCTGCATCGGTTGTTCTGTTCTTCTCCGATTAATAGAATAGAAGAAACTGTATTCCCCGCATATTGCTGAAATCAAGTTTTGTGTATTCCACGATTATATAAATTCGAGTTTTATGTGTTCCATGAATACACAAAATTGAGTTTTAGGAATACACAATTCTGAGATTTGTGTGTTCAGAAATACATAGAATTGGAACAAACAAATCAAGTTTTGTGTATTCCAGGAATACATAAATTCGAGTTTTATGTGTTTCAACTTCCATGAATACACAAATTTGAATTTTATGTGTTCCATGAATACACAATTTTGAGTTTTATGTGTTCCATGAATACACAAATCTGAGATTTGTGCTTTCCAAGAATACACAAATCTGTGATTTGTATCAAGTTTTGTGTATTAATTTCGAGTTTTATGTGTTCCATGAATACACAAATTTGAGTTTTATGTGTTTCATGAATACACAAATATGAGATTTATGCGTTCCAAGAATACACAATTATGAGTTTTGTGTGTTCCACGAATACACAGAATCGGTACATACAAAATCAAGTTTTGTGTATTCTAAGAATACATAAATTCGAGTTTTATGTGTTCCGTGAGTACACAAATTTGAGTTTTGTGTGTTCCATGAATATACAAATATGATATTTGTGCATTCTAAGAATACACAATTCTGAGATTTGTGTGTTCCAGGAATACACATAATTGAAAAAAACGAAATCAAGTTTTGAACACACAAAACCCTAAAACATAAACACACAAAAATATCAAAAAAGTGTTGGACAAAAGGGTAATATATCAAGATAGTTAAAGACGAGTAAAAATAGGGTATATGCGATTAATAAAGAGAAAAAACAATTTTGTTAAAGAAGAGAATCATTAAGATCAATTTTATGACTTTGTGTGTTACTCACATAAATCTATATTTGTGTGGTATAGCAAAAAAAGGGTAATTAGAGATAACCCGGAATTTTGATTTGAAAAAAAAAGGGTAATTAGAGATAAATGCCTCCTTAATTAAGCCTCTAATTTTTTTAATTAGAGATAAATGCCTAATAGAACAATTATTTATAGAAAAACTACCATTTATATTTTTTATACATATACTATCCTTATTATTAAATATATTATTTTATTTTTAATATAATATTTATTTTTAATATAATATTTATTTTTAAATATTAAACAAATAATAGGGTACTTCTACCACCACCACCACCACCACAACCATCACCACCTTTACCATCACAACCACCACCACCACTACAGCCACCACAACCATCACCTCCTCCACCACCACCCCCTACTACTAATTTCATCACTCGCGCGCGTCCGTGAATTTTTTTTAAAATCGTCATAACTAATTCAAAAAAAATCAGAAAATCAGAAAATCAGAAAAATTTCATTTTTGGATAAAGCAAATTAATATTTATGTCATTGTTTTTTTTTTTGATTTTTTAAAATTTTTTGAATTTATTGATTTTTTTTTTCCGCAGGCACGAAATTCCATGTTTTAAACAGTGAATTTCGTGTCTGCGGAAAACAAATTCCTTATTTCAAAACATGGAATTTCGTGTCTGCGAATTAAAAAATTCAAAAAAATTCAAAAAATTCCGAAAAAAATCATAGTCGTATCCAAATATATAAATTTTTTATTTTTTTGATTTTTTTAAAATTAGTTATGACGATGTTAAAAAACTTTCACGGACGCGCGCGTGTGTTTATTAGTTTTTGTTTTGTTTTTTTCTAATTTTTTTTTTAATTGTTAATTATAAGGGTAGTTTGGGATGGGGCTGTTTTCTATCAAGTATCTTATTCTAGGCACCTTTTCTTAAATAAGTTTTTCAATAGACATTAATCTATAATTGGCTCAAAAAAATTAGGAAAAAAAATTCAAAAAAATTTCGGGGAAATTTTTTTTTTAAAAAAAGTTTATAAAAAAATAAATAAAATAAAAAATCATATAAAGGCAATAATAGAAGGTAAATATGACAATGTAATTAATTGAGAATTAAGTTGATAATTTGTGAATAAGTGCGAAGTAATTTTGCTTTTCTTTTTGAATGAAAAGTGTAGAATTGTAATTAATCGAAAATTATCCTTAAATAAATAAAAGTCCAATCATATTATTTTTGCAAGTATAATTAAATAACTTAATACTGATTGTATAATAAATTTAGATAACAAATATCCTTAACATTAAATTGGAAAAGATCAAAATAAATATCTAATTTTTATTTTTAATGATGGATCATTCTTTCTAATGAAAAGGAACTATATAATTTAATAGGAAACAAAAGCAAAAAAAAGGTTTGTCACTAAACTTAATCTCACATAAAAGAAAGAAATTCGACCCTCTAAGATTTAAACTACGTATATTTTCAAATAAATTAAAATTAGGTTATTCAAATTCAAAGATTTAAACAGTGTATTTCCAAATTATGTATATTTTTAAATAAATTAAAACTAAATTATCTATATTTAAAAATTTAAACTTTATATTTTTCAAGTGATAAAAGAAATAACAAAACTCTTTCCAATTTCCAGTTAACTAGAAAATAACAAACTTAAGAAGTACTAAAGGGGCCTTTTTACCTAGTTAAAAACAGATGGGCCATGTAAACCAACGTGGACCCACTTTTCAAATTTTCAACGTTGTTTACCACCTCGGCGCGACATATATATATTTCATCACCGATGTTTCATAGACCATCACGAAAATCTCGCTTTACATAAGATTCTCATTCTCTCATTTTTCGCCATTCTTAAAATCTCACGTTACATTCAAATTTATATTGAATCAGAAGAAGAAATCTTTATAATGGCTTCAATGATCTCCTCTGTAATCTTTCGTCAGGTAATTACATAACAAAAGGGCATTTGAATTGAATTCGAAGATAATGGACGACGAAATGGAGGATATCATTGAAGATGAATGTTCTTCTTCTTCGTCTTCTTCTTCTGATGAAACATCATCGGAATTTGATTCTGATTATGAGTATGATGCGGCGAGATTCTTTGACTTTACCAAGCCGGAGACATCTTCTGAGGCCGATGAGGCCGAAGAATGGTTTCGTTATGCTCCTACTTGTCCGCCTTCTCGTAAGTTTTCTTCCTTTAATGCCAACATAAACATAATGCATAATAATTCGAGGCATAAATCATTTGCTTTTGGTGGCTTGGCGATAGGTCCGGCCCTATATATTCTATATATATCAGAACAAAAATTCAAATTAAAAAAAGGAGGAAAAGAAATCATTTTTGTATTTTAGGATTGTTTTTTTTAGATATTTTTAATGTTGGAGTAATTGGTTTATTTTTAAAATTTCAGCTTTCGTGGTGAAATTAAATTTGGCAAAGATACTATCTATGTCGGATCCCTCTAAATCTTCAAAGCTGGAGCATAGCAAAAGCATGACCTCGACAGGTATTGAATTTTGACCTTATAGGAGAGATTAGAAGTTGAAATTATCAATTATGGTATGCATTTGGGATTGGTTAGAATGTTTTGATAAGCATAAGTTTATTAAGTGCGAAAAATGAGACCCTCCTTAGTCCTTAGGCATACTTTATATGGCTCTTAAAGATAATTGTTGACATTTGCTAATAAAATTGTTGGTTTAGTCCCTGAACATACATCTGTTTTATACATCAATGTTGCAACTTGACACCTTAAGGGGGGTAAATTTGCTGTTCATTTTATTTTATTTTGAATAGCGCGGGTATTTTTTATGCAATTAACCCTTGATCTTTTCAAACAATATTCATTTAGTTGTAAGATAGTATGACTTCTAGGTTAGTAAATTATTCTATGACTTAGATTGTCTGCAAAAGGTTAATGTTTCAGCCTAGGATTTTAAGGAATTGTAAGGCTTGGTAGAATTTTATCCTGATAGTGTTTGGTTGGTTATGTTTGTACTTTGAGAAGGAACCTCTGGAAGTCAAAAATCCGGAACAAAGTCAACCACTAAACCAGCTAAAGCTAGGAGTTCAACTCTAATGCAGCCAACAGCTAGTCTTTTAGCCAAACAAAATAAATCGCCAGATGCAAATCCTCCTACCCGCTCGTCTCAAAGGTTTTACGATAATAATCTTATTTGTTCCGTCACATTTTATATGAGTTTATTGATATATTTAATCAATACGCAATTACTAGGCTTCGAAGTCCATCACTAAAGCTCGGTGAAAAAAGCTCGCGAAGCCTTTCCGGATCGGAGGACCTAGGAACAAAAAGACAGAAACTAGAGAGTGGTTTTGTGCAGAAGCTTTCTCAAGTGAAAGATCAAATACTTCTATCACCCAAGACATCCAAGAAGGTACCTTTTTCTCTTATGCTTGTTTTAGATAAATAGTTTGAAAGTCATTGTTTGCTTAATCTGTATTTTATTTTTATTTAACAGGGTAAATCCATGGGTGGTATTCCAGTACAATCTAAATTAAAAGTCACTATTCCTAAAGAACCTCTACTAGGAACGTCGCTAAGGGCAGCAGATCGGGTCAGGTCCAAGAATTCTGAATCAACTGAACAACCGAAACTCAAATCTAACAGCTTTAAAGCATTGCCTTTGAACAGAAAAGTTGGTACCTTTATTTTAAAATATTGTTTTAGAAAATATATGTATTCATTATTATACTTCCTTGTTTATCTTAGATTCTACTGAGTCCTACCACACTCCCCCGTCAAAAGAGTGCACCAAAAATGCCAGATTTCCAGGTCTTTAACTCGAAGACTAAAGAGAGGGCTTTGCAACATTCATCTTCTAATGTACGTTTTCTTGTATTTCTTCTCTTGATAATATATTAATGATCTTGAACAATCTAAATCTAATAAACTTGTAATGATCTTCCTTTCAGGTATCGGACAAACAAATAGATGATTCTGTCACTCAAAGTCGTGCCGCACAATTAAGAAGGTTGGTCTAGTTTAATTATACTTTCTGACTCTTATAAGGGAGTTTCTTGATTTCTCAAAATGACCCATATGGTTTTTGTGTGTTCCTATTCAGATCATATTCAGAAAAGGCTTCAAACAATGAAAAAATCGCAACATCACCCAAGTACAACAGCAGGACTCCTCTCAATAAAAAGGTAGCACAACCTTTCAGATTTTACGCAACATTGTTGTGCAGTTTGTGTTTGTGATAATTAACCAACCTATTTGACTTCTGTTTTTCCAGAACTTAACAATCGAAAAGCGTATGGGAATAGATCAAAATATCAGACAAGAACCCACTAAATCACCCAGAACGAAAAAAGCTGATAGGAATTCGAGTAACCCACCTGTAGAGTTATTTAGTAAGGTAATTACTGAACCTTCACCTGAGAGGTTTTCATGTTAAGTTGCTTTGAATTATGTTGAAAACCCTTTTTCTTTTTATGTTCCAGCTTTCCATCAAGTCTTGTGAGACCAACAAAATATCTCAGACAAAAGTGAATCAGTATACTAAGGTGAGGTTAAAAGAACATCCTAGTATGTTATAGTTATTGATTGCAAAATTTATGCAGTTTCTGTGATGCTTGGTTGTTATGATAGGGCTCAAAGGAGAATGCTCCTGATCGTATGCAACTTGAATTTTTGGTAAGATGGTCGAATATATAAGATTCCTTTGATTATTTTAGCAGCTTTCGATTTTCTGAAGCTCGATTCTCCATTTCAGAGGTGTATGGGGAAGTCAAACCAATGCGGTGGTAGCAATAATTTCCATGCTAACATGAGCAGGTAGATATATAGATAGATAATGTAAGTTTTGTTAAATTGTGGGGCATCTGAGTTGTTGAATAAAATTAAATCAGGAGCTTGGATATTCGTTGAAGTTATAACAGGGAAGAGGAGTAATCTCTCTTTTTGGTGACTAAAGAGGGATTTGGCGCAAAGTTGTCTCTCTACAAATTGCTAAAGAAGATCCTGTGTTTTGTTTGATGTTGAAGCTATGGGAAGGAAGCATGAAGCGAGAAGGAAATGGCTTTGGATAGTTAGTGTCACTACTGGAGTGCAAATAATTTACACATGATATAGCAGAAAGCACATTAGTATGAAAAACCAATGCAGTTTATCCTTGTTAAGATGTTGTATAACGGAATTAGAAATATAGATGATCCATATATTTTGACTTTTTTTTTTCTTGTCGTAAATGTGAAAATATATTAATTTGAAAAATTACAAGAACTCAATTTACCAAGAAATAACAAAAAGAACCTGTAAATGAAAAGATCATTTATGTCATTAAATAAAAGGTTGACACTCAAACTTGCTAGATATTGATAATTGCATTTTCAGAGTGGATCTTGTAAATTGAATTGGGTAGAGATCGATACAAAAGACATTTTATCTATCCTACTAACACAATATTATCTACCCTACTAACCCACTTAAAAATTGTTTTTAAGAATTTGAAGATTTTAGGCGAAATTTTAAATTAAAAATATTATAAAAATAATATTAGAAATTTAGAAATTGACAAAGATGATATGGAATGAAATTAATCAATTGAATCAAGAGGTAATTAGAGATAAATGCCTCCTTAATGATGCTTTTAATTTTTGTAAGTCTTTAATTTTCTTATTTAAAGATAAATGCCTAATAAAACAAATATTTACAGAAAACATTCCTTTTATATTTTTTATACCTATACTATCCTTATTATTAAATATATTATTTTATTTTTAATACAATATTTATTTTTAAATCTTAAACAAATAATAAGGTATTTCCACCACCACCACCACCACCACAACCATCACCACCTCCACCATCACAACCACCACCACCACCACTACAGCCACCACAACCATCACCACCTCCACCACCACAACCACCACCACCACCTACTACTAATTTCATCACACGCGCGCGTCCTTGAAATTTTTTTAAAATCGTCATAACTAATTCAAAAAAAATCGAAAAAATCGAAAAAAAATCATATTTGGATAAATCAAATTAATATTTACGTTTATGATTTTTTTCAGAATTTTCTAAATTTTTTTGTTTTTTTATTTTTTTTTTATTTTTAAATTCGCAGAACATATAAAACATGGAATTCCATGTTTTAAACAGTTGAATTTCGTGTCCGCGGAAAACAAATTCCTTATATCAAAACATGGAATTCCATGTTTTGCGAATTAAAAAATTCAAAAAAATTCAAAAAATTCTGAAAAAAATCATAGACGTAAATATTAATTTGCTTTATCCAAATATATAATTTTTTTATTTTTTTGATTTTTTTAGAATTAGTTATGATGATTTAAAAAAAAAATCACGGACGCGCGGGTGTGTTTATTAGTTTTTGCTTTGTTTTTTTTCTAATTTCTTTTTTTTTATTTTTAATTATAGGGGTAGTTTGGGATGGGGCATTTTTCTATAAAGAATCTTATTCTAGACACCTTTTTTTAAATAAGTTTTTTATTAGGCATTCATCTCTAATTGGCTCTTGAATCAATTTCTTAAATTAATCTATTAAATTCAAAAGATTTAAGTTAAAGTATTTAAATTAAAGTATTTAATGTTCATTAAGATTTATTGAAAATGTTTGATATTTTTTTAAATTTTGATTTTTATTAAGAATATGACATCTCTTTTTAATTTAAAATAAAATTTAAATTTATTTAAAATTATAATTTATTTAAAATTATAATTTATTAAAATACTTATACAAAATTAATATAATATTTCAGATTTTTCTTTTATATTTTAATAAGTTAATGATTAATAAAAAGATATTAAATAAAAATCTGTCCCTTAAAAGACCAGCTCTATTCTAAATTTTATTTTGTCCAAAATATTTAAGGGTCTGTTTGGATTGAGAGAAACGGAAAAAAAAAAAAAAGAATAGAAATAATTTTTTATTTTTTACATTGGTTGTATTAGAAAAATTTATGAAAGAAATGAAAAGGAAGCATTCCAAAATTCACTCATATGTCCATTTTTATTATTACTCCAAACTGAAATCAAATGGAGAGAAAAGAATTTTATTAATGATTATAGACCAAAATTGAATTTTTATTCCTTTCTTTTTGTATTTTTTTCAATACAAACTAAATATATTTAAAATCATTTATGAAATCTTTTTTTATAAAAATTTCTAACCCAAACAAAAAAAATTCCTTTCTTTTCTTTTATAATTTATCTTTTCTTTTCCTTTGTTATTTTTTTCCTCCTAAATACAAACAGACCCTAAATTCCAACGGAATATTGTAAAAACAAAAATATCAAATTCATAAAAAAGAATTCACTCATATAGTTTATAATCTACCAATTTAAATTAGAAAGATTCAACCTAAACAAATATTTAATAAATCTTTTTTTTCAAACAAATAATTCAACAAAAAAAATCTATATCTATAAGTATACAATTAAAGTATTCCAAGTTTCCAACATTACAAAATTCTGAAATCAAAATAATTCTATAGCTATAACATTTCTTATTTTAAAACTAATTCATTCAATAATATTTTTGATTTTATAACAGATAATTAAATCACTTCCTTGAATCGTCAAACTTGCATGTGTATAAAAACAAAAAACCAGTTAAAAAATCAGGGGATAAAAGTATAAATAAAACGTAGTGGTTGACCATACAAAAATAGTCGAGTGACACGACAAATACTATGGGTTGACAGTACAAAAAAAGTGGGTGACACCAAAAAAACCGTGGGTTGACTGTGCAAAAACAGTAGGTGACAAATGCAAAAGAAGTTGGTTGACGGTACAAAACAATGGGATGATTGTACAAAACAATAGGTTGACAGTAAAAAAAAGTATATAACCGGATTATGAAAAATACTTCCATCCAATATTGGATGGTCCAATACCAATCGTATTATGACACTTACCTCAGGTTTGTGTTATGAAAAACTAGTTATATGACCTAGTTAATCTCATGACATGTGTTTAATCAATATAATTAATGGTTATGATGTTAATGTTGGACCGTCAGATATAGGATGGAAGTCTTACCCTTATCGGAAACGTTGAAAAATTTCTAAACAAAAAAATAACAAAAAGTAAACGTTGAAAAACAAACATAAAACCTAAAACACATCTCTTTCACATTCGCATTCATTGGAGCAAAAAAAAGAATGTTGAAAAACAATGAAACATAACCCCTCAAACTCATCTCTTTCACACTCGCATTAATTGGAAGAAAACACATAAAAGAAAAGGTGTATTACCTTTGGGGTCTTGAAGACCATCTTAGTGCCACAAAAGTAACATATCATCCATCTCTCCTCTAAAGGAGTCTTTAAAATCTACAAAGTCAATATAACCATTTATATTGAAAATAAGACCAAAAAAAGGTATTTTCTCTCTCATCCATTGCTATTTTTCTCTCTCTTCCTTTAAGTATCAATACTTTTCAACTCCAACCACGGCCAATCACCGTCGACCATCGCCAGTGTCACCAGAAAAAGTACTGAGTACTCAGAAAAAGTTCTGAGTACTCGGATGAGTACTTAGAAAAAGTACTGAATACTCCGTCGGAAAAAGTAATGAGTACTCCGTCGACTGAGTACTCAGAAAAATTACTAAGTTGCCGGAAAAAGTTAATTAGTATTCGTGGATTTTACTGAGTACTCAGGATCTGGCCTTTACTGAGTCACCAGAAAAATTACTGAGTAGCCGAAAAAGTATCATGTATTTTACTGAGTATTGGGTGGAATTACTGAGTATGCTCTGAAATTTTATTGAATATCATGAAAAATTCATTGAGTTTTTGGGATTTTTACTGAGTATTAGGGCAAAATTGTTGAGTACCTAGTCGAAAACAGGTGAGTAGCAATAAAAAAATAAAATCTTATTTACTTATAAAATTTAAAAACTAATACATTACAAACTATTGAGCGAGTATTACAAGACAAAAGAAAAAAACAGCTTAGTATTAATTCAAACGGAAAAAAAGAAAAAAGAAATTGAGCATCAAACATACTGGGCCAGTATTTAAAGCAAAAAGAAAAAGGAAATACAAAAAACTTCCGAGCATAACTAGAAAGACTTCTACGTATTAAAAAAGAAAACGAAAATAAAATGACAGCTCGCTCAAACTGCTCGAACAAAAAAACAAAAAGAAAAAAAGAAAATAGTTATCTTCCTCAAACTGCTCGAACGAATTTCGTCACCGGAATCTTCACCTTCTTAGTAGAACCAGAGTCGACGGTGTTCTTGTGCGGCTTCACGAAGGTAACGACGTCGGAGAAGCTCTTTCGTGTGATTAAAATGATCACCGGGTTTGACAAAACAGAAATGGACTTCCAGAAAACAAAAAACAAAATTCAATAAAGGTAAACTCTAACTATTACAAGAATTGAAATACAAACGCAAACGAAACAATTACACGGAAAATATTGTTAATTAGATATTCCGACGTACCTGTTACCTCTAACGGAGAGACAACGTCTATTATAATATTTCAGAGAATAAGAGAGGTAGAGTTTTTCTTTTCGTATATGTTTCGTAACTGGTATTGGTAGAGTGGGAGCTCTGTATATAGGGGAGAGGTGAGGAGTCAATCCCTTAATCCCCACGATTTGATAGCTGATGGAATATTCTCCTTAATGCGTGCGTGATTGGTGGAGACTTGTCTTTACGTTTATCTTCTGGATGAGTTTGAATTGTCAACGACCACTATAAGAGTGGGTAGGAAAACTCATTTCATTTTTCGACTCCCCAACTCCCCCGATTGGTGGAGACTTGTCTTTACGTTTATCTTCTGGTTGAGACCACTATAAGAGTGAATAGGAAAACACATTTCATTTTTCGACTCCCCAACTCCCCCACGTCCCCACGTCCCCACGCCCCCACGCCGGTGCCGAGCCGACGTGTGGTGGTGCGCGTGGGGCTTTATTATTCCCTTTTAGCTTCCATAGTGACTTACTTATTTTGATAGGAATACATAGGTAAGTAATTTTATATAGATAAATTTCTTACTCACCTCCTATGTGGGACAAAATCCTTCACAAAATTTGTCTTTTCCACTTTCCAAAGGGAATAGGAAGAGTCTTAGTTAATCCTCTATATTAATCTAAGTCTTTTCCACTTCTCCTAAAAGAACATGATCGGATTATAGTTTATACTCTTAAATTAATAATTGTATAACTTTAATCCAACATTTCGGAGATTTGCCTAAGAAGCCAGCTTCACACAGCAGCTCGGAGAAGACAATTTCACGAACAGTGGTGGTTTCGGCGGATCTGGCCATGGCTGCTTCGGCAGTGGTGTTCGACGTTGCTTTGCGAACGGAGTACAAAGCTCAAATCTCAGATAGCCTTGGAAAATGATGGTCTGAGCTCGGTGCTGCTTCACTAACAGAGGTTTTTGTATTTGTGATTTATATCGATCTATAATTACTATATATGTTTTAAAACACCCCAAATCTTTTCCTCATCTTATCAAGTAAATCCTTACTTTCCTTCTCAATCGAGCTCTATGTTTCACCCCAATCTTGTTAGTGCTACAATAGGATGAAGTCAAGTTAAAATATTTATTATCAAAATCGGAAACAAAGAACATATGTCTTGTAACCTATCCATTTCATAAAGACCATCACTAAAGTTGAAAACCCTTAATTTAAGCATTGTCTAAACCAAATAAGTAAAACTGTAAAAGTAGAAAAGATATTACAGTTAATCAACTGAATAATTTTCAATATAGCTTAGTTAAGAAAAATTGAACAAGGTCTCTTCTGCAGAGAAACATAACTACAAAATCCGGTATATTAGAGCCTCCAGAAAAATTCCCTTCTAAAAAGACAGGAAGTATAGTTAAACAATGTTGATGAGCCTAGAGCGTGTTTTTGGATATAACTTCTCCAAATCTAACAAACCATTGTGCATCCGATGAATTATTTTCTTGTTGAACCTCCTGAAGAGCCGTTGTAATTTGTGGTTTCCCTTTACCGATCACAAATTGTGCATAGTCAATTGCTTTAGTAGTACCAGAAGAAGCTTTAACTGTAGGAGGTGGAAGCAAAGAGACAAGTACCCTAGCTACTTCTTCCATTGTAGGTCTCTCTGTAGGGTACCTTTTAGTACACAACAATGCTAATTGAAATGTCTTCCTCACATGCGCTAGATCCATACACGTAACAGACACCTCCGAATCCACAGCTTCCATTACTGTATTATTATCAGCTTTTGCCAATATCTGTAAAATCAAACAACCAAAAAGCAATATAACTTAACTTTCCGATAATATAGAATTTCGAAATTAGAACAAGTAAAAGTATTACCAGCTGGTGCAAGTTGGAATCATTATCCACGGCTTTTTTACCAGTAAGCAACTCAAGAAGAACGATTCCGAAGCTATAAACGTCTGATTTCTCGGTCAGCCTTGAAGTCCGGGCATATTCCGGGTCAATATAACCGATTGTTCCGAGAACATACGTAGATGTATGAGTCATTGTAGTGGGGAGTAATTTCGCAATTCCGAAATCAGATAAATGAGCTTCGAAATTCTCATCGAGTAAAATATTAGAAGATTTCACATCTCTATGGATGATTCTTGGACTACAATCATGGTGTAAATAAGCAAGTCCTTGAGCTGCTCCAACTGCGATTCTTAAACGCGTTTCCCAATCAAGTTTTACCTTTGTAGAAGGGCCTGTCATGTACACAAAGTTTTATAGTCTTGGTGTTTCGAATATTATATAATACTTTAAAAAAGGAGAGAAAAAGTACCGTGAAGAAGATCCCAAATAGAACCATTTTCCATGTAATCGTAAAAAAGAAGGTTTCCATGGGGTGAAAGAGAGTAACCGTGCAAGCTTACAAGGTTCCTATGTCTGATACTACCGATTGTTCCTAATTCAGTCTCGAATTCTCGTAAACTATGTGGATACTGTGAGTAGATTCGCTTGATTGCAATTGGTCGGGAATTTTTTAATGTACATTTATAAACTGTGCTCGAAGCACCAAATCCGATAATATATTTATCGCTTAGATTCTCAGTGATTCTCATTATATCTTCGTAGGTATGAAGAGCCAAATCCATGTGAAGGACTACTAGTTTTGAAGAGCCTGTTCAAAACACAAACACATATTAAATTTAATTAACTAACAAACATTTAATAGTAAATTTCTTACCATGTATAGTCTTGCTAGATTCCTTAACAAATGGCTTAGGTTGGTTTGACTTGTAAATGGCAACAAGCACCATTGATAACAGTATAATGAAGCCTAATGTAATGCAAACAACTGTAGTCTTGGAGAAAATAGCTACCAAAATAAAAATAAAAATAATTTAATATAAACGTGTACGATCAAATGTGGAGTTTCAACAAAATCTGATCGAGGTACCTTTAGATTTGGTTATATATGGATTGCATATCGAACCTTCCCAGTTTCCACATAACAGAGGATTTCCAATGAAACTTATGAAAAAATAAAAAATTGAAAATCGTTACATTAGAGCACACACAAGGTAATCAAAAACTGTATTAAAAGGGGCATTTCTCAGTACCTGTCAGCACCAAACCTTGAGAAATTTTTGTTAAGAGGTAACAATCCTGTGAAGTTATTGTAAGAGAGATTCCTGATAAAGAATAAAATAACCAGTTAGATTCAACTAATCATTTTTTTATCTGGTTGAAAAGTAAAAGAAGTAGAAAGTGACGCTTACATAGTGAGAAGACTAAAACAATTGGTTAATTGATCTGGAATTTCTCCACTTAGTTGATTATTATTCAATATACTGTAAGCAAAAAAAAAAACCCCAACAATGAAAATTATATTAGATGGCACCAGAATGAATGACATAATTAAAAGAAAATAAAAATTATAATCTCACAGTGAGATAAGGTTTTGTAGTTGGCCCATTTCCACAGGTAATCTACCCGAGATCTTGTTGAATGACATATCACTGAAAAAGAAAAAACGTGAATTCGGATTCATACAAAAATATAGTTGAGCTCCAAATATATAGTATTATTATAGCGAAACTTACATTGTCTGTATACTTTTTAGATTTCCAAATTCTGCAGGTACAGCTCCATTGAGATGATTGTGACTTAAGTTTCTGTTCAGTATCCATACATACATGTTATATATTATTAAATATATAAAAATGGAAGGAATATTCGAATTGTTAATATCTTACAAGATTAAAAGGTGCTCCAAATCACCCACGGAAGCAGGGATCAAACCCGAAAATTCATTGCTCGAAAGATCCCTAAACCAAAATAAATTCCTCATCAGAAAAGATAGTGGATTCTACTAAGTTAAAAGAACATGTGAAATATTAGAATTTGGAAACTCACAAGGTGTCAAGATTAATGATGCGTCCCAGATCAAGAGGTATGCTACCCTTAAATTGGTTTGATGAAAGATTCCTGTGGACCCCAGAAAATCTTATTATTAGTATTAAGGAAAACTTGAAAACTGTAAAAATGATGTTTATAAATATGTACGTACAGATAAGTCAAGCTTCCGAGATTCTGAAACCCTGAAGGAATGGACCCATTTAAGCTGTTTCCATGCACATTCCTGGATAAAGATAAACAAACAATAAATACGAAACAAGTTTGAAAAATGTATTAACTATGTAAACCTACAATTGATTCAAAGCTGTGCAGGAACTTATGTTTTCTGGGATAGGCCCTTCCAGGTTATTATTTGCAAGATTCCTGAAACAATTAGGTAAAACCTAGTCAAAACACAAACTAGCAATTGAGTGATAATAAATGTAGGGAAGAACATACAGTTCAAAAAGCTGTTCAAGCTTTCCAAGTTCAGATGGGATTTCACCGACAAGTTGATTGTCATTTAATTGTCTGAAATTGAATACAAACTCTTATTAACTCAGCAACTTGTCTTAAAAAATAATAAATGAAAAATGAAGAAAATAGACTCACAAATAGCTAAGCTTTGACATATTCCCAAGCTCTGGTGGAATTTTCCCTGTAAGCTTATTTCCATGTAGGTATCTACGCACAAAAGACAAATAATATCAAAAATAAATATAGAAAAAAACAACTGAATTAATGACTCTTGGTTTAAGTGTAAAACTCACAATTTTCCAGTGTAAGTAAGATTGCCAAAAATCGGTGGGATTGGCCCAATCAATTCATTCTCACTCAAATCCCTAAAACAACATAAATCCCATCTTTCATTAGATGTTTTGATTCTCATACAGGGAATTATAATAAAATAAGTATACTTACAGAACAGCAAGGGCTTGCATTAAACCAATAACCTCAGGAATTTTTCCAGTTAACCTATTTCCTTGCAGTGACCTTTCAAAAAAAAAAAACAGTTACACATTAATATTGTAAAGTGACAATGGAAAACAAGGATTTAACTTACAATGTTGCAACTTGAAGAAACCCAATGTTATAAGGAATCTCTCCAGTAATCTGATTATATGAGATATCCCTGTAATTGAGAATTCCATTAGTCTATTAAGCTCAAGTATGAAGTGCTGATATGATAAATCGTTAAATTTAAAACTTACAGGATTTCAAAACTTGTACAGTTTCCAATATTGTCTGGAATAGTGCCAGTCAAGTTATTTCCTCGCACATCACTATACAATATAACAACTAGTAAATATAAATAAATATGTGAAAAATGTAAAAAGGAAAACATGAAACTTACAAATACCACAGGCCAGTTAACTGGCACAGATCTGGGGATAGTGTACCACTGAGAAAATTGCCACGTAAACCACTGTACAGAATAAATGAAGAAGCATATTACAAATTGAAAATATAATATAAGCATTAAGATAAAATAAATTAAAATGAAACTTACAGGTACTGTAAAACTTCGTTCCAATAGATCAATCTGGGTATCTCCCCTGTAAGTTGGTTTCTAGCAAGATCGCTGGCCAAAAAAACCAATAAACAATGAAAATTAAAGAAAAATAAAAAGGTATGAAATGTAAATATTAATGGACTTACATAGTTTTTAAACTGGGAATTTGCGTTAATGTTGATGGAATAGGACCAGTCAGCTGGTTGTTCCTTAAGCTCCTGGATTGTTTAAGGTACAAGATATAATGAGTCATCACTAAATTAAATGACATCTAGAAGTAATATATTTTAAGATGGACTTACAATAACTCAAGTAGCTTCAGCTTGGAAACAGAGAAGGGAATATCTCCATACAACATATTATCCGATAAGTCCCTACACAAATACATGAGACATACATTAAAATCCCCTTTATGTAATATTAAAGTTTCAACAATTAAAAAAAAAAAAAGGTATAGATGCTTACAGTAGTATCAACGAGGCACAGTTGCCAATTTCATCTGGAATCTGACCTGTTAATTTATTCCCCTGAAGATCCCTGCAAATGTCATTTCAAAAAGATAAATAACCCACAAAGGGAACATTCATTAAACAATTTGCACCATTGGTCCCTGAATTTCAAAAAGTAGCAAATAAACCCGTGCTATAAATTAAATGGGGTATATTAATTTAGCTATTTTTGGAATAACATATTTGCTACTTTATGAAATACATAGGTAAAGGGAATTTCACATACACAGTGGCCAAAAGTAAAAAATTATATTTATAAAACAACCAATTTTGTTAAGAAGCTAACGAAAACTTTTGATAAAGATTAATTAAGGAATACATACAGAGACTCGAGATTCTTCAAATCTCCAATAGCTGGTGAAATTTCCCCACCTAAGTTCAACGTAGACAGATTCCTTCATTCAAAAGAATACTATAATATCAGTATAATCACTTGAGAAATAACAGAAAAAGGTATGTGTTAGAGAAGAGTACTTCATTATCTAAAGGTGGAAAATAAAAACTTACAGAGCAACAACAGACATGCTCATATTGCTACAAGATACGCCTCGCCATGAACAAAAATCATCATTATGATCCTCATCCCAGTCAAAAAGCACGTTATCAGCATTACTAAATAACGCTTTAATCGATACAAGTGCTTTCCCTGTTTTAAAAATGCTTGTTAACATCAAAAATAAAAAATCGAGTTGCAGCTTGAACTCAAGCGCTTAGAAAACTAAAAATCTTGCTCGCTGCTCGAACAATTAAAAAGAGCAAATATTAACTTATTTACTGTTCTATTACTCAAAATATTTGCTTTGCTGCTTTGAAGAAAAAGGCAAAAAAGACGGAAAAATATATATAGTTTAACTTTTAAAGAAAATGTAATGATTTTGTTTTTTTAAAAAGCCTTGGGTTACATTTATCATTGTCGTATGATGAGCTTATAAAGCCAAAAAGAAAATATCATTTTTGTACGCATATAATTATATATACATATACACACATATTTGGAGGAGGTTTAGGACATTGCCTTCATCGGTGAGACATGAAGCGAGCGGAAAGAGAACAAGAAACACCACCGGTACAAAAAACGAACGACGTTTCTGTAGCTGGTATAGCTTTTTACTCTTGGGTAACGACGACGTTTCCTCCATTTTAACACAAGACTAAGAAGATAGAGAGAAATGAAGAAAGTTGAGTAGAGAAACCAAAAAATTGCAGCATAAATGGACAAACCTATGCAAGGTTTCTCTCTCTTGATATACTTATGGAAAGGAGTAGTAGCAGTAGATAAATGTAAAATAAATGTATGTATTCTTTTTAGAGAGAGAAAATGAGAGACTAGTACAGCAGAGTAGAACAAAAGAGTAGCAGAGAGCAGACGTTTGGCGTGAACTTGTAAGGTTGTAAGCAACACAGAGCAGAGCAATATATGCTGCTTACAGTGGGCAGTGTCTAGTGATTTTATTGAGAGAGAGAGAAATAGAGAGTAGTGTAGTATAGGATGTGAGAGTTAGGCTTTAAATTAAACGGCGGTGAAGCGACGTTAAGTAAAAGCATAGGAATTGACTAAAGTCTACTGTAGAGTAGAGAGGAAAAAGTAAAAACGCAAAGTAAATAAAATCAAGGAAAGAAAACGCTGGTTGTAGCCGTCACCGTACATCTCCGTTTCCCGAAGTCTCTTCTTTTTTGACAGCTATTCCTTTCAATCACATATCCCCTTACTCTTCTTTCACTTGCATTTTCTTAGCGCGTGCTACTCAATCTTCTAATAAATCTATTTTAACCAATCTTATCCTGGAGACCTGGACCATGAGTATATCACCCTTTTTGTTCTATCCTGGTTTCACCTTCTACATTCAATATTAAAATCTTAAATACTACTATCAATCAAATCATTTTTCTTTGAATATTATTCTTTTTTTGTTTTATGAAATAGAATAACATAAAAGAAATCATCTGATTTAACATCATGGAAGAAAGTATTTTGGCAAAATATCACTACAAACTTATTTTTTGGAAATAGTTAATTTAGTGATATTTTTAAAATGAAAATGTTCTCGTGATATCAATTATTATCAAATTTTAACAATTAAGTGTCTAAGTTTTCAGAAATAACAAATAAATACCCGAGTTTATATTTTGTCTTCCGTTATAACTATCGTTAATTTTGACGTTAAGTGTCACATGGCTCTTCCACACAAGCGCCACGTGACGCTTAACGTCAAAACTAACCATGGATGCTAACGAAAAATAAAAAATATAAACTTAGGTACTTATTTGTCATTTTAGATAACTTGTGCACTTATTTTTCAATTTTTGTAACGTTATATATCCACGGGATATTTTCCCTTCTTAAAATGAAAAAGAACTCTAGCAAAATATTACTTTTTCTAAAGAATCAATTATCTATAACCACCAACTCCGGTAATTTTTTTCCGACAAACTATTTTTGCATATATAAAATTCATTTGTTCAGAACAAGAAATTCATTGTTCGAAACAAAAAAGTCATTTTTAGAATCATTGAAACTATTTTACATATATGAAATTCATTGTTTAGAACAAGGAATTTATTTTTCAGAACAAGGATTTCATTGTTAAAAACAACAAAACCCATTCTTTCGAATATTGAATTTCTTGGTCTGTACAATGAATTTCAATTCTGTGAGCAGTTGGCCAAATATCCAATCAGGGAAAAACTGGATAGGTTGTTGATGGCGGCAGGATTAACTAGTGGTGAAACCGGCTAAAAACAATAAACTGGTCGGATGTTGTGTTGGTGTCGGTGGTGGTGCTCGGAAAAAAAATTTCAAAATAAGATCAAAAAAACTAGTTAGAGGTGGTAGTAACTGCAGCGTTGGTCAGTGTTAGTGTCCAAAAAAAATTTCAAAAAATAATTGACTAGAGGTGGTGGTTGAAAAAAATTGGACAAATGTGATGGTGGTGGTGAATGTAGTGGAGGTCAGTGGTGGTGGTCAAAAATTTTGAAAAAAAATGCCTAGAGATGACGGTGGTGGTGGCGGCGATGGTAGTGGTAATCGAAATTAGCGATGGTGGTGGCCGGAGGTTATAATAGGGTTTGTTGAATTTAAATAATATTTTTATATAGATAAATAAATATTATAGTAACTAAAAATATAAGGGTATTTTTGCTAAGGTTGTTTTTAATAAAGTATCTTATTTAAGGTTATTTGTAACAAATAAATTTTTTATTAGGTTGTTTTTAATAAATGACTAAAGATAAAATTATTTTTTTCCTTTTTAATAATATTACTTGACAAAAATAATCACTTAATAACTATACTTATATATGCTCCTAATTACTTGTAAGGATACAAGAAATGCCACCAAACGACAACTTGTCTGACTTATACAACCTTTTATCTTCAGTACTGTATATTCTTAATAATACCTATTGTTAAGTAAATTCATTATGATTAATGCTCTAATATTGAGCTAGAGAAATAGATTCAAGGCAAGGTTTTTCGATTTCTAGTTTGTTCAAGATTAACTTTATTATATATTTGGGTTATATAATTAAATGATATTATCAAACATGTGTCGTAGAAAAATATTAATTTTTTGTAAAATAGCAAATTGTGATTAATTTTTCTCATGTCTTTCTAAGACGACCTTCCAAAGTATCACAGTAGAACCGAGATTCCACACCTAAAATGTTGCGAGATTTCTTTGGGAATGATGATTTTCAGAATAAATGGGATAATATGCTTGTAAGTTCTGAGATTTTGGATGATTTTGATACAAATAGAACCATAACAATCAAAAACTGAATCTCTCGATTGCTTACATTACTAATTATCCTCCTAGTAAAAAAGGTGGTTCTTTTGAGTTAATAGCATGATATATATAAATATATAGTGTAATTTTTGCATAATATAGGGGGTTATAGTGCAATTAACTCAGAAGAAGTACCTTTTTTTCTCCAAATTTGAAATTCATAAGTACAACTAAACAGAATATGAGAAGAGTTAGCACAAAGGAAGTTGAGTTAGATAATGTTCGACTTCAGTTACAAGATATCCTTGTTATACTGTTACATTCGATTAAGTTTGTGTACCTTGTGATATTTGTTTAGGTTTGGTAGTTTGTTTTCACCGAATTGTTGGTAATTTTGACAGGTTAACTGTAACTTTATATGAGACCTTCTTTAAACTTATTTAACCTAATGAGCTGCAATTCTAAGTTGTTATTTATCTTAACATCTGGCATTACCTCTTGTACTTGATGAGAGTTACTCCTCGAGGTGCTAACTACAATGAGCAGATTCGATATTTTGTATTTTGAGACATAAATTAGCACGGTAAGCGCGTGTATTACTACTTATATATACTTCATTTGGTATGAAAGAAATAGAAGAGACCATGGAGAATGGGAGCTAAATGAAGATATACTATATAGTAGAATTATTTCTATTTTGGCAGTTAAATTAAAGAGTAGAAAGATCAAATGTAACTGGACTAGAGTGTCAATTGAGAAAATTTGTAATAGCTAGTTAATTCAATGTAGTTGGTTTGTAATAGCCCATATAAAGAGTAGGTAAAGTGTAATCCCATGATATTGGGCCTAATGTGTAAAAACTGGTTGTTGGTGCTTCATTTATAAAAGTTTGATTTACTGATAGAAAAAAGAAATATAGCACACTATTACATGTGTTTCCTTGAGCATTAACAATTAAACAAGAAATGAATCGTATCCTTCTTATACAACTATTAGCTATCACATTCTTGGTCAAAATTCTCTCTAGAAGAACTTGTAACCATGTCTTTTGAAATCGAGTTCAAAGTATAATATTTACACTTATGTTTTGAAGAATATACCATCTACGAGTTTGAATTACCATGATGTCAATTCTAACCATTTATGAAGACGTATTTTTATTAGAAAACACTGTTCCGTGCACTTCAGGGGATGGTTTTTAGCCTAGAAATATAACATTTAAACCAATCGATTATTGTCATCACCACATCTGTTTTTATAGATACATAGAGTTATTGAATTTGCTTTAGAGGATGCAGTTCTATTAGTTTGGGGAATTAACCTCAACCAATGGAACACATGTTGTGATTTAAATAAAAAAAAATATTTTGCTCGCTTACGAGAAAAAATAAAAATACCATGACATTTTTAAAACTTCATTCACAATATTACCATTTTAGGACCATATCTGTGATATGAGACACATAAATGCATCTTTGTTCCATATGGTAATACTATATTTTCTCTTCCAAAATCCTCGATTAAATTAGTAGTACCTGAACTTGTACTAACACTTTATTTTGCCTAATATATTGATAAATAGTTGGATTGTCCAAATGGTAAATACTTTACACAATTACAAGGGAGGTTTGATGTTCAAAACATCTATCATGCAAACTTCTCACATATCATCCCAAAAAAGTATTGAAACTTAATATGTTTGTCCAATTAAAATTTAATTTTTGTCATATTTATCTCAAAGGATGGTGTGTGTCGTTTGGTTATCAATCAAACGAAAATTCCCCACCACACATCTTATGTTGTTCATATTTGTGCGAGTAAATAAATGGTGCATTTCATAAAATTATTTAGTTTTCCAACTTATATCCTCCTAATATTATGCGTTTTTTATTAATAAAATCATTTCCGCATCAAGCAGGGTATAAAATCTATTTCTAATAAAAAAATCTAAATTCATATTTATATGAATTATTATCGTATAAGATTTAGTTTTTTAGCCTTTATAGAGATAATGTTTAAGAAAAAGAAAATCACCACAATCCACGAGGGTGTAATTTCCTTATTTAATGAAATGACAAATTTATCAACAAACTTCTGTTCACAATATTACATCATGTATTTTATGTATGAACAAACTTATAGTTCATGAGAATTATCTCTATTAATATGTATATAAAAAAAACAGGTTTATAAAAATTAGTAAGCATATTTTTATCATCATGACTTTACAAAGATAGTGATGAAACCGTACTAATATTTCAGCATAGTCCTCTAGGGATATATAAATTAATTTTCTTTATAATTCACATAAATTATTTTCTTGTGACATTAGACTTTAACCAACATGGAGATTTTGGTTACTATAGTATGATACTTTAAAAACATATAATTCCTTTTATATAACAAAATACAATTCTTAAATATTATGAAATCCATATGAGTTCTGCATCATAAAGCGATTTATGCTTCAAGCCTATAAATTTAGATTAAGGTTTTAGACCTTTGTAATTATCTTAAATTTTAGACCAGTTAAAATGTAATCTATGCTTTCATCCTTAAAAAATTCATACATGCTTCGAGCATTTACAGTTTTATCCAAAATTCAAACCATTTAAAAAGTTTGACATAGGCTTCGAGTCTTAAGAAAACTAATATAGGTTTCAAGCCTTTAGAATTCGATTTGGGCTTCAAGACTTCAAAATCGATATAGTATTAGAACATTTAAAATTCCTTACTATCAAATCAAAGGTCAAGATTTGCTTCTAACCATATAAATAGACCTATATATTTTTCACCACACTTCAACAACGTGATTATAGTATTTTATTCAAGAATTATTAATATAAGACATTTATATGTTATAATTTGATTAAAAAAAAATCTTAACAAATATATTTTACCTCTCCGACAAGATCAAAAGAGCAAGCTTGTGCTGATAATGTATTGTGAAATATTAGAACTAAAGTAAAGAGATAGAGATATGGATCGAATATGATTCTTATATCCCAAAATCTAGTTTATTTAAATAAAAGGAGCCTCCTTATATTAATAGAGTAATATGTGACCCTTCACTTAACACATTCACAACTCATGTAACTCATGTCTTTAGGACATCTACATAAAGATATGTATAAATTCTCCATGATATTAATATTAATATTAATATTCATATTATTGGAAGTGTGGGACAATTGTTTTAACACTAGGGATATGCAAGCCTTGGATAGGAGACCGTTTTATGAGCTTTATAAGACTTTGTATGGTATATTTCAAAGGATATTTCACACGAGATCTTGGGTGAGCATTATATAGGACAGGGGTGTGACATCTAAGCATGTAGTTATTGTTTGGATGGCGTTTCATGGTCAGTTATAGATAGAGGATCACTTGGTTTTTATGGAGCTCGGTCTGTTATGTGCGGTTTGTGGAAATGAATTTGAGTCGAACAAGCATATATCCTTTGAATGTGACTTGTAGAGAGGTGTTTGGGATAATGTGAGGCAGTGGTTAAATATTTAGATGGAGATGATTACCATTCTAATCTATCTAAATGGTTGAGAAAATCAAATCCAGAGTGACATGGCGGAAGAATGTGAGACGTATTGCATTTGCGGCTTTGATTTACTTGATTTGGAATGAGAGAAACAAGCTAGTCATAGAAGGTAACATCTCGTCTCAGGGGGATATCTTCAACAGACTAAATAATTTATGCACCGAACTTTGTACGCGTTATACCCTCATCTTTCCTTTTCGGAAGATAGTGCTTTTGTCATAGATGTCCATTAATATATTTTTTGCGTCTAATATAAGGGAGGACTACTTCTAGCTTGTTGTTAGGATAGCATTATTTATTTCGGCTCGATCGATAAATTATGTATAGTTTGATTTTATAATAACACGACTGTTTACCAAAAGACAAAAAGGGTGAGTTTTACATTTTTACTTTTCTCTCGTAGTAGGCAAAGATTCTTGTATAAAAGGAAACTGGATATGCACGGGAATGGGAAGTATGTCAAGGTCTCGAGATTGAAAGAAAAACATTATGGAGTTGGTTGGATGGAATAGACTCCATAAGTCAAGGGTGGAAGATAAATATGGACGGAAGTGTGATCAAATATGACTATAGGAGAATTGAGTGGAGTAGTTCAAGGCTTCAAGAAAGTATGTAAGTGTTTGCATGATATATTGGGAATGTTTTACTAGTTGTAGTAAAGTTGGTTGCATTACATGACGGGACATAACTAGTGAGTCGGTTGGGAGACACAATTGTATATGTGGAGGTTGGCTCTGGTGATGTTCTCGAGTTCATTGGCATTGTCAGCAAACTCAAGAGGACGACAACATAGCATGAAATCTAGGCATACATACGTGGGATTGTTTCTCTAAATTTTGGGTTTGACGTAGACAAGATTTATCGAGAAGAAATTTTTTACACGGATTAGGTGGCGAATTTAGGGGTTTATACAAAAGACACGTGTGTATGACGTACAAAGATGCACCAAAGGCATGTGATGACTTATGACATGAGATCATTGTGGGTGGCATACCCCGAATGTGGTATATAATCTTCCCAATAGAAATGTTGTGTTATTTTGTTTAATTTATACAAAGACATTTTTGTGAAAAAAATAATCTTGAGGGTAATTAGCAAAGGAACGTGACTATGCCCTCAACAATTTATTAACTAAGCAACATTGGATTGAAGTTGTGAAAAGATGAATTGACAAATGCAGACAAATAAAGGTTGAGATACTAAATATAATTCTGTATGGATGGCCATATTAGGTTTTTTTGCATTTTTGATATTTTTGTTCTATTGTACAATGTTCTTCACATTTAGTGGCTCCTTATGATAGATTCGGCGTAGGTTGCCCTCGAAATATTTTATTTTTCTTGCTCGTTTAGTGATGACATTTTAGTAACTATAGTCATGTCGCCTTAAATATTTGAATTTGCAAAATTATTTTCACTTTTTTTTTATATCCCACTTTTTGTAGTTGTAATATTTCTCTTGCTCGATGAAATGCTTCATTTAAAAAAATTAAAGGACATAAGATGGATAGTTGGTTCAGTGGTTATACTACTCTGCTGAGACCAAAAAGTCATGGGATCGAATCTTATTGAAGTAATTGGCTCTCAAATGTATTAAATAAAATAAAATAAAGGACCATAAATATATTGAATATGTGATTTTTTAGTCTAAAGTAGATTTATACTGTAAAATTTTACAATATAAATGTACCTTTTTACTACCCATTATACCCTTAAATGATTTTTACACTCTATATATACTAAATAATCACATATACCCATTAACCCTAATTTATATTCTTTCTCCACCTCATATTAAATCACAATCTTGTGAGTTTCATGGTTGCAGCCTGCAGCTATGGAGATTTCTAACAGATCTCCTTCACCCACCTAAAACCTTAGATATCACAACCACAGAGTTTTCTAACAGAGAGGTGGTGCTTCGTGGCGAGAACTACGGTGTTCCACGATGAAAAATAGGTAGCAGTGCGAAACTGCCGTGGTTGGAGCTTTGAAGCTGCTTTGAACTTTGAGATCTGCTCATCTCTTCATTGTTCAAGATCAATTCTGATTTGTTTTGAAACTCATATATGGTTCTATGGCAGTAGTAAAGCAGCGAACCATTGGGAAGTGTTTTGGACACTGCTGATTTTTTAGCCATGGAAAATCTAACATGAAACTTCGTTTATGTGTTAATAGTCATTGATATTTGTGTAATACTCAATGATTTTGTCTTTAATACTTAGTAATTTTGTGTAATACTCAGTATTTAGTTGTAACGTATATAATTGTTTTTAATACCCAATGATTTTTGTGTTAATACTCATTGATTTTGTATTAATAATTAGTGATTTGTGTTATTACTTAGTGATTTTGTGTTAATACTTATTTTTTTAAATGATTTTAATGATTTTCCTGAGTACTTATTGACTTTGTTGGGCACACTCATTGACTTTGTTGGGCATACTGATTTTGTTGAGTACTTAGTGATTTTGTTCGATATATTCATTGAAACTAATGAATACTCAATAAAGTACTGAATTTGGTTAATTAGTCTGAACACATTTTCTGTTGAATACACCGTGATTTTGCTGAGTACCTAATTAATTAATGAGTATTAACACAAAATCACTTAGTATTGACAAAAATTATTAAGTATTAACACAAAATCACTGAATATTTTGAAATCACAAAAGTTTAGTTGATTAATGAGTATTAACACAAAATCACTGAATATTAACATAAAATCATTGAGTATTCTCTAGCAAAATCACGAATCTTTTTCTTCGTTGTACCAGAAACTTGCCTTCGAACGGAACATAACAGATCGATGAAGGCTATTAAACCAGAAACTCTTGTATGTCATAGATCTACAAGTTGTTGTAAGTGTTGGAGTTTGTCTTCCAGAAGAAAGAAATAAATGTATAAGCGAGAAAGTGGAAATGAATGTTAGAAATAAATTGTTGTTTCTTTATATATTTTAAAAGTACTTTTGTATCATAAAATTTCCAAATTTCTTTAGAAAAAATTAAAATCACACATTGCTTATTGATAGTGATGACAATGGTTACGCTTTTAATCTAAAACCGACGGATTACCGAATCGAATAAAAACCGGATATGTAACCGTGGTTAAATCCGTTAGGGTTTGGTTTTAAAAAGTGAAAACGATGGTTAAAACCGTTAGGTAATGGTTTTAGATTAAAAAAAACCCGAAAAACCGAAAATCCGTTATATATATATATATATATATATATATCTGATTTTAGTTTACCAACTAATGGCTAAAATCCATTATTTTTATATTTTGAAGTCCATCTTTCTTATTTTTTTATTTATTTTTAATTATCAAAAGGCCAAAAGTCTCAACCCAACTATAGATAAGGATGGAAATGGTTATGGTTAAAAATCAAAATCGATGAAAAATTGAACCGATTAAAAATCGAATGCAACCATTGATAAAACCGTTAGGTTATGGTTCTGAAAAATGTAACTGATGGTTAAACCCTTTAGGTTAAAATTTTAGATAAAAATAAAATCGAATAACCAAAAACCCATTTATTATCATCTATTTTTGTATATTTATAGTAATATAGATAAAAAAGTATTTTCATAACTCAAAACTAAAATCTAAATATTAGAATTAACAAAAGAAGTAACAAAAACGTTATTTAATTAAAGATCAACATAATATTTTATATATTGGAGATTTTTCATGTATTTGTGATCTTGTTTCAATATTTTCAAAATATTTAGAGAGTTAGGCATGTCACAAGAGCGAGGCGAGGTTAGAAATCCTACTGCGAGAGGGACGCCTCGCGAGCCGGGTTATGGTTAAAATCCGAAAAACCGTTTTAAAAACCGAATCCGAATTATTCGGATATGGTTTTAAAAAGTAAGTCCGATGGTTAAATCCGTTAGAGTTTGGTTTTTGATAAATTAAATGGATATAGACATGGTTTTGGATTTTTTTGCAATAATCCAATCCGTTGCCATCCCTACTTTTGATCATAAAAATGACTTTCAAAACTCTATACTATGATTTAAAAACTGATAATTGTTTTATGGGTATATTACTCTGTATTAGTAAAATAAAATAGAATTGGATTTTATTGGAGTTATTTGTATTTAAAATAATAAGATTACTAAAAAAAAAAAATTAAAGGGTAAAAATATGTGATTTCTATCGTAGCAAATTGCGATGTTTTCCAGCAACTTAAAGCATATGATCTACTAACCCCATATTCATGTAAATTGCGCGTGGTAGGTGTGTTTCATGGTAAATGAGTGAGGATGAAGACTTTGAAAAAAAAAAAAAAAAAGTGAGAATAAAGTGGTGCTGATAAGGGAACAGAGAAAGTTGTGGTTGGGCGTATTTGAGGCCAAAAGAAGCTATATTCACTCCTCTTTTTATTAATTTAGATAATTAATCTTTGTCTTTATCTTGCTGCAATAAAATAGTAAATACTTTTACACGTTTCAATATTTAACTTAGGCATTTACGAATGACAAAATCTGACTTTGAGATTTATAAACAAATATTATATGATGTTTTTAATATTCACACAAAGAAAGTATGTATTTATTTTGCTTTTGTCTAGAGAAATTATTTTACTTACCAAGTTACACAATAATGTATGCTATCATACTGCTGCAATAAATTCATTACTTTCTTTTGCTTAAACCAGAATATTTTGTTGTCAGAATATTATTTGTAACTTGCAGAATATATATTGACAAAGGATTTTTTTTTTTGGAGTCACATCGGTTTTAGAATGTTTTTCGACTAGACTTCCGTGAAGTGTATGTGAACAGTTCCAATTTTATGTCTACATTTTGCTAAGATTACCTCATGCTGCAACTTTTGTAACTTGGAGTAACATTGTCTGCTCTTGTTTTATCTATGCTTGATTATTTAATCTAACCCTACTTTTTTTTATTGTTAGAAATTTTTAAACATACTTATTTTTTTAACTTTTTGGTGAATTGTTGAGCATGCAAATGCATTGATGAAAAGATGCTTTATGATTATATCAAGATATTCAATCTTAATTTAGGTAGATTTTTTGAGAAGTTCTAAATTTATATCTAAGTTTAGTTCTCATAATATGAGAGTTTTGTAAATTACTTGATTTTTAATATATTTAGATAAAATGTATCATTAGTCTTTATGCTATATATATAAATGAATAAAGTTATATACCATTTGTTTTCATACTTTTCATAATAGTCATGCCATGGCGTAATATTATTGAAAATAAGATAAGTTAGATGGATAAACTAATGAGTTAATAATTCAATTCCGATCATATATGCCGAACAAAAAAAAAATTCCAATCATATATAACGCTACGCCATATAACTTTTTTTTTTTTTGGACGACGAAGAAAATTCTACCCTTATGTACAATTAACCGATTCCTATTCGAGAGAATTGCATCATCAACGATTCCGATGTCACAGTATCCTTCCTTGCCCTGTGTCTGGTTTTTTTCGCTAGGGCGTCAGCTCGACCATTGAGATGTCTCGGGATGTGCTTAAAAACCACCGGCCTAACTTCTGTGGCCAGTCTGTTAATATGCCTAACCCATGGTCGAAGCCTCCAGCCTGTAGCCGACACTTGCTGAATACCTTGAACTAATTCAAGGTTGTCTGAGAAGATAGTAACCCCCTCACTGTTAACTTGCTTTGCTTGTTGTAACGCAAATACTACCGCCTGTGCCTCCCCTTCCGTGCTTGAGTTACACATGGTAACACCCGAGTGTTCCGTCCTCTGACCTGTATCTTTAACAATCTATACTATTCCAAGCCCGGTAGGTGTGTGAGGATGCTCAAACGATGTATCACAAGCATATGCTATCTTTGTCTGGAACGTAAGGTCAACTGGTGTCGGAGTATCTGCCTCCCTTGTTGAATATAGTATTGGATGATTCTTCGCCCAGTCGCTGCCGAATCTTTCTCCCATACCTTTATTCGTAGATCTGATAATGTCATCTGGATTTACTTTGTGATTACCATGTCTGCTCTTCATTTTCGACTTCCAAATATTCCAAATGGTAAGTAGCACATATGATATAACAACCTCCTTCAGCCACCCTCCTTGTACAAATGTCTCAATTATTGCCAATACCCACTCTCCCAAATCCTCGACCTCCTGTCTAATGTTAATCTGCAGTGCCAAACCCGCCCAAACTATCTTTGCTACACCACATGTTAATAGTAAGTGCTCCACTGTTTCCTGCCCAAACTTGCACCATTGACACTCTATTTCCACATCGCAGTGCCGCTTTACCAAAGTCCTTCCGGTCGGTATAGCATTATTACACGCTTTCCAGTTGAAGATTCTGACTTTCGTAGGTAAGTTTGAATGCCATATAGTTCTCCAGAGCCTACTGTCTCGTGGTGTAGTACTAGAATGTCCTGGGGCTCCACCAATTTCTGCTTCTGTAATGATTTTGTAACCTACTTTCGTTGTATATTCTCCATTGTTCGTATATGGCCATATAAACCTATCTGATGTGTCTCTTACGCCATATAATTCAATTCCAATCATATTACTCTAAATGTAATGGTATATATTATCAATTTTCATACTGGCCATGATTTATACACATGTGTTTTAACCAAAAAAAAAGTTGGCCTAGTGGTTAGGTTACTCCGCAGAGACCAAGAGGTTCTGGTATCGAATCTCATTGGAGTCAAAATGACTCCGAGTCCAAAGTGGCTCTCCCATATACTCAAAAAAAAAGTTAATGTATGTTATTCTTTGGGTTGCTAATCAGTGTAATGATGTTTTTTTTGGTGATGGATTAGTTCACTCACGAGACATTTTCTTGGAAGTTTATTGGGCCTACGTGAGAAATTTTTCCCAATTATTTGCTATATTGCACGTTTGTCTCTTGTTTTGGTCATATTGTTAATTATTGAGCTTTTGTGCTTTAATTGTGTGTTAATTGTGTAGTTTTTAGGTAGATGGTTAATTCAAGGTGCCAAGATGAATAGAAGAAGTCAAAAAGTCAAGATAAACCCCAAGCCAAGGCGGTAATTGAGTTTAAAGTCACTTTGGGAAGTTAGAGCACTTGTCGGCGAAATCTTAACGTCATATTGTTTCAGCCACCACAATTAATTGGTCAGAGTTTTGGACCTGATTCCTTTTGATTCAAAAAGAGTTGAAGTCAGTGACACGTGGGAAGTGACGTAATTCAGTTCGGAGGTGAGATGAAAACGTTATGTCATTTGCTTCCACCGTGACTCGAATAGTCCAACAGCTAAAAATGGGTTGGGCCTTTCTAAACCTAATTAAGTGAACTAAAGGGGGTTCAAACGTTTTTAGCTCCTATATAAATCGTTTAGCAGCTCCTAATTCATACACAACTCATAATTTTCTTAATTTTACACTGGGATCAAGAGAGCAGAGGAGAAGAAAAGAAGGGTTTTCCCACAAAACACAATGACTATTCCTAACCATTCATCGAATCATCTCTTCCTTAAGAGTAACTACCGTTTAGTTTTGCTTTTAATTATGATTTTGTTTGTAGTTTTTATTAGTTTTGTTTATTTTAATATGAACTAAACATTCATTGCTTCAGGTTTGCCTATGTAAGAACCTATACTTAGTTATTTAATGCTTTATTGAACTTGAGATGAATGTTTAATTGAATTTGATGTTTATTTTATTCCCAGTGTTCTAAAACAAGGTCGCCTAGGCGTTCCAAAGTGCGATCCGCCTAAATTTTCTCTCGAAGGTGACTCGAAGGTTCGTATACGCATAATCAAATTAATAAACTACCCAATAAGATTAATGTGTTGCCTAACCTAAATACTACCTAGTATGCTAGCCCATAAATAACTAATTCAATCTAATTCAACCCGACACATAAGAAAATATATAAAAAACTACTTAGGTTAGAGTTTGAACGGGCGGGAATATTAAGAAAATAGGATTTTTTAAATTTCAAGTCTAGAATTCTTGAATTGGACATTTTTAGGTTATTAATAATGAATTATTATTATTTTATAATAAAATATATGATGTTTATGTTAAATTGATTTACTTTAAGTATATTAGGATGTAAATGTTATTCAAATCATTATATTAGTTATATATATTTAATATAAAATAATATAAAAACCGCCTAGGTAAAGATTGCCTAAATTCCGATTAATAGGCCGCCTAACCATCTAGGCGCTCGAAGGTGATCAACAGCCCTAGCACCGCCTAACTCCTTTTAGAACCATGTTTATTCCATTGACTAAATATTTGCTATAACATTACCTATATTCTGGCCAATAGTGGGTAGCCCTTGTAGTTAAGCTAACGCCCAGGATGGAGGTTTAATTGCGGACATAACATTTAGGCATCAAGTGTGCGGTAGTGAACCGGGAGGTCTTGCCTAACTAGATAGTCAATAGGGTTAAAGCCTCAGCCATCCGAAGACATTTTAGGTTCACCCATGAGGGGTCTCCAGTGAGGGAGGATTGCTTTCTAAGCTACCCTAGAGAGAGTTAGAAGAACTTCTGAGTCCCGTCTAATGCAAATTTACCAAACTCACCCTTGTCAATAAAACCATTAAACTAGCAACATAAGGGGCTACTAGCAAAACTTCAAGCAACTCTCCCATCCTTTATTCCATCTTTTAATTACTTGTTTATTTTATTTCAGTTCATAATCTTATTACGTTAAGTGTTTAGTCTTTAATTATTGAAAACCAAATAAATATTTTACTTGTTTACGTTTTTGCCATTTCATTTCCTATTACGAGTTCCACATCTTTACATTGAAGCACGATTATCTACAATGATAGTCCATGCAAAGATGATAATCCCTAATACTTATCTTTATTACTTGTCAACGACCCATACACTTGCGGAAAATGGCTTCTAAGGTATTAGTGTATTTCATCACACTATGGGACGCGGCAAGTTTTTGGCGCCGCTGCCGGGATTATATTGTTCGGTTTTTTTAATGTTTCTATTTTAGTGTATAAATGTCTAGTTTGTTTTTGGTTTTACATTGTGTTCTTGTTTTTTCGTCTCTTTACAGCTTAACAGTTTTTAGTGTATGCTCTCAGATCCATAGAGATTGGTTCGCGACTAAAGAAAAGAGAAAGAACGAGGAAAGTACAAGTAATAATGGCTAATCTTGACATGCTGCCTGTTTTTTAGGTCAATGATAATCATGTGAATCCACCAGTAGGAGCCAATCCACATGGGGATGTCACAATTCTCAACAAGGAGTGAATTTGAATGGAGGCCAACCGCCTAGTGGTCAAGACAATCAAGTACAAGGTATAATGGGACCAGGAAATCCATTTCGTGTTCAACCTTTGGGGATTCTCCTTCCAGCTATTCTATTTGCACGGTTTAAGCTCGATATGGTTTGTTGAATCAATTCCTTAACTATGGGAATTATAGTGGAGCCGCTTACCAAGATCCAATACGAGCTATTCAGAAGTTCATGCAACTCTGTGACGCCTACATTACTCAAGGCGTTACAATGGAACAACTGTACTATTTCATGTTCTAATTTTTCTTGACCAGAGGTGCAAATGAGTGGCTATATAGATAACCATCTGAGACAATCCCTGATTAGGATGCAATAAATGTAATATTTTTTGGTCGTTTCTATCCGCAAAGTATGAGGATGAAAGACCAAGTTGAGCTTGCAAATTTTACGCAAGAAGCTGGTGAGAGCTTAGAGGAAACATGGACCAGATTTCACCAACAGTTGACAAGGTGCCCTCTTCATGGGTACACCTCTTTGATGCAACTCTCATGTTTTATAAGGGACTTGATGAAAGTGCAAGACTACGAGTTGATAATCTCGGTGGTGGTGGTTTTGTGTCAACGGATCCTATTCAGGTCGTGCAATCAATGGAGAAAATTGTCGCTACTAAAAGAAGTTGGACAGTCTCGCAAGTGCAAAGAGGTGTTTTACATGTTAATAGTGAGATCGCGATAGATGCCAGATTTTCAACGTTGGAGAATCAATTTAAAATAAAGTGAAAGTTGTACAAGAATCGGTTGGGTATTCTATGTGGTGCTAATGATCATGCTTAGTAGAAGTTCCACAATAACCCAGAATATGTGGCGTTCATATCTAATCGAGGTAACTATTACATTGGTGGTCATGCTATATGCAACCTAATCATAATCATCCCAGATTCCAATGATCATATCCTATTGGGGAGGAAAACCACGAAAATTTTCAACAACGCCCGGAAAAATAATTCAATCAATACCTCAGAATCAATTCCAAGGAGTCCAAAAGCCCGTTCAAGATGCTTATTCTGAGATTCTTGCTAAAAAGGCACTTCTTGAGTAGGTACCTCAAACTCTCTTACACAATCATTAAAATCATTCATTATGGTTACTCAAGAGAATTTAAAGTTTAATCAAGAGACGTGGATGTCCAACAATGAGGTAATGAATGAGCATTATGCGGTATAAAAATGCTCGAACATCGGGTATATCAAAATGCTAACCATCTGAATATTAGGCCACATGGTCAACTTCTTAGAAATACCGAGAATACACGGAAGAATGAAGAGTGTAACGCAATTGCGTCAAGAAGTGGAAAGAAATTGCCCCATCCTTTCTAGTGATGAAAGAGAAAGAGTAAATTTTCATGCCTAGTGTTCGAGACTGTAAATTTTCTATCACTGAGTGTAATCATTGTTTTACACTTAGCATATTAAAAAATAACACACACCTAAACAGAATAATCACATTATTTTAATGTTATTACATTATAATATATATTACAAGAAATATAAAATGTTTTTAAAAAAAATAAAAAAATATCAAATTTAACTATTGTAAAAAAATGTTGTTGACGTCAGCGGGATGAAGTCGTCGACTTCCTCATCTGGTTCTCAAACCATGTCTAACCACCACCATTAACAAAAGCTAAGATATGGATCAAGTTTCGAACCACCAATCCCTAAGCTCTAAGCTTCACATCACCACCAAGCCACCTACAAGATCAGAGGAGCCTTTCTCTGAACCTCACGAGATCATAACCACCTGTCTTCGAGTCTCACGAGATCATAACTACCTCTTTTTGAAACTCAAAGAACCACCATCGGCTATGAGCAAACGAACCACCATGTCACCACCGAGCCAGATTTATGCAGCCATGGATGTCTTTCTGCTGCCACCAAATCATAGACACCACATAACTTACAAATCTATCCACCACCACAACACCATAGCTCAGCCACGACGGTTGAGTTGTGCACCACTACCGCCATTAAGTTTGAACCCACCATGTAGGAGACAAATTTGGATTTTCATGTTAAGAGAGTTTTATTATGTGTATATATTTTTAAATTTATGGTTTATAATTGATACGGTTAAACATATAGGAAGGAAAAATTGGTATATAAAAAAATTAAATTAATTTTTTTTTATTTGAATTGATTTCAAAAGAAAATAAATTAAGATTTATTGTTTTTGAGTTGTGAACACGGTTCTTCAAAATCTTTTTTATTAAAATCTCCTAAAAATAATCATTTTTCGGGGCAAAAGACCGATTTCAAGGTTGTCACACAATTTTACGTGGTCAAGATTGACCTTAATAACATCTATTGGTCTTAATGAAATTATCCTTTGTAAGGGGGACTCTTTCTTTTCCTTGTTCAAAGTTGTAAATGGACAATGTCCTTTGACCCAAATAGCAAAAAAATGAAAGGAAAAAGTTGGTGGAAGAAATGGTCAGATGGAACAAGTCATAAATGTTGTCGTGGATGAAAAATTAAATTGGGATTTATTACACCCATCATACGACCCGTGATGGCTATCACACCTTAGAGCACCCAAAATATATTAAGGTTCACAAACAAAATAAAATAACAAGTATTCTCAGTTTGTATAGTTATTCTCGCATCTATTGGGAAGTAAAAAAATATCTGTATTATGATGGTTTATTTAAAATTAGGGATGACAATGGTTAATCAAAAAAATATAATTAAATTAATATAAAAAATTTAATCATCGTTTCAAAAAATTTGAGACATGGAACGATACCTTTTTTACAAAAATTTAGTGGATAGTTTTTTATAAAAAAGAGTACATCTCATATGCGCTATCTATCTGGAAATGTGTCAATTTTTTTGTCTAAGATGTCGGAGATTGAGAAAGATTTTACAATTTTCAAATTTTTGTAAGTCGGTTATATTTTTTTTTATTCTACTAATCTTTTTGTGTTGATATTTTCTTTGTTTTTTAGATTAGTTCACGTGATATTCTCCTAGAACAGAGCCAGAGAAATACCTCAATCAATAAATTTGTGAAAAGAATAAAAATGAGTCCGACGTAATGGAGACGAATCCACCACCGCGTGTTGCAGAGACTGAAAACTAAATCCACAACACGAAGATGTCATGGAAAGGTTTTCAATTCTTAGAGTAAACATTGAAGAAGTTTGAGAGATAAACCCGTTAGGACTCGTGTGTAACTTCATTGTAGTGGCAGATAACAAAAATAGACTGGAGCACATCAAAACTCAAAACGGGGTACCAACACATGCTAATAAACCACACAATGGAAAAGGTCAACGTCTTGCATTTGCACCTGCAAAAAGATATTGGTACAATCATGGAGCATGGTAGGCAGCACAAGAACCCTATGTTCCCGCAGACGTTCCACTACATGGATTTGGAATTCAGTGCCTAGATGTCCTCAACTTCGACTCAAGATCAGTTATGTTACAAGCCTTCACCAACTGGGGTGTTTTCTCAGGATACGACCCAAACGCTCTAAACAACACATTGATGAACTTAACAGAAGTATGTGATTCCTTCATTTATCCAGGATTTGATAGAAATATGGTACATTATAATTTTTACTTTCTTTCTCACAGAAGGGTAGTTAGATTGAGTACAAATTTTGGGAACTAGGAACAGTGACTACTTGGGATCAGTTTTAGACCATATTTATCAATAGTTAAATTCCTCCTAGAAAGATCAACATGAACATACATGAAGTGAATTTATTAAGTCCATGGGGAGTAAGGTTGAGCATGGGTTGGTTTTGCCCAAAAACTGATCCAGCCCATTATAGGGTGGGGGGCTAAAATACATAATAAAAATTTATGTCTATTTGACAAAAAACCCACATTTATCAGGGAGAGAAGGTTAGGGTCGGGGTTGGTGAGATTTGGTATTAACCCATAGATTTTAAAAAAAAAAAAACTAACTATGATGAAGATGCATTTTGAAAACAAAACCTAACTATACCGCCCCACCAATTTCCAAAACTCATCAAAATAAGGTCTAAGGCTAAATGGGGAGGAAATTAAAACATAAAATTTATTATCCATCCAATGTACCCACCCACATAGAAAAAAGATGTAAAAGCTTTAGTCCCAACCTATGTAAGACAAAAAGCTCTTAGAATATTTTATGCACAAGTTGGTGTGTGGTGGGGCCAAAGGTGTGATAAAATAACAATAAGAAAAGATAATAAATGCACACACCTATGGAAACCCACAAGAAACTCTCTGCAAGTGGACAGATCGTTCGCAAGTAATAGTTAAGTAAGTAAAAGTTCGTTGTCAGGGATTTAAGTAGTTCGCTCAAGCTTGTGTTCAATATAAGCGTAGACAAGTTTATATGTTTAAATTAAAACATAATTAAGATAAATACTAGTTTAGCGTTAATAAAAAATAAGAATGCAAATAAGATAATTTAGGGTTACTAGTATGAGCCTATATTACTAAGTCACTATTCTAATTATAAAGGTGAATTGAGCAATTATAAATAGTCAGGATTCTGTAATCTTCCTAACTCCCATTAGGGTAGACTTAGGAAGCCCTCTCAACACTGCCAGGGGACTTGGATAAGGGTACCATGCGCAATGATCTCCAGTTAAACTAAACCTTAATGACTATCTAGTTAGGCACGCCCGTCAGGATCACTACCGCCCACTAGACGATTATGTGGTGTTTTTAGTAATTGAGTCCCCCGTTAGGTCGACAATACAACTACAAGGCCAGTCCTAATATTGGTCAGATCTAGGCCCGGAATAGGTCAAAGCACATAATATAGATATACGCCAAGCTCAAATCAATTAGAACAACAAGATAGTATTATAGGATTTAGACTGAATAATAACCCAAAAAATTAATAAATAAATATAAATAATAAAATCTTAGAAATGTGGTTAAGCCATATATCTATAGCTAATTTCCCTAATTATAGAAAAGGAGAGATGTAGAATTTATGTAGTGATGCTTCAACTCTTGTTGTTTCTTCTCTAGGTCGACTTGCTCTCTCTAAGATGATAATATGAAGGATATGAAGGTAAGGACATGTTTTTAAAGGTAAGTAATCATATTTATGTGCATATGGTTGAAATCTAGAGTGTTCCCCAAGTTCTAGAGTCTAAATTCAACTCTAACTCGTTTTCCTTAATTGTAGGACACGATAACCTTTGGAAATTTAAATAATCATATCTCCTTCGTTATAGCTCCAAATCCAATTATCTTTATATCAAAACGACCGTAATTCAAATAAATTTATGGATCTAAATGTGCAATATTCAAAATACTAGACGTTTTCACAGCTAGACAATAACTTTTGGTAGCTTTTCACGTTCCTAAATTAGCTTTCTTTCCTTTTAACTCTTGATTTTTCCTTGGATATGCTTTCCTTTACTCCTTGATATTAATTTGGAGTATAATATAATTATTATACCTAAGATCTTCACATTTAACACACAAATTATACAAAAAATGCTCTAAAAGTAATAATCTTCCAAATCAAGGCAATGATTGAGAAACTAACGACTCCCTTAACTATGAATATAATACACCTAAAATGATGTCTCGTGAATATATTTATTCATCACAAATATGGATAGATCGAGACCCCCAACTCAAAGTTGTGTTGTCCCGATACAGTAAGAAATAAGAACATAGGAAAGTCTCTAAAATATATGACTAAGTCAATTAAGCACAAGGAGAAAAGATAGAAGAATATGTGTTATAATCCTAAAGAAACTACTAAGCAGGTTCCATGTAATAATATTTACAAACTAAATCATCTATATACACTTATCATACAAACAACCAACACGGTTATATTTCAAGATTAGATTAGCTTTGCAATGCACGAAGGAGAGGTCTTTCACTTAGTTTGACATGGAGGCTATAGATTGTTCATCGATCTTAACTAGTATCCAATGATCCATCTAACTACTCTCTATTAGTTCATTTACTCCTAGATCACATAGTAAAGAATCATAAGGTCTTTAAGGTTGTAATTTTTGGCTTAGGTACGGTATGACCATATATTTGGATAATGTAGAATGAGCTTTTGGCTCTCTCCTCAGTAACCATCAACGAATCTCCCTAGAGTTTGAGTTACTCTCATAAATATTCTCACTCAACCCAGTGATTTTGATGCACTCATTAGCATCCCCAATAACCCAATAATAAAGCTTTAAGATAATCACGTAATAAATTCCACTTTGTCGGTCCAAATCATATAATCTTTTTCATATCCATTTTATTTTGTAAGCTAACTATGACTCTCTTTTTGATGTGAGATATCATGCTACTTCTTTCTCAACATATTTCTTTTCTTTCAATATTTTTCTTTCTTTTACCCTAGTAGAGGGTTCCAATATAAAGAGTGAATCATCATTAAATAAGACAATACATAAGCTCGGAAAATACCCAACCCAATAATATTTCCCATAATCGTATCCCACCACCCTCAAACTCAAGCTCTAAAACGACTGTCTAAGCATCGTGGTCCGATTGCAGATCATATTGGAAAGTCATATATTCTAAAGGGTATGGGTTATAATGTGGCTCATAACAAGGCTTTAGAAAGGCTAGAAGGGGCTCAGAAGGATAATAATTTATTAAATTTGGACATCAAGCAAAAGGCAACAAGGTGCTTATCAAATAACCGCCTTAATCACTTTCTAAACTATGCGATTTCATTACTTTCTCACCTCCAGCACATTCATTTAATGGCTTTATCAACTAGCTCGGATCTTACGGCCTACACACCCCTCAAGACTCCCTACGATTAAACTTACTTCTACTGCATTGCTTACCAATAATCATTTTTTTACTATTAAGGTGTGTTTTCAAGTTCATAATCTAAGCATACAAACCAACTAGTTCATTAACAAATTTCTTACTATCATTAACTCACTAATTTTATGATTTTAGGCCATCAAACACAATCTACATCTAATTCCATCTCTACAAAAATATTTTTTACCTAAAAAGCAATAAAACACATAAAATGGATATAAGGGACAACAAATCCCCACACCCCTAACTGAAAAATGAGTTGTGTCCACATGAATCGAAACAGACTCGAGAAAAATCAAAATATGACACATATTTTGCAAGTACTGAAAGATGGCAGGGAAGAAAGAAAACATACTCTTGAGACTACTGCCTCGCATGATCAACACCCAAGATAGGGTGGAATGCTTTTCTTGTATGTAAACCTCTTGTATCACCAACATTCACATTCACTTACCTCCTAGTATGCTCCATTCCAATCAATCATCCAACTCTAAAAATCTTCTTCTCAGCTTCTCCAATTTATTTCTTGAATAGTCCCTTGTGTGAAGGTGTTCTTCTTGATCTTACCCAGCACCTTGCTTTTATTTTTCTCTATCTCCCTAACACTAGATAGTCTTTCCGTTCTTTTCATCATCTCTTTTTGACCTCCAACTCAAAATTGCACCACTCTTTGTAATTACCCCTTGATTTTGGATGAATAGGGTGTTATTTGGATCAGGAAAGGTGTAAGGATGATGATTATATATGATGGTATGATGGAATCTTTCTTGGGTGATAAGGGTTTAAGCAAATTTGGAATAAGAATTTTTGAAATTTGATTCTTGATTCTTGATTCTAGGTGTTTTGGAGTGATTTGGGTGGCTATATTGCTTGTAGAAGCGTAGGGAAAGATTTAGTATTGTAGTGATTTGGTTTTGATTTGCTGTGTGGTAGAGGTTTGGTGAAGCTTTTATGGAGTTTGGGTGTTTGAAGAAAAATTAGGCTTAATGTTTAGGAGTTGTAATATAATTATACCTCTTCTTCTTGCTGATCGTGTCACCGTGCAGTATACAACATGGAGAGGTGCGGTATACCGCAACTTTCTTCTATTCACGACCACGCCACAGTACTTTGCGAGTGACAAAACAGTTTTTTGGTGCGGTTTACCGTAGGTGTCGTGCGGTATACCGTACAAACATGCTCACCCTCGCATGTGAACCTGATTAAGCAAACCGTGGTGACTGTTTTAGAGGTGCTGTATACTGCAACATTGGTCTCACTCTCGCATCAAACCTGATTCATCATACAGTGGTGACGTGTTTTTTATCCTATAACTCCTTCAAAAACCAGTAGTATTTTTTTTATATCTCCAATCAAGGTTTTCTTTGCCCAATTCGCTAGATCTCCAAAAGATATGCGATTTAGACTCGAGAAAAATTGTATTTCGATACCCGAGCACAAAGTTATGTCAATTCGAATTTTGGTAATTCGCCGATGGGTGCGATATACCGCGATTACTCGTGGTGTATCACAAATTCTCTCTGCCCAGCACTCATTTACTTCGAAATTTTTCTATTTTTTTCACCCTAAACTCGAATTTTTGCATACCTACACATCATAAACACTCATACCTTCCTCATTACTGCAATATACACCCAAAACACATAATCTTTCTAATCCAAACAAAAACTAAAACATAAAAACTAAAAGAACTTACAAGTTGTCTCCCGGAAAGCACTTTTATTTAACGTCGTTTTAAGTTTTGACGTGTTATCTCGATTATCTCTTGATTATGTAGCCTCCCCAGCATCGGGTTAATTTTTTAGTATTTATTTAGACTTAAAATTACTTTAAAGCCCTTTGAAATTAAAAATTGAGTTAATTGTACTACAACCCCTATATTATGCAAAAAAATGCAATTATAAGGACCTATTGAATAATATAAGGACTTTTAGTAAAATTTTAAGGACATGTTGTGCAAATACAAGCCTTTAGTGTTATAGGGGCCGAGAGAGCATTTTTAAGAAATATTGGGTAAGGGGTCCAAGTGATGATTCTTAGAGTTGGAGGGTTTAAATTATATATAAGGTCAAAAGATTATTGAAAATACATAAGATTTTTTAGCTAAACATACTATAGGTTTCTATAGTATGCGAAATTTATGATATATGTTCCCACATTATGCAAAATTTGTGCTTTCGGGACCTACCATGCCAATATTGAAAATATATATGTCCATTTAGTTCTATTAAATCAAAAAAACGTGGCATGTTTCCCTTGAACAAAAATAGACTGTGTGTTCCATTAATATGCAAAATTTGCACTATATGTCACTATATTCAGCTTTTATGGTTCCTTGTGTTAGGTATGTTACAAAAAGCGAGGCAAACATTCAACTGATAAGATTAAGAACTTAAATTATGGTGATTTTCTTGTTGATGAACAAAGCGGGAATTCAATTCTTACAATTGTGTAATTGTTTGTTTTGAGATATACATGTCTCAAATCCTGAATATGTCTCATTGGTGGTTGTGTATAACTGATCTGGCAGGCGAAAATTCTATATGCGAAATACTAGCAGAGTCTTGTTGCATACGTAGCTTTTTGAACCGTTAGATCATTGATATACAACACCCAATGATTCTTATTCAGGTTGTGAGATATATATTTATGAAAATAAACAATGATACACATTTAATACAAGAATATTGATTCTAAATTGGTAGAGTAGTAGATGCAAACATAGAAGATGTAGATGGTTTGATATGTTTGATGATCTAATCAATGTAGTGGTGGGATGAAAGTAATTTTAATGAATTTACGGTGATTGTATTGATCATAATTTTTTTTTGTGGTTTTCCCCAAATATGCCTTGTTGATACAAATACTTTGTATATAAATCATATATAATCAAACATTTTGCATATCTATATTTGTGTATATAAAGATCATATTGGTGTGGATTAAACTGGAGAAAAATTGGCTTGATACTAGTAAATTGAAATATAGAAATTAGTTTAGAGTGGGAGAAAAATAAAGATAAATTTTGACCAAATGTAGAAAAAAAAAAGATGAATAATTAGCATAAAATGAAGAATTTGAAAGATAAAAGTCAATTTTCAAAGTTGTCTTTCATTATTCTGATTGTTTATACTTATGTGTTAGGCGTGTGCATTGACTAATTATCAATTTTAAACTTTTTGTCTTTTAATTAAATATAGAGAAAATTGTAAAGACGAAAACTTATTTAAATGAATTTTTATTACATTTTTTTCCAATTATGTTTGTTTAATTTTGTTTTAAATGTTTAATATTGCTTGTTGCTTTTTTAATATTAAGTTTTTTTTTTAGTTTTTAATATTATTAGAAAAATGTTGTAATAAATAATTTTATATATATCATTTAAGAAAGAATTAAGTAAAAAAATGAAATATTAAATCTTTTTTTTTAGTTTCAATGAAAAAAATGGATAAGTAAAATTAGACCGAAGAAGAAGTAACATTTTTTCTCAGCTATTAGTTACATAGCATTTTTAGCGTAAAAAAAAAAGAAAAAAAGTTACATAGCATTTAGAAGTGAAAGGAATAGTTGACAAAAAAAAAAAAAAAAGAATGTGAAAGGAAGAGTTTGGAATTCAAATTGCTAGGTCTTAATGTTGTAGACCACGTAAAGACAACGGTATCCTTTCCGTTAAAGAAGAAATAAATATATCTTCCTACTCAATAATAATGTGTAATTAAACGAGCATTCAATATTTGAAAAAAAAAACATTGAACAAAAAAATTCAAGCAAACAATTTTTTTTTTGTTATACATGGGTATCTGAGTTATCTTTCACGTACCACGACTAATGAAATATATACGGTATTTCTTTTATCTTTTGCTTTACTCCCAATAAAGGCTAAAGAGATAGCAAGGTTATGGTCAGTTGAGCTAACCCAACTGGTTCATTCAATATTTTTTTAATACATGGGTGTCCGGACTTATTTTCGCGCACCACGACTAATCCCATGTGAAATATACTTTCCTCCCCATGCATATTCCCAGGTAAATCTGAACTAAGTCACCTATGTTCAGACAGTGGATACGAACTTTGTACCTCTTGCTTTATCCCCTTTAAGGGATAAAAAAATAGCAAGACTCTAACCAGTTTGGTTCATTGAATTTATTATGAGATCATTATAGGATGTGGGTAAGAGTGGAAAATCAGATCCTGAATTTTCGATTTCCGATCTGAAAATTCTGATTTCGGAATAGATTTTGAAGGTTCTGAAATTTCGAAATTTCGATTTTTCCGAAAAAATAGGATCGAAATTGGAACTGTATATAAATTTCTGAAATTTCTAGATTTTATGGTCCAATTTTATTTCTGAATTATATTTTCGATTTTATATTCTGGATATTAAATATTAAGAAAAAAAATAATATATAAAACCGCAAATGTTGAAAAAAATTTAGAAAAAAAAACGTTGAAAAACAATTAAACATTCTTTTATGTTCGAAAAAAAAGGACAGTGAAACATGATAAAAAAATCCATCTCGCATCGGATCAAAAACAAAAATAATCTCTTCACACTCAGGTCTTACCTTCCTGAAGTTTCGCAATTTCCGAAATTCCAAACCAAAAATTTCAAAATTTCGAATCAAAAGTTTCGAAAAGTTTTGAAACTTCCGTGTCGAAATTTCCGAATTTCCGAATTTCCGAATTCGACATTTTTTTCCAGTTACGAAAAATTGAATTGCAATTGGAATGAAAAAATCTATTCTGTAAAAAATTAATTTTATTTCGAAAGACCATTTCTCCGATCAGTTTTCTTCCGATTTTCTCCCTTAGATGTGTGACTGACATATTTCTGATGAAGAACAATACTGGGGACTGTTTGGAAGTGCTTATTTCAAAGTAAAATAAAACTTTTAGAATAAAAGTAATTTTTTTAAAAAGTTATTAAAAATAAGTCACTTTAAGTGTTTTTTAAGAAGCATATATTTGATGTTTTTCCTAAAAATGTTTTTTAAGGTAAAAAACACTTCTAAACGAACGCTTAATCTCTCCCACATAACTGAAAGACTTAGGCTCCGTTTGGTTAATGAAAATAATAGGTATTTTTTGTCTTCATTTTCTATATTTTTCAAAATAATAATAAAAATATGTTTGGTTAATGAAAATAAAAACAGTTTTCTGGAAAATAAAATGAAAATACGGTTATACTGGAAAAAGTGAAATCTACGTTTTCCATATTTTTCAAAAATATTGAATACGAAAACGAAAAACAATTTCTGAAAATTTAATCTGAAAATAAAAATAGAAAATGTTTTCACAAACCAAAAATAGAAAAAGAATATCGCATACTAGTAAGTAGTTTTTCTTTCCTACAAGAATCGTCTATTTTGAATCTTCTTTGTTTTTGTTTGATGGAATCTTTCTCTTATTAGATTATACATTTTTTTTATACAATGGATGTTCATGAATTATGGAAAAATTTATAACGTCTACTAGATCCCCATAAAATGGTACTTTACACGATTTTAAACGTTTTTCATCCTATCTATTTCGTGTGATGTGTCGCAAAATCCAATCAGGATGGTCTTTATACGTTATCTTGGGTATAGTCTAAGACGTTCCAATATCTGTCATCCAATTCATTCACATATTTATTTTTTATATTTCTCAACAAAAAAAATTTGGACACGGGTAGGTGTTTCCTCCTGATAGTCCTCATTCGATGCCCATCCGTGTGAAGCTTTCATTCAGTGATGTTGATAGATCCATTCGTTTGTGGTTGGCTCCGTGCCTAGCACATTCGCAAAAAGTTCTGCTGCATGACTATACATCCGTCTCGGTAAGTGCCGAAAGGATATACGACCCACTTGTTCCGATATCCGCTGTATTTGTTGAATAATCGAATGTATCGTCCATCTCAATAACTTTAAAATCATCATTCTTACCCAATGCACTCCTTAAAGTCCCCACTAAGAGTGCAATTGATATTACAGTAAAACAGTTGATGAAAAATGACCATTACATTGGATAAGATACTATTTTTTGAAAATCGACATTTTTTCATGATAACAAACATTTAAAACTAAGGATGCCAAATGTATGTTTAATAGTGAATAAAGCATAAACCATAATCATGCTTTTTTATTTTATTAAAAATCATATCTTAACATGTTTAATTATCGATTTCACTTTTCAAAATCATAGCAAAATCATTAGGCTTGGATTTTTATACGATTTTGGGATTGTTAACTTACCTGAATTATGACTCTATAAAAATACAAATAATATTTTACATCAAGATCACATATAAAAGAATTATCTCTAAATACGTAAAAATTGTGTTAGCTTTGATTAAATTGGATATTTATTACACAACTGATAAAATTTAGTATTTAGGGTTTGTTTGGATTGAGGGATTAGAAGGGATAGGATAGTATTAAAGGATAATACTAATCCCCTCCTTTGTTTGGATTAGAAATAAAAAGAAAGGAAAGTTTATTAAAGGATTGTTTTAATCCCTTCTTATACAATATATTCAATCTCTCCAATTTGGTGTCATTAGAAAGGATTAATTTTTTATTATGTCATAATGTCTAAATTATCCTTATTCTTTATATATAAAATATATTACTAAGGATATAAGAGTCATTTAGTTATAAAAATAATCCCTTCCTTTCATTATCCTTCTAATCCAAACACCAAATATATGTAATCCTTTAATAAAATTATCCCCTCTATTTTTTCTAATCCAAACAAGATTTAATACTCTCCTTTCCAATCCTTTACTAAACTTTCTTTTCCTATCCTTTACTATACTATCCCTTTTTAATCCAAACATACCCTTAGATTTTGGTTTCAAGTTTTTTATATATATTTTTCTTAAATTATTGCAAATTTATATAAATATGTATGATAACGAAAAGAAATTACGTTACTTGGTTTTATTTATGTATAACATTATACTTTAACTATTTTAATTAATATTAGATTACATATTTTATAACCATAACTTAGTAACCATAATTATATAATCAGATTCTAAGAGATTACGTTATATATTGATTTTAAGTTTTGGGTTTAAACCCATAGGCACTATCCTCCTTATATAAAACTCACCCTTGAAAAAAAAAATAGTATCCTAAAAGATATGGGCTTTTGGAGAATTACTTTTCATTGAAGGAAAATCTTAGTCCCCGTTTGGTTCATGAAAATAATTGACATTTTTTTTTCTTTATTTTTTAAAATACAAATAAAAACAATTTTCTAAAAAATTAAATAAAAACATTGTTATATTAGAAAACGTAAAATTGACGATTTCCATATTTTCTAAATTTTTGAAAAAGGAAACGAAAAATCATTTTCTAAAAATATATTTTAAAAACAAAAACAAAAATATTTTCACAAACTAAACAAGACCTTATTTTCATGGTCATTTATAAAAAGAATATATATCTTCAAACATTATTTAGATGGAAAAAAGTTTCATGTAAGTTGTTTTAAAGAAGAATTTGTGCTATCAAATACAACTTCAATGTTTTTTTAGAGTAATGTTAAGTATTACACAACAAGTAATCACCCAAAAAATTTCCATGATGTAGATTTCGGGTAAATCTAATCATGTAAGAGAGAAAAAAAGTAGACAGAAAAGAGAAACAGTATACTAAAATCTACCTCATAAATAATTAATTTTTAAATAATTACTTTTTAGGTGATATCCAGCATAACTCTTTTTTTTATTCTTTTTTCTCAGATGGAGACGGACTTATGGCTCTAGATGTATAAAAAACATGTTACCTATGGTGGAGTTAGAAAAGCTTTAAAAATATCTGATCACAACTCGATAAATGGCAAAAGATTTCGACTAAACTTTATAATGAAAAACCAACTAGGACCTCAATAAAGTTCAGAAGTTACGGCTCGGGAATAAAGGTGGTCGAAACTAGACTACCCTACAGAGACCAAGAGGTTCGGGGATCGAATCTTATTGGAGTCAAAATGATTCCGAGTCTAAATTGGTTCTCATATGTATTCAAAAAAAAAGTAGTCAGCATAAGTCTAACAGTTGTACTCGTAAGAGTCCGGCATTTAATGAATTGAGTTTTTATTTAACGTTTTTATAAGAAAATAATTTCAAAAAAAATGGGACTTCTTCCATATCTTTTTTTGTCAAAAATCTAGCTTCATTTCCTGAACATAACACAGTAAAATAAAAATAAAATAAGGAGATTATGATTTATCTTTTAGTGAGGCAATTGTTATTTTTTATAAAAAACCTAATGTTTTTTAAGACGAAAAACTCAATACTTTTTTTATGAAAAACATAAAAAAAATTGATATTTTTCGAGAAAAAATAACTTGATGTTTTTCGAGAAAAATAAACCTGATTTTTTTGGGACGAAAAAACAAAAGAAAGTTGTGATGGCCAATTTTTCAAAAGTAGCATTAAATTGTCAAATATAAATCACGTGTATGACAAAAGTTACTTCCTACTTGAAAAATAAAAGTTACTATTATTTTATATAGTGTAATTTATAATAAGTAAAAATGGGTAAGAATTTATACTTTTATGTATTAGATAATTTTTTATTGTTATTTATATGTAATAAGTATTCCTAACGAATACAGGTTAAAGAATTTGTACCCTAATATTTTAAGTTACGATTATATTTCTGGAGTAATAATATTGTGAGATTAATATTTTTTCAATATGATGAGTTAAAATTATATTTTTCTCGTAAGCGAGAAAGTAACGAATCGCTGATTTAAAATCACAATTCGCATGCCATTGACTAACTTTTATTTCATGAGGGGATAGGGTTATATTCCTTGAACTTGAAGTGAATATAACAATTTTTAATATCTAGGAAAAAATGGATATGGTGGTGGTTAAAATTCAAGTGGATAACACGATGTATTCCTGGATTATATATATTCTCTGAGATAAGTAGAATTGTAATTCTGGAAGAAAATGCACCGTCTTCCAATATATAAGAGAAGGAAGCAAAATTTAATTTTATACCTAAATTTGGTATTGTAATTAATCTATGATTTATATTTTATTTTGTAATCAGTTTATATTCTGTTTGGTATTGTAATAAGGTTATGATTTATTTTTTACTATATTTTATTCCCTGAAGTAAATAAAAGTGTGTTCTTAAAACAGAAAACAACATCTCCATTTTGTCTGGAATTGACGTTTTGATGGTCCGAACTCCAGTCGAGATTAGTCATTAAAGAATTAATTCTTGATTATTAGTAGTTTGAATACTACAAATAAATAAATTTCTTACCATCAGACGTGGAATAAAAAAATATCACGTAAGTGAAAAATTACGGAAAATAAGTTATCACGAATGATAACCATGAATGTTATTGATATAGTGGAACTATACACTGGTCAAATACCGTCGTATGCTAAACCATTCGTTTTATCTAAATAATAAATTTGGATGCCCAAAGGTTATGTTACCCTGTGGTACAAAATTGACATTACCGATGGATTAGGGTTTAAGTAAATCCTAAAGAAATTTACTAAATTTAAAGATATTCGTCGAAAAGAATATTTTGTATAGACCACAAGTGTCCGTAACAATTTATATCTTTGCATCATATTTTTTAAAAGTCACACCGGAAGCGTGTACTAGAAAATATATTTTTATTCCTTCGGGGTTATATTATATACATATTCGAGCATTTGAAACGCACATTGTGCATGAACAAAGATATTATATTATGACATGATCAACTTGTTCATCCAGGGACAGTGAGTCGAATTATAGCGAATTTACTTTGACTCGACTTAAAAGAACCAGAAGTTTCTTTTACCAAGTGACTACCCAAATGTTTAATTTTCTCTAGTAAAATTGACTGTGACCGGTAGTTGAGATTTTAATGTTGGTTTTGAGTCTTCGATATATTGAACACCTGAAAGGTGATATATTTAAAACACGTATTGCAGAGTGTTATTTTGATGAGATAATATACCCCTTGTTAGGAGGAGAGATATCGCAAACTGAAGTATTGCGTGAGATATCATGGAATATAATTTATTATCACATCTATATCCACGAACTAAAGAACCAGAACTTGAAGTTCAAAAGATGATTCATTTGTGAAGTATTGTAAATAATATACCAAATGCATTCATAAACACAAAGAATGTTGTAAAATCCCATAAATCAACTGTTAACGCTCCAATATAGATTATTTTCCTAGAAGGACATATAACAAATATGCCAGCGAATGCACTTAACCAACACATGAAGTGTGGTGAACTTAAAATATATATAACCAGTGCATGAAGCGTGGTGAATCTATAATACATCTAACAACGCATGAAGCGTGGTAAACATGTAATGTATCTAGCCAACGCATGAAGCGTGGTAGACTTGTAATGCATATAACTGACGCATGAAGCGTGGTAACCCTATCGATTTAAAATATACCAGCCCCTAAAAAAGAAATCTCATGAGTAAATGATGAAATGGTTAATATCATGGAATGTGCACATCCATGTATACGACATGAATTTTTAAGTCAACTAATGTTGACACATGCCTGACTTCTAAAGTTTGTAATGTTCCCTGAAGTGACCGAGGTACAAAAATAAAGAAAAGCCATGTAGATTATTTATCTACCTAAATTATATGAAACTGAGATGGTTAATGAGATTGATATATTTTCTTTCATTATGTCTCTTCAAATAAATTAGAAGGATCGTGAACCACAAAGTGGTGAAAATTTTTGATAAATAAATAAATGGCCATACGAGATTTTTATATGTATAACCCACTTGTATCACATAGGTTTCTGTAGAAACCTAATATATTTATGGGGAGACGTCCTCATGTAGAGGATACAATGGAGTTAGGGTTTTTCTTCTTGGAAACTCTTGAAGAGTTTACTATGATAAGAAAATCACCAAGATGATTCTCGGATTGATATTAATGTTCTTGATGAACATAGGTGCACGAAGCATTAGTGCATGAAGCACGATAGGTGCCCGAAGCTTTTAGAGCGTATGAAACATTAAATCTCAAAGAATGAGAAATACATGGAGCATAAAATATTCTCAAAGAATATAAAATGCATGGAGCACAAGAAATTATTTTATTGATATAACAGGAAGCAGTTAGAATGGATTACTTCCATATAAAAATATGATCTTATCGTAAGATGATAGGTTCTCATCCTGGAGATTCAACAAGAATATTCAAGAAATAGATGGTGGGGGCAAAGGTGTGATAAAATAATAGATAAATAAATATAATAATAAAGAGAACACACCCTTGAGAACCACGGAACTCACTGCAAGTATCACAAATCGTTTGCAAGTTTTAATGATAAGTCAAGTTCATTCGCAGGGATTTAATCCGTTAGATCTATTTATGTTTAACAAGCGTAGATGAATTTAGATGTTTTAGAATAAAATATAAAAAGATAAAATAATATGAATAGCTATCTGATGAGAAATAGTAAATAAGAATGCAGATAAATAAATATGGATGTAAGTCTAATAGATTAGGGTCACTAATACGAGTCTATTTTACTAAGTTGTTATTCTAACCTGTCACAGATTAAGCATTATATATTAACCAGGATTCTAAATTCTACCTAGCCTTTTCTAGGCTTAGGAGCAACCTCTCTACTAGGGATTCCTAAGTAATGATTGGTGATTAAATCAAACCCTTATGGCTATCTAGTTAGGCAAAGGATCAAAGCTAGACGATTATGTGGTTGGTGTGGCCTACGGTGTGATAAAAAGATGATATAATTTAGATGCAAATAAACACCCTAAGCTAACACGGTACTGCAAGTATTACAGGACGTATGCAAGTTTTAATGATAAGAAGATTCGTTCCTCAGAGACTGACGAAAGTTAGAGAGAACTTATGCAAATTATCAAGTGCAAATATGAAAGATAGAAAAGATAATATGCAAGAGAAAGAAAGAAAAATAGATTTTTATTTTGTTTTAAAATAAAGAAAACTAAACTAATAAATTAAAAGACAGAAAATTAAATAACAGAAAAGAAAAGAAGATAGTATGAAAGTTTAGCTTGAGTAAATAGCATGCAATCCCAACTAGTTTTGCCGTTCTAAACATGTAAGGGTGAATTATGTAGTATTTCAATAATCGGTTCCAATTCGCTAGGTAGGTTTAAATAGGATTTACCTGTGTCAATAAGGCTTCCTAAGCAAACTTTTCCTGTAATTGGTAAATAGTCACAAGAACTAAACCATAGTGATTATCTAGTTAGGTTGGGTTGTCAGATCAAACCTTATACTAGACGGTATGTGCTAAACATGTAATTAAACACCGTTGTCAATGGTGACCTAATTACTAGATGGTAATTCTATATGGCCATGGTTCCACAAGAACACAGAATATAAATCCAAACACATAAACAGAGAATAAAAACTATAATTCAATTTAAAACATAGAATTCCCAAATTAGATAGATGTCAATCAAAACTAGGGTTCATACATATATGCTAAAACTCAAGCTAAAAAGAATTAATTCATACTAAGAAGAGAAAAGAAAAGAATTACAGAATCAAAGGTTGAAGGAGACATATGGTGTTCTGCTCCTTCCAGACTTCTTCTCTTGTGTTGCAGCTTCCTCTTGGCCTTAAGGTCTGGCCAAGGATGATTTTCTAATTTTAAGAGGTTGTATTTATAGTGTATAGGTTGACCTAATTCGTTTTCTTGAAGGAGAAGTAAGTGGTGGACTCCAAGCCCAACTCTAATTCATATGGAAATAAAGATAATTAATGCTGAACTGTTTTGATCATATCTTCTTCGTTATTGGTCGGTTTTTTCTCCATAAGATACCAAAAGAATTCTCACAGAATTATCTACGTCCCTATGAAATGAATTTACCAAAATCGGCTTCTTTCTTGGAGTTATCACCACTTCTTTAGGCGTGTGCTACAGAAATTCAGATTTAGGCAGCTTTTCCTTTTCCTAATTGAACTCTGTTCCTTCTATCTCCAATTACCATGCATATCTCTTTCCATATATTGTAGTATTTGACTTGGACTCTAATTAATCTCCATAATTATCTTTAAAGCTTCACACTAAATAAACAATTAAACCCAATATGCTCTAAAAATATTATGTTACTAAATCAAGACTCAAAATAGGAAAGTGCACTAAATTAAGCTAAGATCGACCTATAAACTAATAAATACGCCTAAAATGATGTCTCGGAAGTATATTATATTATCACAAATGAGGAGACATCAGTGGTGTTGTCAATAACTAAGAATAATCCTAAGATTGGCCAAATCTAGGGATGTAACAATAAGTCCAAACACATAATAACAATATACGCCAAGCTCAATCAATTAAAATAACAAATAGTATTTATGAAATTAAAGACAAAATAATAACCCAACAATTAAAAGTAAAACTTACAGAATAAAAGCTTAGAAATATGGTGAAGCATAAATCTATAGCTAATTACCCTAAATATAGAGAAGGTGAGATGTAGAAGAGGAGTTTGTCACTCTCCAACTTCTTCTTCTTGTCTTCCTCTATAGGCCAGCTTGCTTCTTGGATGAATAGCTTGATTCTAAGGATGAATATTAAATTTAAGGACTAAGCTATTATGTAAAACTAAGAAAATATAAGAAAGGACTAAGCCTAAACTTGAAACTGAGCAAGGACATATTTACAATGATAAGTGGGTGTATTTATAGGTGTCTTGGAAGCCCTAATTCGTTTTCTTGAAGGAGAAGTAAGTGGTGGACTCCAAGCCCAACTCAAATTCGTATGGAAATAAAGATAATTACTGCTGAATTGTTTTGAGCATATCTTCTTCTTATTGGTCGGTTTTTGCTCCACAATATACCAAAAGAATCCTCACAGAATTATCTACGTCCTTATGAAAGTAATTTACCAAAATCGGCTTGGTTTTGGAGTTATCACCACTTCTTTAGGCGTAGCTGCAGAAATTCAGATTTAAGGCAGCTATTCCTTTTCCATGATTTTAGCTTTTCTTTCCTTATCTCCAATTACCATGCTTATCTATTTCCATATCTTGTAGTCTTTGACTTGGACTCTAATTAATCTCCATAATTATCTTTAAAGCTTCACACTAAATAAATAATTAAACCCAATATGCTCTAAAAATAATAATTTACTAAATCAAGACTCAAAATAGGAAAGTGCACTATATCTTAAGAAAATCGACTAGAAGACTTCCTAAATCACTAAAAATGATGTCTCATCCTAATATAAATATATCAAAAATGAGGAGACATCAATAGAAGACCAGTTCGTGAGATGTTGAAGTATATTTCTTGTGCATTGTACTTTTTTTCCTTCACTAAGGTTTTTTCCCACAGGGTATTTTCCTAGTAAGGTTTTAACAAGACATGCCAAAACCAGTTGGGTTAGCTCAACTGGCCAAAGACTTGATATTCCTTCCGCACTTAAAGCGGAGGTCCATAGCTCGAATCCCCTCCCTGAACATGGGGAGACATGTATATCTCCATGGGATTAGTCGGGTGTGCGCAAGCTAGCATGGATCACCCATGTAATCAAAATAAAAAAAACAAGACATGCCAAATACATAATATCATAAAGAGAACAATATACTCCTTCCTATGTCAATCTACTGTTTATTGACATCGAACGAATAGGATCAAGTCAGAATCCAGCAGATTTATTCACTAAAGCTATACCAACAACAATATTCAAGTTACAAGCCCACCAGTAAAGAAGTCATTATCAGAAATATTTGACTTCGCAATGAGGGGCAGAATATATCGACATTCTGTTCTTTTTTTCCTTCACCATGATTTTTTCCAAGGGGTTTCCCTGGAAAGGTTTTAACGAGGCAGGCCGAATATGTGTTACACCCTCTAAGAAATTATGTACTTTTTTCCTTCATTAAGTTTTGTCCCAATGGGATTTCTTGACTAGGTTTTCACGAGGCAGGCCGAATATGTGTTACACCCTCCAATAAATTACGTACTCTTTTTCCTTCATCAAGTTTTGTCCCAATGGTTTTTTTTGAAAAGGTTCTAACGAGGCAATCATATATCATATATCATATATCTCTCACTTCAAACTTTCGTTGGTGATATCAAAGTGAGAGTGTTATAAAATATTATATTAAGTGGATATACACCAACGATATATCAGATAAAAATAGAAACGTGTATAAGTGACTTGCAGTACAGCTGCTTGAGCCTCGCAGCAGCTTAAGCTAGTAGTTGTGCAACTACTTCCGTTTTTCTATATATAGTTCGATATTAATATCATATTGTGATCATGCTGAATTCCACGGAATAATAATACAAAATTATATTTCTCTATATTTCGAGTTATCACCGTTAATTTTATAACAATTTTCCCTTTTTACGTTTTAATCTTGGTTGAAGTTAAAATGTATCCACTAACCAGTACATATGGACAACTCAACTTTATTTTGTTTAACTCTCCTTTTATTTTCAAATATATAAGACCTTTTAATTAATTATAAAACTAATTTAAATATATCAAATAAATATTTTGATTCAATAAATAATAATTTCATCCTGATTAATATATTAAAAATTAAATTAATTAACTGGGACATCACATCAAAGGTGGCGGTGGTAGTGGTGGTGGTTGGAGGCAGTGTTAAAAATAATAATAATAATTATTACATATATTATTAATAATAAAACTAAGGGTAAATGACCTAAAAATTTCACAATCCAATAATTATTGTCCAACAAGTCCACCCTAATTTTGTGACGAAAATAGAAGAGTGTACCTTGACCTGGTAAGGACATGTTTGGCTACCATACACAAACCACCACATTAGGTGGCGTGAATGGCGGGGGGTTACCAGTGATGAGTCGGGGAACTCTAATGAACCGTTTGCAGACAAGAAATGAAATTTCTCCAATTCATGTGATTCATCCCACTATTCTTGCTTTGGGCACTCAAAAGATTCAATCTTAACCCAAACACATCGTGAACACGTTGTCTATACATATAATAATGATGTATAGTCACGAACAACTCAAAATCCCTATTGGACAAACACAATATTGGTATCTAAAATGAAGAAGTGAAATAGCCACCTTCGGTAAACATATTATTCTTGGCTAATAAATGATCCCTCAAACGTTGATCCAATAATGAAGCAATTGTTTCAGCAGGGACACCACAAAGACATTTAATTAGAGGAACAATATCAAATGTATCTAACACAGAAAACAATCCCTTTATGATCTTTTTGATAATTTTTCGCGATCCTTAGCAGAGGGATCATTCAACTGAATATAACAATTGTTATTCACAAAGTGATAGGATATATTTTACTAGTTAGAGTTTATAATGAATAATTTGCGAGATATAAGTGTGATTGGAAGGGTATGCTTCGAAAGATTAACATCTTGGGGATATATATCCATAGTTTATTGGAGATAGTAGAAGGTATAATAGATGTAGATAGTATATAACATAATCAAGAACAAGAATGGAAAATTTTATAGTGAACATTATTGCAAAAGTTGAGGCGTGAATACCTTAACAACATATATCTCTTTTTCTACACGGTTCTACTTCTACTTATAGGGTTCTCGCGAGAATGGTTGAGACCACTAGTTAGCTAGGAAAACACGATCTCTTGGTAGTGGGTAGTTAGGTATTAATCTTTAGGACCACGTTTACTTCTCCTCGGTCTTATCTTGTTTTTTGATACGTAGTTTCTAAATATACGGCCATATTTGCTTCTCACACTATCTTCAAGTTGACGAGGCTTTGTTCGAATTGGTCTTCACAAAAGAACAACGGCGTTCTTTACCATGTGATGGATTATTCTTCACATGATTTACTTAGAGTTGGATCCGCTTTGTACTTTTTGTGGTGAAGACTTTGAGTCAAATAAGCACATCTATGTTGATTGTGCTTATGCAAGGACGATTTGGGATGAAATTAGGTCTTGTCTTGGAATAAATAAGGAAATGAATACGCTCCTTAGTGCTCTGAAGTGGTTAAAGAAGTTAAAATCTAGAGAAAATTGGAGAAGAAAAGCTTGGAAGATTGGTTTTGGAGCTACCGTTTATTAGGTGTGGAAGGCGAGAAATCACTTAGCTATTAAAGGAGATTCTACCTCAAGGAAAAGGTTACCAAGGAAGTAAAGTGGTGTGTATTTTCCATTTTAAATTCCTTGTTCCCTCATTACTCCTTTATGGATAATAGTGGGAGATTAGCTTGTACTAGTATGAGTTAGTGGTTTTAGCTTCTTGAGTTGCTACCTTAGCTTCGAGCCTAGGTAAGTAACTCATTTTGTATAGTGTACCGTTTTCTATTTTTCCTATTAATGCAACCGTTTACCTAACCCAAAAAAAAATCATTTTATAAAGTACCCCTTTAAACCATAAATACACTATTATAGGGGTTTATATTCTCCCGCTATTTTAACTAGGCCTCGTCTTTATTCTCAAAAGATTTCTCGTGTTACCAGCTCACTCGTCGCCTACTGCTTCAGGTGGTGAGTATGTATGATCAGGTGATACTTATAATCTTGCTTCATATGATACTATGTTTAATTTCTATTTTAAATTTATCCATATTGCAAATGATGCAGAGTCTACCTTCTTCATGATCGTCAAAGTTGTCAAAGAATTTCCATCCAAAGAGTCGTTGATTAACGAAGTTCTCGATTTCCCCCTAATTACTATGCGTTTAGAGGATACCTAAAATACCCATATTTTTGCTACAGATGAGAGAAACAATCGCATCTTTCTTTGGCAGTGCAAAGTCCTTTCCTTTCGTGGATGTGTCGAAGGTTTGGATACCCTCGCCTTTCCCATTAAAACGACCTCCACTTGTTTCTTACATTTGGTTTCCTTGACAAACTCGGGTGAATTTTCTTGTTTACTTGACCTTAAATTCGACATATGAATAGGATCATCTATGTCCAGTTTTTAACATGTATTTCTGGTATACTGGAGATTGAGATGGTATACCGGTGATTTCATCTCATACTTGTATTGCAGGAAGCGGTATACCGGGTGAGGCCACGATATACCCCATTCTGCAACTTTCCTGGATTCAGTTTTTCCTTCCACAAATCTTGCATTTTTGGTATGGGATCAATGAAAATAGCCTTAGAAGATGATTGCTTACCATTGTTTCTTGACATTTGTTGGAATCACTCAGATTCAAATCTAGGGTTTGAAAAGGACATGAGTAGAATGGTCCAGTGACTTGTTGGTTTTCCAAAGTGGCATATGACACGTCTGATTAAAGTAGATGTTTGATTTGATGGCATAATGATGAAGGGAAGGGATTTCTTGAGATTATTTTCACCTAACCTTCTCATCCTTGTAATTTGTTTGTTATTTACCTTAATATATCTCGTTATAAAGTCAGCTTATTTATAAACATTACAGGTCAAAAAGAAAAGCTATTTTGTGCGGAAAAAAAAATGGAAGCAATATAAACATATGAAAAGAGCAGACCAAACTACAAAATGTTGGAGATAATTTTAAGAACAATACAAGCAATAATCGATACTCATTTCACAAAGGTCCCTAAAAAGGTTATATAAAGTTGTATCTAAGCTTTATTAATTTACATTTCAAATTCAATTTATATATTTTAGTTTCAATTACTCAACAAACAATGCCAACTCCAACTACCCCCTTTATTTATCTGTTTTGAAAATTATACAATCAAATATGTTGATAGATGATTAACATTGGCATTACCATGAATTTTACCTGTAGCCAATGACTTTTTTCTTGAGCATGAGAGATAAAGAGCATAACCAATTAACAATAAATTACGAATAGACATTTGATATACAACAGTACAACACACAGTTTCAACAATTCTAGTCTTGTTTTGTTAGTGAAAACATTTCCTAAATTTGTTCACTAGTAAAATCTCTTACAATTTCTATCTTATAAAAAAAAAAAAAAAAAAAAAAAGATGACTTAATATCTCTACATGCAAAATTTGCAGTGCATGAAACACCATAAGAGTTCCATCCACACATGGAGCTGAAACAAGAATACACAGATGAGACGATTTTCCAAAAATGTGCATATATATACAACATCTAAATGTTCATGTATATACAGAAAAGAATCCACATCCAAAAATTCTGCTAATCACACACACTCGAGACTAAGGCTTCTCTCTGTTAAATACTTCAATCATCGGAACCTTTTCCTGTATCAGAAGAAATTAACATATTAATCATAAAAAAGACAATCTATTTACATAGAAAATGAAGTAGAAATAGAAATAGAAACCTCATTTACTGAGTTATTATTCTCAGATGGAAACCAACGCATTAAAACTCCCAAGTGCATTACAGCAGGTATTACTTTAAACAACACTGGAGTTGTCACCTATTGTGAATACACAAATCATAATTATGTCTGTTTCTTACATTACATTAATATAACAAACAAACAAACTTACAAGACTCAGAGCTGTTGTTCCAAGAAGAAGAAGATACATTTTCCCTTCAACCAGATGTAAATTAGTAGCACGGCTTAATAGAACAAAAGCAAATTCTCCAATTTGAGCTAATAATATTCCAACCTGTAACAAACAGATTAAATGACTCGTAACCTAGTAGCGAAAATAAAGAAGTGTAACTTACCAAAAATGATGTTTTAGCAGTGTAACGAAAGGCTTTAGCTATTAAAGCGGCAACAGTTGTTTTAACAACTATGACTAATAAAACAGATGCAAGTAATATATCCACATGTGTCCATAGGAAGTGTACATGTATAAGCATTCCAATACTTGATATAAATAGAGCTGCAAATAGATTTCGTATTGGCTCCACCTATACAACATTTATATTAAAACTTATTATTAAGCTTATGAATTTATTAAAGAGAATAAATACTTGGTCTAAAGTATGTTGTGCAAATTCAGTAGTTGATATCATTACTCCAGCTGCAAATGCACCCAATTCTAGACTCAAACCAAGCTTATCGCTGCACTGAAAAAATTGAAGAATATAATTAACAAAATCATATATTATATACTTTTTTTTTAATTTATTAATGGACTTTTTTAAACACAATCTTGTACTTACCCAAGCAGACAATAAACAGAAGGCTACTGCAGCTAATTGAAATAGTTCATTTGTCTGAAAAACAAACAAAAACATTATTTACATATTTAGGAAACTAATTGTATATATTTGGAATGAAAATCTTACTTGAGATGATAGTTTTATCATTAACTTCAAAAGGCGAGGAACAAATAACCAAGTTAATACAGAAGCAGTTGCGATATATATTGACATCATGAGTAGCCTAAAGATTTAGGATTAACAATTAAAAAGCCTATATAGAAATATAATAAAAGAGTAAAAAGAAACTAACAATTTTCCCATAGAGACCATTCCTTGTAAAATGCCACTATTACCCCCTAGAACTGGGAGTAAAGCAAATAATAAACCAACAGCACAATCCTGAATCAAGTTCAAACACAAGAGAGGTTAGTTACTATGTCATTATGTATTAACCAAATAGTACCTGAAAAATGAGTGTTCCAATTGTGACTTGACCATGAACAGCATTATTACTATTTTTCTCGAGTAAAAACTTCACTACCTGTGAATTAATTAAAATTCAAATGAATATAGCAAGATTCCCATAAAATTAATGGATTATAAAAATGAAAAACTCATACTATTGCAGTTGATGACATAGATAGAAAACAACCAACAAATATACCCTCCTTTAATTTTGCTCCACATATCTAAACATCATTTTAAAGAAAACAAGAAGTCAAAGTTTAGCATTAGTCAAACGTCAGATATAAAATCGTAAAAAACCATACCATTGCTGTAACACCACACAAGAACATAAAAATAATAATTTGAAGCAGCCCTCCTAGAATAGCAACCGGTCCCACAACTTTAAGCTGCGTTTCATTACAAGTCAGCAAGTTCTTCATATTCATATAATAATTAGTTAAGTGAAAATTACAAAATTATCACCTTTGGTAAAGAAAACTCCAATCCTAGAGCAAATAAAAGAAAGAGTACACCAAATTGAGCAACAGTTTCAACCTGTAAACACAAAACAATAATTAATCTCCTGAAAAAATGATTCATTATATTCTTAAATTAGTCTCATTATCAACTTACCTGAACCATTTCATTGATGAAATTAAATCCCCCGGGTCCAATAAGTGAGCCCGCAAGAAGATATCCAACTATAATCTAACCATAAATCAGACATTAATTTCTTTTAGTTCTATACACAATTATTGAGAATTAACAAATCAACAAAAAAAAAAAAAAAAAAAAAAAAAGAAGACTAACCGGTAAGCCTAAACAGGAAAACATAATTCCACCAATTGCAGCTGAGACAATCGCTACCACCAAGTCCGAAATTAACCTTTTTTTTTTAAAATAAAAGAAAATTATATCAACGAGTTTAAACACAATGTGAAGAAGTTAAATTCAATAATGGGAAAAAGTTACCTTAGATCTACTTGAAGTACTGGGTATTTCGATTTCTTATTTGACATAACAAAAACATTATCCTGCCATAAAAAAAGCATGTCAGATCTTTAACTTAAATCATCACATATATAAGACAAAAACTCAGTTTGAGATCACCTTTTTGTCTATTAAGGTTGTAGTATCATCAGAACCTTCATTATCTATAGTGAAAACATCTTGAAATTGGAAAGATCTTGTACCACTGACATAAATAAAAGGAGGAAGAAATTGAAGCTAAGTCAAATATAAGATTTCTTTAAGTAATTAATCGGAATAGAAAGAAAATACAGATATACTCGCTTACTTAGCCCCTTCAGTTTCGTTTTTCTTTACTTTGTCATGTGTGACTTTAGCTACAGTCTCTAATTCAGCCTGTTAAAATTGATATAATGACATTTTAGCTAGATAAAAGTAGTCAAGAAAAGCATGAAAGAGATGAAAAGCTCTGTAATAAAGAGTGTAACTATATTAAATACAAGGAATATTAGGAAAAGTTATACATACTTCTTGATCAGCTACAGTACTGTTAAAGCTTCTTCCATCTTCAGCTGAAAAAAAAACAATAGTATATGTTACTTTTGGGTGCTTATAAGCCCTTTTTTCTTTCTTTCTAAAGCTAAGCCAAAGGCCTTTAACACACTAAACCTCATATATCTGTTAATTATCAAGCAGAAATATTTCCAGAATATGTGCAATGGAAAAATCTTTCCTGGATTATAACTATATGTGCATAACACCTCAATGTAAAGATGTTTACCACATTTAATCACTTCACATATAGTCTTAGTATAGGCAAGAATTTTTCATGTGCCAATCTGGCATTACATTTTAGCTGAACATCTACTGATTCAAATATCGATAAAGCATTTAAATTCACACTAACCACAGATTCTTTACACTTGACCAACTAATTCATGTCACTTTTTTGCCTAATTTAGAGATTTAAACCTATGTGCCAATCTAGCATTCAATTCCAGCTGAATATCTCAAGAACTATAAACATTTGGAAAGGAACACTAAAATTTTAAACTTGCACAATTAATCTTATAATTTTTTTGCCTATTCCGAGAAATTAAACGCTCTAACATTAGATTCTATCTAAATATCTATTTTTACGAATTTGATAATGTGATTTGTGTTAAAATTGAGCTGAATTGCCACGAAGAAAATAGCATATACATATTCCAAAATTGCAAAAGTAAAATGGAAAAAGAAGTGAAAATAAAATTGAAAAACCTTCAGGCTGATCATTCTCGGAAAATTCCTTCTCCAAAACACGATCGAACATTTTGGCGATGCTGCCCTCGCCGGTTTCCGGTAACGTGGAGTTGAGAATTTCGCCGTAAAATCTATCCCTAATATCTTGCTCTGATCTTGCTGATAAAACAGTTATTGCATAAAAATTAATGGTGAAAATAATAATCCAGACGTTGCTGAAACAAACCCTAGCCATTGCATACCAAAATTCGACCAAAAAAAGGGAAAGAAGTTATAGATTTTTTGGTCGAAATGGAGAGAAAAATTTCTAAACAGAGAGTTGGGTTTCTATATTTATTTTGTTTAGTTTGGAGATCGAAGTGGTCGGTTACTTTGGCTTATTGTTTTTCATTTCGAATTTTTTATTGGCTATCGATTAGCCAATCAATATAATTAAACACAGTGACTAATAGAAATATAAAATAAAGCTGCTTCCAACTACCGTGAGAGAGGAGTAAAATTAAATTAAACCCGAGTCATTAATGACTTTCTAATAAAATTAAAAGAATGCTAATAATGTATGTGTGGGATCCAATACATGATGATGGTCTGGGCACGTCAGGCTTGCTTAAGGATTGATTTTAGCAACAAAGCAGGGAGATTTTATAAGGGAAAATAATACTACTAGTAGTAGTATATAATTTGTGAAAAGTGCAAACCCTCGCTTCATGGTTAGAAAACTTTTCTAGTCGTAGCATGTAAATCATGTAATTCAAGAATTCGGACTTCCTCCCAAGTCGATCGATTCAAAGAATGGGAGCGGGTTGGAGATGGTGATACGGATGGAAACAAAGGGAACTAATCATAGGGCTCCTAAAAGGGCTTTGAATTACACTGATTTACACAGATAAAGATGATCTATCACCGGTTGTGGTGGGTGGATTGAATACCATAGCGGGGCAAAATTCGAACGGCATTAGGGTCGCAAATGTGGTGGCGGATCAAATTATTTTGAATCCTATGTTTGCTTATGATCATAACCCGGGAGGCGAAAGCAAGCCCGTTGATCAGAGTGCAATGGTAGCGGTGGAATTCAATAGGGAACAGAAGGTGAAAAGTCCAGCAGCGGAGGAGATTGAAACTAAACCAGGTATTGATGTATTACTTACCTCTAATGTAGACAGTTTGGGTGTTTCCCGTACAGGTAAAACGGGTGCAGATGAGGCTGCAATGGCTAAGACCTCAGTTGATGCAGCAATTTTAGTGGATGAAGGGGACGCTCGTTCGATAACCTACATGGAAATGATGCAAGAGACATCTTCAGACCAACGGAGGACTAAATCAAAAGACTCCACTGGTGAGGAGGTGGGAACAATGTCACGAACGGACCGACAAATATCTCCCCCACGTCCAGGGAAGGCATGGAGGATTTTTACATGACGGATGATATCCCTTTTAGAGGTACAACATACCCACAACTTGTAAGGACCACGGCGCAGAAGCAAAATGGATGTAAGGAATGGTATCATTCGTTAATTATACGATTACATGGGTATAATGTCGGTTTCAAGTACTTGTTGAATAAGCTAAATTAGATTTGGGCCCATAAACTTGTCAAAGTTAGTTTTAGGTCTTTTATGGCACAATTTACTAGTATCGAGGATTATACCAAAGCCTTGGGTGGAGGGCCTTGGATGATACTAGATATGTATTTGATTGTTCGCGCTTGGGACCCCCTTTTCATGCCACAAATGGAACCTATACTTTAAATTACTGTTTAGGTGCGGCTACCGCGGTTGCCGCTCATGAACTATACGGAGGAGATTCTAACGTCACTAGGGAGCATTATTGTAGAAATGGTACGTATTGACTTGTTTCCTAAGTCACAAGAAAGAGGAAATTTTATGAGAGTCGTGGTCAAAATTGAACTAGATAAGCCATTTGTCTCGATCATACGAATACATGACCATTTACAGAAAGTTGAGTATGAGGGTATACACCTTATTTGCTTTAGTTGTGGAAAATTTGGTCATTTAAAAGGAGAGTGTCCGAGTCAGAAGGTAGAAGTTGATATGTGTTTAGGAAATGATGGACATGCTAGACAACGTGACAGTCTTGAGTAGTGTATTGAGCAAGCCGACTTCCTTATATGGGGAATGCATAACAGTAGATGGGGGTAGGGGCAGGCCTCAGGGAAATCCCATAAAAAACAACCAATAATAGGGCCGAGGGGTGGCAACACAGGAGCGAAAAAAGGGTAGGCAACGCCGAATAAAAAAATCACTTTGGGTCGGGAGAATGGTGGTGGTATTGGGTCGAGGTTCGAGATCTTGTCTTCATTAGTTGAAGGGGAAGCTAGCGGGAGTGACCCACAACATGTGGATGAGATCGCACATGTAGGGATGATAGAGGTGAGAAATGGAAAACTCTAGGTGTTTTCGGCTCGTAAGGAGCAAGGATCGGGTAGGGAGAATACAATAACAAATCAAGTAACAAATACAGATACCAAGAGAAAGGACCGACTCTGAAGCGCAAAGAGAAAGGAAAATCGAAATCGCGGGTAATAGTAAGAAAGGGGAATTGCTGGAGGGGAGAGGCCGGGTTTTTGTGCCGCTTGATGAAGACAGAGACGAGTCAACAAAGGATAAAAATGTTCTTCATGAAGAAAACTCGATGGAACAGGTACTAAAGAATCTAGGACGGAATGTGAGGCTAGTGTAGTTGAGCAAATAAGGGCGACAGAGTTGGAAACATGTGTTTCAGAAATGGATGAACTTACTGGTGAGTGTACAGAAGTGGCACATAGGGACTTACTTGCAATTTTGGAAGTACAAAGTATTAAGGACATTGAGATGATCAAGGTCCAGTAGATTTAGCTGCTATAATGGAGAGTAATACTTATGTTGTGACGTGCAAAGACCCACATTTTAGTACATGCACCTGAGCAGGACTTGGGAAAACCAACTCAGTTGAAGCCTTACCTTAATAAATCTGATCAAACTCTGCTCAGGAGCCAATCAACATGCGAGGAAACTAGGGATATGGTGTTTCTATATGCAACTATTGGGCAAAGCGTTCAACTAGCAGTGATAGCAATGGCGAGGGTGATGGTCCAAGGGTTTCGGCAATGGAGTGGGAAAGCATAAAAGTGACGCATGAACTAGTTTGTCTTTCCCTTATTCTCTATTTTTGGTTTTATTTCATTTTATATATAATTTTTTTATGTCAAATACAATGATGAATTTATTAGGGGGTTGGTTGAAAGCCAATAAATCTCTAAATATGAAAAATAAAACAAATATCTTCTGCCTAAAAAAGTTAAATGCATGTGCTGACGTCAGCTAAATTTCATTGAGTATAGCTTGAAGGAGATTTCAAAAACCTTCTCGATAGAACCATGGCTCGATCTTTGGTTCACTACTCAACAAAGAAGCTCAAGATCAAACACCCGAGCTTTAAAATCAACTGCATCACTCAAGTTTCACATATCTTCAACATCTTCTCACAAACAAAATTTGACCCAGAAAAACAAATCTGCAAAAAAACAATTTGAAGATCTACTGAGTAATTAAATAACAAAAATTCGTAGAATGGAGCTCGATCTTCAACAACTACCCTGCAGGCTGATCTACTTCACTGAGTTATGAAAAATGATAAAATGGATATGTTCAGGAACAACAGTTAGCACCTTCAAACAAGAAAACGTGATTCACGCAAGCACCGTGGCACGAAGCTCTTGAACCACGAAGCTCAACGGTTGGAATCACGCCGCCAAACCATTAACGAGTACTCACCAATGATGCTTCCATGAATAGATCTTCAATAGCTACCCCTCGTCGATCTGTTAATGGACGAAGCAAGCATAGCTCTCCTTCGTAGCTATGGTGGATAAGGAATCACGAAGCTCAACCTCGATATGTTACCTTTATAGCTATTGGACGAAACAGAAAGTGCGAACCAATGGGTGTTGGAAGATTGTTCTTGAAGCCATGGGTGTTGGAAGCTTTTTCTTTAAAGGTTGGATGCCATTGTCACAAGGGGAGAAGAGAAATGAAAGGTTACTAGGTTAGGTATGGAGAGAAGAGTGGGTAGACTTTTTAGGTCTTTTTATTTTATGTGCATAATTTAGTATATATAGTAGTTAAAAAACAAACATGTGTATAATGGGTAGTGGGAAAATATAGGAAAATAGGTGTGTAGTGCTAAAATTTCTAATTGGCCTTACGTAGGAAGTGTGGATTGGGTGGGGTTCTTGGGTTTTGAGGAGGGGTATTCAACCTTAACCTTAAGTTAACATTAACCTTAACCTTAAATTTACCTTAATTTTAACCTTAACTTAAACCTTAAACTTAAGTTTGAACTTAACCTTACACCTTAAACCTTAAACCATAAACCATAATCTTCACATTCACCTTAACCTTAACCTTAAGCCTTAAACCTTAACCCTTAAACCTTAAACCTTAAACATTAAACCTCAAACCTAAAACCTAAAATCTTAAACCTTAAACCTTAAACCTTAACCTTCACCTTCACCTTCACCTTCACCTTCACCTTCACATTCACATTCACCTTCACCTTCACCTTCATCTTAACTTTTTTAAGCTTAACCTTAAAGTTAAAACTCAACCTTATCCTTGAACCTTGAACCTAGAACCTTAAACCCTAAACCTTAACCTTATTAACCATAACCTTAACCTTATTATTTAACCTTAAACTTTACCTTAAACCTTACAATTTAACCTTAACCAAATGAAGATTCATCGCCCTGATATTTGACCTTAAACCTTATATCTTACTAAACCTTAATCTTAACTTTTAACCTTAAACGTTAAATCTTAAACCTTAAATTCAACCTTAACCTTAACCTTAAAATTAACCTTGACCTTAACCTTTACTTAAATCTTAACCTTAAACCTAACCTTAACCTTAACCTTGATATTGACCTTACAATTAACCTCAACCTTATCCTCAACCTCAACCTTAACCTTCCTTAACCTTAAACTTCCTCAACCTTAACCTTAACATTAACCTTAACCTTAACCTTAACCTCAACCTCAACCTTAACCTCAACCTCAACCTCAACCTCAACCTCAACCTTAACCTCAACCTTAACCTTAACCTTAACCTTAACCTTGACTTTCACCCATGAAACTTGGGTTCGGTTCTCGCCAACACAACAAATTTTTTCTCAAGTGTCTTCAGACATGGATTTTCCTAGTAAATACAATAAGATAAGTAAGTGGTTACATTTAATTGGCTTTGTGAACTAAGTGATATTGAATAAAAAACTAAATTCCAATAAACAGGAAAGATAGCTTTTGTTCTTGTTAGATAGCAAATATTTGGTAAATTATAAAATATATTTAAATAAAATAAATTCATATAAAGACAAAAAAGTAAGTGACAAAGTATATACGAAGTATTTTTGACACTGGATGCTTGAAAACTAATAGCCAATGATCACCGAAACACCATTGGCGGAAATACTGAGTAAAGTCTGACCTTACTGAGCTAGCTCAAAGTTTGACTACCGAAACCACCTCCCACGGCGGCTCTGAGCATGCTCGGTAAGTTTTATACTGGGGATGCTCAGAGATTTTGACACTGAGTGTGATCTTAACTTTGAGCATATTTTTTAACTAAGTGTAACATTATCACCGAGCTTGCTCAGTATACGACTTTGAGCATCTATTTTAGCTGAGCATGCTCAATATTTTATCCTTAGCAATTTTTAACACCAAACAACATAAACATATATAACCAGGTGAGCTAGCTCATCTGGCCAGGGCCCTGTCTCTCAACGAAGAGTACATGGTTCGAACCCCGAAGGTGGAAGAAAGTTAAAAAAGAAGGTTGTTGGCCAGAGCTCTATTGTCTTATCCATGAGGTCCAAGGTTCGAATCCCGAAGGTAGAAGAAAGTTAAAGGAGTTTGTTGGTTGTGCTCCATTATTAATGGAGAAAAATTGTAATAGCTAGTCTAATGTAAAAAACTTGATGTTTGAGCTTCATATATAATAAAGTTTGATTTGCCGATAAAAAAAAAAATACATTAAACAATGTAAAAATAAAAAATTGATGTCATTAATATAATATTTTACACCAAAAAAGAAATAATCTATAAATTTCAGCTAATTTATATTATAAGAAAATATAAATTAGGAAGAACTAAATAGATTAATGATGTATAATTTAATAAAACACATACACCACTATGTTAACGTCATCTGAGCAACGCCGATCTCTTTCTTCAGCCCTTCGAATGAAATATTTCCATTAACGAGTCCCACCTTCTTCCATGGAAACCAACAACCACGTCACCAACTGAGCAAGCCACGAGCCACATGTCACAACCTTTATTCAACCAACACCACTACTACCAACCCATCTTCCTCATATTTAAGCACCTTGGAGCTTCAATCTAATACATGAATACCACCTTATATTTAAGTAGCTATGATCTAACAAACCACCACTAATATGAAAAAGAATGTCACATTTACTATCTGAGGACTTATTATCAGAATGTATCGAGGGTATCAAATCATCACGAGCCTGGATAATACGAAGCCTAGGCAAATTAGTAAGGTCATTATTCCACGAGGATGCGTGAACAAGGAGAACAATTAAGAAACTTCCTAACCCCACATTCTCACATTATGCACCATAGATAGTAACTTAAAGGATAATATAGAGGCCGTGCTAGTCTCATGCAGTTACAGAATACAAGTGTCAACTTTCTGATAAATTATAAAAAAACCTATGTAAATCATTTACGTGTTACTATAAATAGGATAATAATGTACAAAACCTAGGTCCAATTTTTTTTCCTAATAAAGATTGTTGCATTACATTCTATCATTTGTTATTACTTTCAATATATTCTTGCTAATCTGGTAGAATCTATTCTATCATATTGGCGTTGTATGTAGGAATACGTTAGTTTATCACCCATTGCTGCAATGGTAAAATCAAGCATAAAAATTGGGAATGGAAAAGGAATGGATATTACAGAGAAGCACTATCAAGCTAGAGCTTCACCTGTGGAACTTTTTTAGAAGTTTCGGTTGATTCGATAAATCATAAAGTAAAAATATTTGAAACCTTTCCACCTAACCAAAGGGTTATATTACGACAATACCTAACAAATAAAAAAGATTTATTGTCTTGGAAAACCAAAAACCTAGTTGAAATAGATGTTGAAGTATCCATCTATTAATTGAATGTTATCCCAAGCAAAGTCAATCTAGCAAAGACGTCGAATGTGTTCACAAGAAAAAAGTGTTATCACCAAATAAGAAGTTGGTAGGTTGTTACAAGCAGGGCATATACGCAAGACAAACTATCCAAAATAGATATAAAACCCAGTGTTAGTAAAAAAAAAAATCTAATATAAGCTAGCAAATATGTGTGAATTTCATGAATCGCATTAGATCTTCTCCAGTAGATTGTTTTACCCTATCTGAAGTAGATAGATTAGTGGATGAAATGACTGAATACCTATTCTTAACATTTAATAATGTTTTCAAGGGGTATACTCATATAAGAATGTCCCCTGAAGACGAAGGTAAACCTATATTTATAACTGAACAATGTATATATTGCTATAAGGTAATGCCCTTTGGCCTCAAGAACGTCGGAGCCACCTATCACCGAAATGTTGAATAAAGTAGAAGAACATAAAATTGAGATAAATATGGAGGTATATGTCGATGATATGTTAATAAAAAGCAATATTTTTGAATAATTTTATACAACTTAAAGTTTGAGGTAATGCGATGAGTGGATATAAGATTAAATCTGGAAAATATGCTTTTAGATAATCTTCGTGAACATTCTAAAGATTTATGGTAAGTCAAAATGGAATTGACGCTAACCTTGATAAAGTATAATATAGGCAATTCTAGACATGGTCCCTTCTCAGTCAATAAAGCAAGTTCAATCATTAACTAGAAAAGTAGCGACTTGAGTCGATTTATGTCGAAGTCTACTGAAAAATATGCACATTTCTATAAAACATTATGCAAAACCAAGGAACAGAAGAATGCCTAGTGGACTTTGAAAGCTTGAAAGTATCTAATAGATCTTCCAACATTAGATAGACCACCTGAAGGAGATCAATTGGCCATTTATCTATCAGCCAAACGAGAATATATGGTCGCAGTGCTAATTCAAGAAAACAAGTAAAAGTAAAAACCAAATAAGTATATTATATCATCAAGAGATTGTCAATGTTTATGTGGTTCGGTGTCATTTTCTTGCCAAGGTTTGTGCTATAATTTGGGGGTATATACCCAATGTTTTCACAATACATTTTTCCTTGTCAAGGTCCATGGCTAACCATATCAATGATAAAGATCCATACCCACACAATAATGAAAAACAACGGGTATATGCCCACAAAAACTACAAAACATAGGGTATATACCCACTGAAAATGCAAAACAGTGGGTATGTTAACACATCTAGATCTGACTAAACAAATTTGAGATCGATGAAGGGGGCGGCGCTCATGGTGGTGGAGGTGGCATTGTGAGAACAGAAGGGGCATGACCTTTTATGGCTCGTTAATGGTGGTTATCTTGTACGAAGAAGCGCTTTCCTGGTGGTGAGATCTTGACGAATGGCGTCGGATTTCTGGTGGTGAGGATGAAGGTGTGGAGGTGAGAAGGTCGGGTGGCGTTTTTCAACTTCAGGGCAAGATCTTGTACAGGCGAGTGGAAGAAATGGCTTGCTTGAGCGGAATACCCCCTGAAAATACAAAACAGTGGGTATATACACCCTGAAAATGCAAAAAGGGGGTACGTTACTGGAGGTCTGAATAAATAGATCTGAGATCGATGAAGGGGGTGATGCTCATGGTGGTGGAGAAGAAGAAGGTGGGGTAGGATCCGACTGCGATTTATGCTGAAGAAGGTGGACAATGGCCAGATCTGAAGAGATCCGGCGAGATCTGGTCCACGACGCCGGTTTTTTGATGCAGTAGGGCGGCGGCTTTGCTGGGAACAGAGGGGAAGTGATACCAGAATAAATGGAGGGAAGGTGAAATTTGTTGGAACAGAAGGAAGGTGAGACCGGAGGGGAGCTGGTTTTCTGGTGCACGAGGGCATCGGTTTTCTGGTGCAGGAGGGCGGCGGATTTGTTGGGAAAGAATGGGAGCAGAGAGAAAGAGGGGGAGGGGTGGGTTTTCTGGTGAAAGAGTGTGCGTTTTAATCTAAACCTACTGGAAGGAAGGGTAGTTTTATATTTAGTTGGCTTCTAATGAGGGGTCTTTAATTAAAAAAAACTAGTGTAGGGAGGCCTTTATTACTCTTTTACCCATAAAGATATACCTCAATTAATTATTACACTAATAACTAACAAGTTTATAACTTGTACGGTTATCAAAATAACATTCTTGTAACTTTTTAAGATATTTTCTCAATCTTCAAGTATGAACTTTAATAGTATATTATTGTATGTATCCCAACATACTACCCAAAAAGGGTTAGTATAATCAATGTAATCATACCATAAATTGGATATCGCCTATATTCTCTCTTGGGTGTGCACGTTATGACTAATAAAGGCATATACTCGACATATGGAAAGATATAAACATGATATAGCATGCGCGTATGGTACAATAACGTATACAGATCTTAACTTCGTCATTGTATCTGTACATGTTCAAGATTTGAGAGTATCCCATAGTCAATTTCTATAAGATACTTGTGGACTATAAATTGTTTCTTTTAGTCCCTTACGAACATATTTAGGTTTATTGGTGAGAATGATCATGTGTAAGACTACTCTAGTGATTGTAGACATATCACTTATAATTAGAATCAACCTCCACAATTACCCCAATACAACCAAAGCGTCAAACACTGAGTGTTTGGTCAAGAAACTTTATGATGTGAGTATCGCGAGGTATAGACCTACGACACGCACCTCCATCATGTGCATCACATCATAATCTTACACTTGAACCATTGTGTGAACTTATACTTTGTCGCTATTGATGACATTATGCACATAATATGCACATGATCTAAATTATAAAGATGATATCGTCCTTTATATTGCACTAGCAAAGTGAAAAGTCATTGTATTGCGTACAGAATCCCAAAAATATACCACTTGCACAATATATTACTTTCTAAAGAGCTTAAATACATATCTTGGGTATGAGCCAAAATTCCCTTCCATCTAGGTGTTTGTCAGTTTATTTGTAACCACAAATTATTAGTTTATATTGTATCCCTTTCGCTAAGCAGAATTATTAAGAAATATTAATATGCCACTCCCATTGATATTGCATAATCATTGTTCAAGAATGTTTATCTTCCCATGTTCCATCAACTTTTCAAATCGTGTATTGAGAGCTATAACTTTAATATCCAATGAAGTTTACTCAATTTCATCGTGTATAGTTGTTTATAATAAACTACAGTTTTTGAAACCTACAAGTTATATTTTAATGTATAATACTTTTATGTACACATAGTGTTTTTATTTAATTGATTTAATCACGACATCGTACTTCAAAAAATGGATTTTGCCTCATCTTTTTATACGAAGGGGTAAACAATAGTGAACCTAAAGTATAAATCTACCGTGGCCATATAGATACATCTAACCTCTTACGCTAACCATGTTACTTATAATCATCCAAGTTAAATAACACAATTTCAACAACTTAGTTTTTTCTAGTAATCACGGGTTTAAAAGGTCTCTTACCATCCATGGCTTCTACACTTATTTTACATTTACTAAAACATCAATACTGCTAACAAGTACGAGACCAAGTAATTCTGACTTATAATAGATGCAATTAAAACATTTTATAATTTACAATGCCATATATAATAATGTCTAAGAAGAATTTGATAAAACAACTCACCTTATAATCATAGTCAAGATGTCAAATTACCTTCAAAACATCCTCGCTCAACACAATAAACAGTTGGTCAATGCTTTGTCAAGGTTTGGTCAAACTTTATCGAGAATTCGATAAGACGAACCTCAAGATCGGATTCAAAATATCGCAATGCCTTAGGTACACCCTCATTCAACTAGTTGACCCTTAATTAAGGCTGGTCAATGATGTCAATGTTTTGTAAAGAAAAGTGCACCATATTCTCTTGATGCACAAAGTACTAGAACACAACTCATTTCTTTCCAATCAGAACATGCAATGCAACGTCAAACCCATGCCCATATCACACCGAATCACGCAGTTCTCCTAGCCAATCAAAGTATGTGTTCGCTTTCATTCCTTGCACCATATTATATACTCCCTCTGTTTCAAAATGTTTGTCCACTTTGCTTTTCACACAAATTAAGAAATATAAGTATTACACTCTCTATTACAAAAGTGCCCTTCATAAAGTGTTTTGATATCTTAAATGTGTATTGGAAATATAAATTTTAATTTTTTAATGGGGGTAATAGTGAAAAAAGTGGAAAAAACTATCTTAATATTTTAAGTGGACAAACATTTTGAAACTACATTTTTAGTAAATAGACAAACATTATGAAACGGAGGGAGTAAGAGTAAATCCATTCATTCAATCAATCATGCATTATGCTCACTATTTCCTTAAACAATGTATAACACACGGTCAAAGTTTGGCAACATATTCGTCTTGGTTTTTAATTACCCTGGAATTACCCTCTTCTAATATTGACCATTGAATTCTGATTGCTCAACACCACCATGATTTGCATCTCACAGTGAATATATTGGCCATATCCGATCACCTATATAAACTCCAACAGACTCCCACCACCACCCAGCTGTTCCGTAAACTCTTTTCTTCTCATGTAACTAAGTCAATATCCTACATCGATAATTTTAACACCATTGAGCCCCATTTGCAATGGTGGTTCTATTCGTCGTTCAAAACTTGAAAACATCTAACAACAATGAAAAATGTTTGCTGGTGGGGGCAAAGGTGTGATAAATAAATAGATAAATAAAGATAATAATAAAGAGCACACACCCTTGAGAACCACGGAACTCACTGCAAGTATCACAGATCGTTTGCAAGTTTTAATGATAAGTTAAGTTCGTTCGCAGGGATTTAGTCCGTTAGATCTACTTATATTTAACAAGCGTAGATGAATTTAGATGTTTTAGAATAAAATATAAAAAGATAAAATAATATCTAACGTGAATAAATAAATAATGAAAACAAATAAATAAATATGAATGTAAGTCTAGATGAATTAAGGTTATCAATATGAGTCTATTACTAACTTGTTATTCTAACCTGTTATAGATTAAGCATTATATATTAACCAGGATTCTAAATTCTACCTAGCCTTTTCTAGGCTTAGGAGCAACCTCTCCACTACCAAGGTCTTGGGTAATGATTGGTGATTAAATTAAACCTTTATGGCTATCTAGTTAGGCAAAGGATCAAAACTAGACGATTATGTGGCGTTGTCAATAACTAAGAATAATCCTAAGATTGACCAAATCTAGGGATGTAACAATAAGTCAAACACATAATAGCAATATACGCCAAGCTCAATCAACTAAAATAACAAATAGTATTTATGAAACTTAAGACAAAATAATAACCCAACAATTAAAAGTAAAACTTACAGAATAAAAGCTTAGAGATATGGTGTAGCATAAATCTATAGCTAATTACCCTAAATATAGAGAAGGTGGATGTAGAAGAGGAGTTTGTCACTCTCCAACTTCTTCTTCTTGTCTTCCTCTATAGGTCAGCTTGCTTCTTGGATGAATAGCTTGATTCTAAGGATGAATACTAATTTAAAGGACTAAGCTATTATTTAAAACTGAGAAAATACAAGTAAGGACTAAGCCTAAGCTTGAAACTGAGCAAGGACATGTTTACAATGGTATAAGGGTGTATTTATAGGTGTTTAGGAAGACCTAATTCGTTTTCTTGAAGGAGAAGTAAGTAGTGGACTCCAAGCCCAACTCAAATTCGTAACCCTAAAAACATGCAATCAGGCCCGTTTTTCTTTTTGTCCTAGCAGCTTCGATTGTCATCTGTTTGATGCGTATGAATATACCAAATTCATCGTCTCGAAAAGATCTTCAACTTTGCTCTTGACCTTTTCTCCAAATTCCACACCGTTTTTGAGATATAAGCTGATTTGTGGTCGTAGGTGCAGAAATTCAGGATTAAGGCAGCTTTTCTTTTTCCATGTTTTTAGCTTTTATTTCCTTATCTCCAATTAGCATGCTTATCTCGTTCCATATCTTGTAGTCTTTGACTTAGAATCTAATTAATCTCCATAATTATCTTTAAAGCTTCACACTAAATAAATAATTAAACCCAATATGCTCTAAAAATATTATTTCACTAAATCAAGACTCAAAATAGGAAAGTGCACTATTTCTCAAGAAATTTGACTAAATGACTTCCTAAATCACTAAAAATGATGTCTCATCCTAATATAAATCTATCACAAATGAGGAGACATCATTTGCAATTAAATCTTTTCACGCTCCATCAATGATATATTTTTAAAAATATCTTCTTCAATTCAAAAAGGATTCAATCAATTATTTTCTCTATTATAAGTCAAAATGGTTTTCATCCTATTATTCCAGTATGCAATTTTGAAATGGGTTTAGTCCCCTTAAACCTCTTTTGCAGGTCATAGAAAAATTGTACCGCTTTTCTCTTATGATCAATTTAAGCAAGGCTTGCTTTGAAAATTGTTCAAATTGTAACTATATTTTCCCAATAATAATTAAGCTAATAAACATTTACATAGAGCTCTTAGGTTGCGCCTGATTAAAATCTAATCTAAAATCATGTGTAATTGAAAAATACCACCTTAAAAGATTGAGAAGTGTTTCCTTCTTGAATACATAAACGCACTGTTAAGCAATATATTGTTTCTTTTTTGTTTCTTCTCAAAAGAATTCTAAGACGGTCGTGTCTATTGATATAGCCTTCAAAAAAATTATTTATTTTCAGCGTTTTCGTTTAGCACACTCCTCAACAATAACAGTAATTCAATCTGTCTTAAATTTCCTGATAAATATACATTGTAGGTGTAACAAAATGAAAGTAAGAAAAATGATTAAACCAAAAAGAAATGATATGACTTAACTTGTTGTAGTAGGATGAATATCTTTTTTTTTTCCCGATGTATGGGTGTCCGGGCCAGCTTACGCGCACCACGACTAATTCCATAGGAAATATACACGCCTCCTCATGCATACTCCCACTTAATCAGAACTAGGTTACTCATGTTTAGGGAGGGGACTCGAACCTTGCACCCCTTGCTTACCCATGAATATCTTTGTCTTAAAACGAATATGTTTCAATATCGATGCAAAATTATTTTACTACCTGTCATTTGACCAGTATAACCACTACTTTTTAGGGCCCGTTTGGAAGTGCTTATTTTAGAGTAAAAAAGCGTTTTTAGAATAAAATTCAAAATTTTAAAAAATTATTAAAAATTATTTTGAAGTTAAAAATTATTTTAAGTGCTTTTTTTGAGAAACACCTATTTGGTGCTTCTCAAAAAAGTGCTTTTCAAAGTAAAAAAACTGTTAAAATACTAAAAGCACTTTTAAGTGCTTCTCCAAAAAAGCACTTCCAAACGGGCCCTTAGTCGCCTATACTCACAATTACAAGAATAAAATTTATCTAGCCACGTTTTGTTCACAATTTGTAGAATTAAAAAAAAGTTTGTATATAGATTGTATATTAGAATGATCAAATGCTATGTAGAGTATATAGCAAAGAGGTGAATCACTCCTATTAATGTAACAAAAGGAGAAATCGATCATTAACTCCCAAATAAATGTAGGTCGATACAATTTTTGTATTCAACTGTTGAAATTATTTTCCTTTTTAGTAAATTAGGCACAAATATTGTTTATTAAAGGATGTAATTTTAAATTTCTTACTTTATATGGTGTAACGGTTTCTTAAAATTATTATTATTATTATCATAAATACTCCTATTTTACTAATAAACTTGTTTTAACCAAACAAACACGATTCTAAGTTTCTAACGCCCCAATTGATGACCTATAAATGCTTTGACCAAAAATACAAATCTTCTCAAATTTGATTAAAATTTAAGAGATATAATGATAATGTATTTATGTCTCTCAATTGTTGGTGAAGCTACTCAGATCTATTTAGACAGTGTTGAGTGAGTACATCATGAGAGACTAAACTTAATTGCGCGATGGAGTCCCTTTAATCCCAAACTGACCATTCGCCACGACCCACGTTATAAAATTGATCATTTGGCTCCATTACTCTATAGTGTCGGAGTAATATCCTTTGGCGGCTTCGCCTACTCCAAACTTTGAGGACCCAACAAACTTAATTTTTATTTTATTTTTTAATTACACTCAAAGTTATGAAATAAAAAACTGAAACTAACCAATACCATTACATTTATATTTATATAAGTTATAAAGTAATTCATAATTTTTAATCATCGAGACGTAATTTCATCTTGTTTAATAATGATTAGCTGTCTTACGCATTTAGTAATTAATTCTATAATATCATTTAAACCTATTTTAATATGAATTGTTTTCTACATTGTGATTTTTTCTATCTATTTCCAAATTTTATTGATGATTGGTTGGATTTTTCAGCTAATTTTGCCTAATTTTGAATGTCTTGAACAATTTCAAGGGTTGTCAAGGTAGAACGGACTACTTTTCTGGTTGATATCAACCATTGATCTCATTGCAATAGGATAACTCAAACTTCCCCTTACATGCATAATTTGATTCTTCTTCTTTTAATGATTTTATGAATAATATATACATCGACAATTAAATGCCACTTATGCGACACATGCTACTTCCTATTCTTTTGTAAAAGATGTGTCATTAAGCCAAACGAGATTCCAACTGTCTGAAGAATCGAGTTATTATCATTTCCTCTTCCACTCGCCAATTTGTTTCCTCTTTCTTATATGTATCACCCCATTCTCCGAAAAGATTCTTAAATAGCATGTTTGTTTCAATATTCACTTATTTAACATTCCATTTTTATTCTCAAAGAGCCCTTTCATTCTTTCTTTCCAAATGAATCAAATCGTACTTAGGATGTATGCAGAAATATGTTTCCTATCCCAAGCATTATTTGCATAGTCTATTGATTGTCTTCATAATCCATGCATCCATAGTACTTGTGAATTCACGATCTATCTTGACCTACATACTTGAAGATGCCCACACTGCACTACTAAACAGTCACTTAAGAAAGAGGTATTCAATCGCTTGTCTCCCGTTTCATACTATTCACATATAGGGTCCTTCATACATTTCCTTTTTAAAAAGTTTTTTTCTTTGTAGGAATCGATCCATTGCAGATCTTCCAGACAAAGATCCTTACTTTCTTTGGGACATTTGAATGCCATGTTGTCTTCTAGATTACATTATTATTCCTCTCGCCCATATCTGACATTTGACTTTCATTGGATATCTTTTCTTGGACAAGACAATATAACCAGACTTTGTAGAATATTTGTCATCCTTGGAGTGAGGCTATATAACTTTATCTTCTTTGTCTAGTTGAAAAATCAATATTCTTGCAATCTCATCATCAATCATTTGGGGACTGATTTGATAGATAACATTCATATTCGATCTAGTAGAACCCTTGTTAAATAATGTGCCACCACATTGAGATTACAATCATTTGGTTTCTCCATTTTAATATCCATACTAATCCATGAGTGGTTCCAAAAATTTGTTGTCATTATATTTCCAATTTTCCATATGCCTTCCTTTTTAAGCACTTGTAATCCTCTAGAAATGCTAGCCCAACTCCATAATCTTTTCTTACTAAGATTCGTATCCCACAAAGATGAATTAGGATGGTAAATACCTTTAGGACCCTAGCAACTAGTGAATTCGAATTGTTAATAAATCTCCAAGCTTGGCTGGAACGAAGATCGATATCTATTTTGTGAAAAAAACCCCAATACCTCCGGTAAATTTAGAGCTCGATATATTTTTCTATGCGACCTAGTGTATTAATCTCTTGTGATTAGCATCCCGCCAAAAATTTGCAATAAAGTCATCCATTTTTACAGAGAGATTTAGGGAATTCAAAGATTGACACCGTATAATTGGGAACGTCCTGGAGAACGGCTTTAATCAAAACATCTTTACCCCCTTTCGGAAGCGGTTTTGAAATCCAACTAGCTAATTTCTTGAGTATCTGATCTTTGATGTAGTTAAAAAAATTCTATCTTTTCTCTTTTTCAGCGTCAAAGGTATACCTAAAGAATTTCCAAGCAAATTTGTTTTATCAATATTAAGGGTACCAGCAATTTCTGTGGAGATGTCTTTTGGTGTTCCTTTATTTAACCAGAGGCAAATTTATTAATGTTGACTTTTGTTCAAATACCTGGCAGTACTTCATGATTGTCTCCTTGAAGAATTCAATCTCATTTTTATTAGTATGCACAAATTATAAGGCATCATCCAAAAAAAGAGGTAAGGAAGTTTCAGATAGTTCCTTCCTTTAATTTCTCTTTCCCTACATTGATAATTGATCAATCAAATAAAAAAAAAACGGTGATAGGGGTCACCTTGTCTGATTCTTTGTTTTGGTGAGAATTTTTTTAGTATTTCACCATTAACTTTAATCTAAAAATAGATACATTAGAGATACAATTAAGTACTCATTCTCTCTATTTTTTGCAAAGACCTATTTTTTCAATAAGACACAAAAGAAATTTCCAGTTAGCTAGGTTGTATGCTTTGGCCATATCCACGTTGATCGCTGCATAATTCTTCTTAGATCTTTATTTGGACTTCAAGAAAAAGGAGACTTCTTGGGCTATCAGAATATTTTCTTGAATGCTTCTACCTTTGATGAAGTCCAATTGAGTCGGTGAAACATTTTACTCATACGAGGTTGTAATCTTAGCGCCATACTTTTAGCAATAATTTTATAGCTGAAGTTTATGCACGAAATTGGCCTAAAATCTTTCACATATTCTTCAACAGACTTAACTACTAGTAACTCTATTCCTTAATAATAAAAGTTTCAGTCATATGCACAAATCTTAAAAAACTAATTACTCCACTAAGAAATAAAAAATAATTAACAAATGACTAATATAACTATATTTATAAGTTCTATGTTTACCAATATTGAGTTAATAAGAAAGAAAATATAAGAGTGAAATAAAAAATGCAATAAATTCTGGATTGGAATTTTAAAACGACATATATTATGAGAAAAAATCTACTAAATGTCAATTGTTAAGGAATTGAGCTCTAATATAAAAACCTCAATGGAAGTTTCTAGAGATGCATGTTGTAAAGATCTTGGTGGGGAGCTAAATACCTTAACACCATGGCTACTCGAAGACTGTGTTGAAAAAAAGTTGGTGAAGATGGTGACGTCACCTCAGTGTAATATTTTTTTCTCTCTCTTTTTCTTTGC